>QEPC01008752.1:5973664-6004337 GCA_003113815.1 Sphenodon punctatus | reverse complement strand
CCCGATCCAAGTACTGTGCACTTGGCCGTTATACCACACTGGAATTTGGAACCTAATTTGGAACCTAACATGGTATATGTATAATAAGGATCATTCTCTCTTCTCTCACCCCCACCCCCACCCCCATGTGCATCACTTTGCACTGATCAACACTGAATTCCAAGTGTTATTTTATTGCCACACAAAGTCCTCCTGTAACACTACATAGTCCACTTGGGACTTAACCATCTTGAACAATCTTGCGTTGTCTGCAAAATTTGGCCACCTCAACCTTCGCTCCCTTTCCTGATCATTAATGAATATGTCAAACAGCGCTCGTTCTCGTGCAGACCCCCTGATGGCCCCCGTGGTTAACATCTCTCCGTTGTGAACACATCCGGAGGACTCAGGAACTTGATATATCTCCCCACAGCCTACACCTGTAACCACTGTCGGAGATGACACTCTCTGCGTAGGCAGCCTGGCTCGAGGGCCCCAACACGTTCTGCTTCACAGCTCTCCGAGAGGAGTGCTAGTTTTTTTTCCCCCAACACCGGGATGCAAAGGGTTCTGGAGATGCGAGTGGGGGGGTGGGAGTGATTTGCAGCAGCTGCTTTGGCAAGACTTCTTTAGGGAACTTCAAACGGACTGGAGTGAGCTGCTTAGCATCTCTGTCTCACGCTCTCCTGAGAGCCACCTGGTCTGTTTATACTGTCTGCACTCCGGACTGGCTTCTCTTTCCCCTTTCATCAACTTGCTCTGCTCGGGGTTGGATTAATGGGGCTGAGGAGGCTTTTCAGGAATCCTTCAGCTCTGTAACCTGCATCCAGGCAAGGGAGTTGGAGATGGAAAGTCTCTCTTTCCCACCCCCCATGGCACCGCAAGCATCCCCTCCTTAAACTGGAGCCCAGTCTCGTGTTGACCCCCTAAGGTGCCGATAGAGCACCCTTTTGCATGGCTTGAACTACTTTTCCTTCCCTGTGGAGGTCGTGACACCCTGGCATGTGTGTCTTGGGGTCTCACTACCCCACTCTAGGCTGTTGTGACTGTTTCCTGGGCTTGCAGCTCCTACTGGACCAGCTCTCTCTCTCTCTAGAACTGATTCAGCCTGCAATGGGGGAACCTTCTTGTCACCTTTTCAGCCATAAAGTTTCCCAGCACAGATGCTTTCTCTCTCTCTAGGTTCGCCTGTGTTTGTAAACACAGAATTAACCCCAAACGGTGTCTGGCCAGTGTTAGGAATTCCACTGGACCACACTAGGTTCGGTTAAAAGAAGTTTAATGGATAAATCCTGAATAAGCATGCAGTAAAAGATTATACTCGAGTGCAGAAATCAAAATAACAGAATCTAGAACGCGTTGCTATCTGTACTTGAATCCTCCTAACTTCGGCTTACCCTAAGCAAAGTTCAAGGCTATTTCAGTTCATGTCACGGCCAGCGATGGAAAGCTTGACTGAGTACAAGTCTTATAGAGAAGAGTCCTTATTTCATAGTTTCTTTGGTGCAGCCCTTCTCTGGCTGATAAGATGTGATCAGAAGTAAATCACCAAAAAGGGTCCTTTGTTTGATTTTCCCACCAGGTGATTGTGCTTTTAGTCGCGTCTGCAGGAAGAAATCCATTGGCAAATCCATGGTCTATTGCACAGAAGGTGTCTTCCCGGTTTCAGTGTCATTCCTGTAATGACTTAGCAGGTTCCATTTTACATTGGTTATATAAACCGAGTTCTCAGTTCTCAGCTTAGCTCATTAAATGTTGTCTTAACATTTTCCTCTACATATTTATTACACGTATGGTTTACATGTATCCCAGTACCTCTTCATGACACTGTGGATAAGACAACACCCAGGAAAGCATAGCCCGCAAGAGCCGCTCTGCTCAATGCTCGTCCCTGCTCCCGCAACCCAAGTTCCAACGCTTGGGACTAGGGCTTGCTCTGCGGGTGGACGAGGTGGCTCTGGTCAGTGAGAAGCAGAAGTACCCAGGGGCCCACGGCACACGGGTGGGGAAGAGAGTGAAGAAGTTGGGGCTAGGTAGGGCCAGCCTTAGAGTTTGTGGGGCCCAGGATGATGGGAAAATGTGGGCCTGCCCTCTCCCCTGTGGCCTCGCCCCCTTGGGGGTGTCCTCTACAGGACCCTAATCTTGGTTGCATCTTTGGGGCCTCCTTAGGAGGAAGGGGGGGCAGCCTGCTCTGGTGAAAACGGTGGCCACTATGGTGGCCACCAAAGTAGGGATGTGGGGTGGTCACCCTATGGGAAGGCCAGCCCTGGAGCTAGGTGGGCAGCGGTGCACAGCTGGGTTTGCGGTAGGTGGCCATTCGTCCTGGTTTCTACAGGACAGTCGTGTTTTTGGAAGGGTTTGTCTGTTGTCCTTTCCCGACACGATTTTGTCCTGTATTTTCCACACGCTGCTGGCACTGCCGCTTTCACACACGCACACACCTGGACATCATGATCTCATGGTTTCCGGGTGGGAACGGTGGCGGCGGCGTGTGGACGCGGCAGTGAGCCAGTGGTCCCAGCAATTGGGGCGGGGCGAGGGGTTAGTGCTAGGGTTATCATAGCATCTGGATTTCCTAGGACAAGACCCCTTTTTTGATCTGCCCAACCCCAGCTGGGTGGATTTTTTTTTTAAAAAAAAATGCCCCTCCCCCGCCGGGAGTTTGCCGGGACTGTTGCCTCCCCTTCCCCATCCCTTGCCCGGCACTTGTTGCTCAGCCCTGGCTAGAGGGAAGGAGCCCTAAGCCAGCTGCCCTCTTCCTCCCCTCATGGCCTGTATTCTCTCCTCCCATGTCCTGTATTCCAGGGATGCGTCGGTGGCCGCCCTCGGTTGCGGTGAGGAGACCACGGTTGGTCCTGAAATGGAACTGGAGTTAGGAGAAGGTGAGAGTGCTGGTAGCGTTACCATAGATGCAACTTTTTCCCAGGACACTCTCCTATATGGTGCTGGGTCTAGGGAGTCGGACTGAGACGAGGGTAGGACTGGGTAGGTAGTAGTATGGCCATACCTCCCCTTTAAAAGAGGACCAGTGCAGCCCTGCAACATGTATTTTTCATATATGTCCGCTTTTAAAGGGGAGGTCTGGCCGCCCTAGTAGGCGGGGACAGGGGTGTCTCCCCAGCTGGGGCTGGGTAGGCAGGGAGGAAGGTAAGCAGGGGCCGATTAACGAATGGGCCCTCTGAAACAGTGACCCTCCTCCACCAGCTTGGAAGCGACCGCTGCGGTGGACATGTTGCCGGCACAGCTCGGTCCGAACTGGCAGTGCTCGCAGCACCCTTGGCTGCGGGCGAGCTAGCCCATCATTGCAGGTGCCGCCGCCCCCGCCTTAGGGCGGCCATAGATGCCAATTTTGCCCCGGACCTTTACGCTGGGAAAGCTGGGTTGGGATTAGGGTTTCTACCTCTCTCTAGGTTTTTCACGCAGAGACTTGAAGTTTTCACCTGGAGTTTATGGCCCCATTTTTCTCCAGGTCAGCCAAGAGCGCCCCCCCCCCCCGTAACCAGGAGAAATCTGGCCTTCCAGGGGCAGGCCCTAGGGACTTCTCTGCCCCCTGTTGCATGACAGCCCCTTATCCCCACCCCTGCAATGGGCCTTGTGCTAGGAGGGGCCCCAGCAGCGGGTCTCGGTGTAACAACTTGCTTTGGATCTTGTGCTAGGAGGGGCCCCAGCCCCCAGCAGGGTCACGGAGGGCACTGACCTGCAATGGGCCCTGGGCTTGGCGGGGGCCCCACTAGGACCTCAGCTGGGGCTCTCTGTTTCTAAACATACCTCTCGGGTTGCGGGAGAACCGCAGGGGGAACTGGATTGAATGACGTAGCCGTGAAGGGTCAAAGTATCTTCCTAACGTTTGGACCCAAATTCCTCCCTTGCTGAGTGGCCTAGACTGGAATGCCTGCTGCTACCATTCCTACAGCTGTTCTCCGGTGTCTCTGCAGGCAGTGGCTGCAGTTGGATTTCCTGAAGCCAGCGTGCTTGGGTTACTGCTGCAGACGTATCCCCTGAGCCTCTCTTTGTTTCCAGGGGAGAAATTTGCCTCCTCGCCACAGATCGGCTTCTCAAAACAGCAAAGCTCTTTCCTTTATCCACCTTTGTGTTATACACGCACGCACGCACGCACGCACGCACACGAGAGAGAGAAAAAACATTCAGTCCCGTTGATGGTGTCCCCAGGAGGCTTAGTCAACCCTGCAAGCATTCTAGTTCCTGGCAACAATCTCCACCGCGATCCTTTAAACAAGTAGCTTCGCCTCAGCCGAGTGGAATGCTTGTCTATTTTTGTGACTCTTAATCACCCACGGTTCAGGAGTTCCTGTTCTGGAAAGCGTATTTGGAGAGCTTCTCTGGGCAAGCGCTCGCGTGGCCAACTCTCGCAAGCTGAAAACACAAATCCTAGCTAGACAGGAGGCCTCCGAGGACCGGTGAAGGTGTTTTTTTCCAGGAAGTAGCGTTGTGGGGGAGCAGGTGGAGGAGACAGGATCCCTTCAGTCAGTGCACCTTGCTGCTTTTAAGGGACGTGTGAAACCAGTGCTTTGGGCTGCTGTGAAAGTAATGTGCCAGGGCATCATTTTTGAACACGCTCTGTCTGCAAAACGTGGGTATCGAACATGGTTTCTTGCTTTTTTCAGCTATGCAGTTTGTGTAAAATACGCCCTTATTTGTCCCAGGCTGACCTTGCCACAGTGGCAAGGTGATATTTGGAATTTCCCCTCTTCTAGGAGCTTCCTGCGGTGCGTCTCCAACGCTTGCAGCTTATTCAGAAGGCAGCAGCACAGCTGTTTACGGTCCTGGTACGCCCATCCTGCCTTCTCTGTGTTGGCTGTCTGTAGAGGGGCAGATGCAGCGTTAAGATTGTGCTGCTGGTTTTCAGAGCCCTGAATGGTACATATTCGAGACTTTCTCCTGGAATCTCGCCCTGATGGTTATCGGTGCTCAGAAACAACCCGCTGTTTGGGGGACCACACCATCGGGCCGTATATCGGCAATTGGACCTCTTTTTTTATTCTCCAGATGCTTTTACCGTCCACTACTGGCTCCCCTTAATGTGTTCTGTCTTCTTCCTCCTTTACTTTCCCCTTTTAAACTTTTCTAAAACAGATTTTACGTTTATTTTTTGCTTTTCTATTGTGTGGATTTTTGGAAAGCATTCCCAAGCCCCATTTGATTGATTGACTGATTGATAAACTTTAATGTTTAGCTATTGCCATAACATAACACAGATAAATAACACAAAAAGTAAACATCCAACATATATCACAAAATATACCAAAAAGGAGGAGATTTAGATAAATATATATATAAAATCAGAACAAGAACCTCCCCTATAGGGGCTGTTTGGCCTGCAAAACATTATATAGAAAAAAAGCCACCCTCCCTCAAAACAGTTCATCTTGACCTGCAAGATAAGTTTGGCATGAAAACCGAATTACCTGGGGTAAGAGAATCCGAAACCAGCCATTTGATCCGTAGGTCATGCCAACGAGGGCAATAGAGGAGAACATGCTCAAGGGAATCGAGCGAACCAGCGGCCGAACCCACACACTTGCAGACACACAAAGAGGGAGGGAGCCCTATAAAGCGATCCTCAGTGACAGCCGGGGGGGGGGGGAGGGAAATACGTTCATACGAGCCATAGAAAAACACCCAAGCCCAATTTGCTAGGGGAACGTCATGAAAATAAAATTGTTGTTGTTAATATTATTATTTGTCATCTTTAGAGACCTACAATACACCGATAGTCTCCGCATCTGAGCAGCTAGAGGTCTACGCCTCTCCCAATACTCATCTTCACAATACTGCCTACCAGTTGCTCCCTCGACAGACGTCCGGGCCAACCTTAGAATTTCTGGGGCCCAACGTAAAAACTAAATAAAAGCAGCCCCCACCCATGGCCTCTTCCCCTTTCGATGACTAGGAAGATAGTCCACTTTTTCCAGCTCAGAGCCTCTGGCTCAAAGAAGCCCGGCTGGACAGCGGGACTTTTCAAAGTCTTGGTGTGTCTTTAGACATAACGTCAACAGGCGTCTGACTGTTTGTTTTGACCTTGATACGAATGCCTGTTTGGCCCCTGTGTTCACCATGTGGCGCTGCTTAGACACCCAGCCCCTCTTGGGACAAATCGGTGTTTTGCTCACCACCCAATCTTGGCACACCAGCGCTGCCGCCTCGTTCCCCTTGTTGTACCTGCTAACATACCACGCGATATCATTTGACACAACGTGGCCATGTGTTCAGTCGGAATACACACATTGTCCTTGTGATGCAATGGTGTTCGCATCGTGTGTTCAACGGGAGGCCAAATGGGTGTTGGGATTGTTGTGGTGCTTACAAACAACGGCCAAACGTTTGATATGGGGATTTGACACCTGATCTTCGTTATGTCTAAAGATGCCCTTGGTGGTGGGGTTGGGGGCTGGCTGAGGCAGGGTGTCTGTACACACACGCGCATGCAACCCAGTCATTCATTCATTCATTCATATACATAGGTGGACTTCCTCTCTTCTGTCCCCCGACGGGGGGAGGGCACCGCTTCCTTCAGCAGACTCTGTTGCACCGGAGGAAGTGGCGGGCAGCTGGTAATTCCAGCAGTAGCTGCTTCTGGCACCACGTGGTGGGAGAGGGCAGCATAGCCATGCGGTAGTGGGGTCCCCGCCTCCCAGCTGCTGCCACTTCCTAGAGGACTGCTAGCCCTGAGAAGTGGGCGGGGCCAGCACCAAGGAAGCTCCCACAGAGCCCTAAAGACCATGCGTTTGGGCTCCTGCTGGGAGGGAACCCTGTTCACCCTCCCCCACTCCGGAGTGTCAGGGCACCCCCACAGTGAAGGGCATTCTGTGGGACCCATAGAAGTGCAAGAAACCAACTGTAGCACCTGCATAAGGCCAGCCCTAATAGATGCCTTCTCAAACTGATCCTGTGGCCCCTGAACTCCTGCATGTCTCCAAACCTGACTCCAGAATGCCCCTTAAAGTCTCTGATACTGCCCTTGTTCTCATGTCTAATAATAATCTAGGATCCACGTTCCAAGATTTTTGTCTAATCTTGCGTTATGCTGGTCAACAGTTGCGGTGGTTCTGATGGAAGACATGCTTTGCTACTCACAGTTTTTATAGAGACTAAATAAGGCACCTTTTATTATTACCCAGTCTCCAGCATAGCTTGGCCTCTTACCAGCTAGCTTGATTTAATGCGTCCGGTGCTTGCGTGACCCTCGTGTAATCATGGGTGGATTCCCTTGAGCTCAGTAGAATTGCAAGCAGACACCAGTAATGTAAATCCCGCGCTCAGCTCATTTAATCTCCTGCCTTGTGTTGAAAAATTGTGTCCCTATTCCATACTGCACTGAGCTTCTGGACAGGGGATCCGTGTTTGTTCGCCGTGCTGAAAAATCCTCCAAAGTTCTGCCGCCAAGGAAACCGAATTCTGCGAACTCGCCAGAAGCAGGATAAATAGGCAGGATGTCTTAATTTGCTTAGTGATGCACGTTTTTATTCATGCAAACTTCCTTCCTGGCGTGTAGCTGCAACAGATTTGACCCATAAAAAAAACACTTCTTGTGAATTAGATCCTGGCCCATCCTGGTTAGTTAAGGTCTCCAGGGAGACGTTGGGACCGGGGTAATTAACCTCTCCCTTCAGGAGGGGAGGGTGCCAGATTGTCTCAAGGAGGCTGTGGTCTGGCCCCTCTTCAAGAAACCATCACTCGATTTGTGGATGCTCCTGCGAGCACCAGCCTCTCTCTATCCTTCCCTTTTTAGTGTACCATTTTAGGCAAGGTTATTGAATGGGTGGTGGCCCAGCAGCTGCAGGTACACTTGGACCACACCAGTTTTCTTGATCCCACGTAGTCGGGCTTTTTTCCAGGTTATGGCATGGAACGGCTTTGGTGGCCTTGATCGGCAACCTTCTAGTAGAGGTGGATAGGGGTCGTATGACCCTACTCGTTCTACTGGTTCTGTCGGCAGCTTTTGATACCATGAACCACGGGACCTGACTGGGGTGGACGGAACCGTTTTTACAATGGTTCCATTCTTACCTTGCTGGGAGGTCACAACAGGTGATCTTAGGGGGCTGTACTTCATCCCCTGGGGCTGTCCCATGAGGAGTCCCGCAGGGTTCCATTCTGTCCCCTCTCTTGTAATATTGTAGAGAAGCCGCTCGGAGAGGTCGTGCGCAGCTGGGGAGTGCGCTGTCGCCAATACGCAGATGTGTCCCGGTGTCTGGCTGTTGTGGGGGATTGGATGAGGTCGAGCCGATTGAAGCTCAATCCCGATAACACGGAGGTGATGGTGGTGGGTGTGGTCAATGACCTGGGGGAGGAGAATACTCCTGTCATTGGGGGTGGAGATGGTTCAAGGAGCAGGAGGCTCGGGGGCGGGTGTGGATGGTGGCAAGGAAGGAGCAAATTTTCCAGGTGGGAAGGTAGCCAGAGACGAGGGTTGAAATATAGGGAGGAGCAAGTCCCTACAGAGCCGTGAAGTTTGGGCTGGTTGTGAAGGGGGAGTGGGAGCCAGTGGAGGGAACATGATCTTGACAGATTCTCTCTGTCTTAAGTTGGCCGTCGGCCTCCTTGATATCCTAGGAAACGCACCGTGCTCTCCCCTTGGGCCACCCTAGTGTTTCCTTCAAGGTCTCCAGTCTGCCCATAACCTAGTCCCAGCAGCGCTGGACCTTAGCGATGGCATTGTGGCTTTGAGAAACCTCTCTGCTTGAATTGTTCCCCGCTCACTCTGACTTATTTTGTGTGCCTGCAGGCCCAAGTCTCTAGGGTGGCCATAGATGCAATCCTTTTCAGGCCACTTATGAAAAATACAAGTTGCAGGTCCTAAGGTGTCAGTGCAGAATGTATCTATATGGCAACCCTACAAGTGTCTAGTTCTGAACGTCTGGCATCTGGGGGTGTGTGTGTTTATATTTTATGATGGGCCAGCAGACTGTGTGTATATATACACGCACATATACACATGCATCTGTGTGTTTGAAAAAATCATTGGAAAAAGCAGCCACTCTGGCCCAGTGCAGGGCCCAGTGCAGGGGTTCTCAAACTTTTTTGTTATGTATTATCTATATCGCACCTACAATGTACCTGGTGCTGTAGACCGGTCCCTACCACAAGGCACTGACCATCTAGACTGGACAAGGGAGAGGCGGAGATAGGGATACATTCAAGAAGTTGAGAAGTGCCCCCCCCCCATGTCAGAGGGTGTTTTCAAACGAGACGATAACCCACGTTAACCTTCACCAGGAGTATTCCTGCTTGCCCGGCTGCTAGCTGTCCCATGGTCACCACAGAGCCGCCACTCACTTTGGAGTCCAGGGACATCACAGGCCCACCGTACAGGCAAATCAGGACTAATGGGCTCCCATGTGTCTGCGTCTCATCAATTAGGTTCACCCCCATTCTCTCCTGCATCCAGGTCTGCCGGCACCGTAGAGTCCTGCCCGGTGTGCTCAGCTGAGAGGCGGTAACAATAGCAATCTCCTTTCCCTGCGACCACCTCTCAGTTGAGCGGCAGGCTAAACGTCTTCCTCCCATGTGGCCGCCTCTCACCTGAGAGGCGGGAAGAGAGATCTCTAGTGTGCCTTTCAGCTGAGAGGCAGCTGCAGGGAAGGGAGACTCCCAGGGGGGGGGAGGAAGATTTCTAGCACGCCTCTCAGCTGAGATGCGGCTGCAGGGAAGGGAGACTGGAGGGGGAGGAAGATCTCTAGCATGCCTCTCAGCTGAGATGCGGCTGCAGGGAAGGGAGACTCCGGGGGGGAGACTCTAGCACATCTCTCAGCTGAGAGGTGGGTGGGCAGGGAGATCTCTAGCGCACCTCTCGGTTGAAGGGCAAGGAGGGAGATCTGTAGCATGCCTTTCTGAGAGGCTTCCGCGGGGAGGGAGACCGTTTAGCGCCACTGGTGCATGCTGCCACAAGCAGGGGGCTGCCCGTTTATTAGGCCGAACGTGCTAAACATGGGGTTGGGGGCTGCACGGATCAAACATGGACTCCAGCGGGCTATCCTCTCATTCGATTTCACCCCTGGTCGAGGCTGCTCCCCACACCAGCTACACAACTCCATTTTGCTCCCTCTCTTCCTCTCCCCCTTTTCCCACCCTCCTATTGTTTCTACCTCCCTTGTTCTGGACTCTTTTCCCCCTTGCCATCCCATTGTTTTGGAGATTTCCCCTAACAGAGTGTGTGGAGCTGCGTGTTTGCCAGCTGGGCTCCTTCACTCCCCCCACAGGCCCTTATGAATAAGGTGTTGGATTTGGACCTGAGAAACCAGGGCTGCAATCCTGTCTTAGCTAAGAGCTCGCTGGGTGGCTATCTCACGGGCCTCCGTTCCCCATCTGTCAAATGGAATTAATAATGACCTACCTCCCAAGGTGGTTAGGATGAACTAGATGAGGATTGTAAAGCACTTTTTTCCCCCTCCCACTGGAAGTGCTCTAGAAAGGATTGATGATGATGATGATGATAATAATAAAGTGATGGCATTTAAATCCTCCTCCACAGTTGTCGATTTGGACAACCATCTCGTTGCCCTTTCTCTCTTGAAGCATCGCTGTGAGGTTACGCTTCACTACGCCCCTGCCAAGAGTCATGTTATTTAGTCTAAGTCTAGACGTCAGGAGGTGATGGTGCGATGGGAGTCGTTTAGTGTGTGTGTGTGGCAGTGCCCTCTAATGGCTGCAGCTCAGTCCTTGCAGCATTAATAAAAGATATTTTTCTGTAGCTCAGAGAGCAACTTGTGTCTTGGGGGGGCATGGAGGACCAGAGTTCTACCTCCAGTTTCCCTCTTTGTGTTCAATTTTCACCATGGCGAAGAGGTCGATCACATTCTACTGGTAGAACACAAGCGAGTCTTCAGTAGATCAGTGTGTGGAGAGAGTCACCAGTGTCTCTGAGATCACTTCTGGGGAGGAGAGTGTGACCCACACTCCAGGGAGCCTCATTGAGGAGGAGATGGATTAGCAGAGCTCTTCCAAACTGACAGGGAAGGCTCTCTAAAGAAGAGAGCTCCTCTCCACTCCTGAGACCAGTGGCTGAGGTGCCCTAGGGCTGGGAGCCAGAGGGAAGGCTTCCCAGCCTGGAGCACCAGAGCCAGTAGAAGGGACCCTTGTAGGTTGACCTCAGGTTGACCTTGTAGGTTGACCTCAGGTTGACCTTGTAGGTTGACCTTGTAGGTTACCTCAAGTTGACGCTTGTATCAAGTAGCTAGTACACACCGTAAGTGTGGATTTAGCACATCCGCAGGGACTGCTGGTAGCTGATTTGTCTGAGAGGTCATCTCTATCCTAGGGCTGCCACATCGTTTATGGGAAATTCCTGGACATAGTGTTCAACCGCCATGGGTAGCCCTTCCCCTCCCTGCTCCATTATTGCCTGCATCATGTTCTTGGGTAGGCCATTGATAGGGCATCGCTGGTTCACAGTTTGAGGAAATAGACCACTGCATCCAACAGAGGCAGCTGACGTTTATTCCAAAATGAACTTAACATTGAGACATTTGAACTCGAATAACTGGGACAATATTCAACCCCAAAATTTATTTAAGACTCAAAAATTAGTGCTTGCATAACATAAGGACACGAGAGGAGCCAGACTTGGTCAGACCTGGCCTGACCAATGCTCTAGCGAAGTGATTCTCAAACGTTTTTGAACTGTGCTCCTCCCTTTCCATTTGTCAGTCATAGCTGAAGCCCCCACACGCTCGCCCAACACGCTTATTTACATCTTCCCCTCTTTCTCTCTCTCTCTCTCTTCCCCTTGCTACCAAATTGGCTTGGAGATTCCCCCGAGCTCAGTGAGTGTGTGGTGATAGGTGTTTGCTAGCTAGGTGTTTCTCCTGGGGGGATAGAGATGAAATGATTTACGTGCAGAAGCGGGTGAATCTTTCAAATTTTCAGTATTCGACTCAATCCGCCCCTTTCGGGTACTAATTTCAAAGGCTGAAATGAGATTTAATTTTGATTCTCGCAAGAATCTCACTTAAAAAGGAAAAATGGTCTGCACAAAATGGCTGCCGGGCGGTCCTCAGCCTGTGCAGCCCTTTTCCAAAATGGCACCGGCAGCATCGTTGCCATTTTGGAAAAGGTGGGGCCTGGTGACCATTTTGCACACGTGCATTTCTTTTTTTGGTGGCTTTTTCCCTGTTGTGGAGAAGAGAGACAGACAGACAGACAAATGCAGATGGGAGACTTGGCACTGGACGTGGCGCACACGACTCAGGTGAGTAGTTGAGAAAAAGAATCTCGATGAGAGGGTTTAAAGATTGGGGTCTTTCTCGATTCTCGTTGAGAAGCTTGATTCTCGGTGAGAATCGAGAGAAAAACGAGATCGAGTTTCAGCCCTAATCGGTATCTGGTTAGTGCTCAACCCGGTGTCTTAATTTACTGACTCCCGATACTGATTTTTCAAGTTTCTATCCTGTTTTTTGCTCCACAGTGCCCAGCCCAGCCTTGTCAGGGCCGCGTCGGGCAGAAAATACTAAAAGAAAAAATGCATGCACAAAATGGCCGCCATGGCTGTTCTGCTCATGTGTGGCCATTTTCCAAAATGGCGCTGGCAGCATTGGCACCGTTTTGGAAAGCCGTTTTTTCTTAGTATTTTCTGCCCGGCGCAGCCCTGAGAAGGCCGCGCCAGGCACTGTGGAGGGCCACTGGACTCCAAAGCCTAAAAGGAAAAGTATATTCGCTACCCCCTCCTCACCTCAACGTGGCCCCTCTACCCCCAGCTATGCCCCTGCCCAGTGCACGGGCACGGCAGAAGTCCAGGTGAGGCCGAGCTGGGAGTGGACATCGGATTTAGGCCGTATTGATTGGAATTCGAACCGATTCCAATTAACATGATCTAAAATCGTATTGAAATGGTGTCGATACAATTTTGAACCGATCCCAATTTTTCAGTACCATTTCCCATCCCTAAACAGGGACTTGCTACGGTGTCCTAAGTGGCAAGAGGGGCCTTACTCTGTCCCTTTACTGTTTGCAGAATCTGATCGCTCCGTGGCTGCTACTCCCCTCCCCTCCACGCTCCCCCTTTGCAACATGGCTGCAGGCGACAACCTCCCCTCCTTATATAGCCAATCTCGTCCCTTTTTTTTGAATAGCTTGGCTCTGTGTTTACAGCCCATTTAAAAATATTTAGGCTCCAGCTGGGTTCTGCAGCGATTCTGAAAGCTGCAGGGCACGCCATGACTTTGTTAGTTAAGACGCGATTATTGACATCCAGTAAAACACAGCGCCGCTGGCAAGTGAGGCAAAGCTCCTTTTTTGTTCTGGGCTGTAATGACATCAAAGGCCGATCTGTCCGGGCCTCATTTAAAAGAAAGTGTTTCGTTCCCCAGTAAATTGACCCTTTCCCCCCATCTCTTGCCGAGTGTATTTGATCCAGTGTTGCTTAAAGGGCCGACGCAGATAATTACTTACTCCCGAACGGAGGGGGCGAGGGGAGGCATTTCCCACCTAGGAGCCACTTTGAAAATATAAGTTTTGGGGCAGGGGTGTGCAGAGAGGCAGAGCTAGGCTGGAATGAGCCCTGGGGGAGAAGGTGGAATGGGCCTGCCCCCCTCGGAGTCGACGGTGGGGGACATGCACCAGGAAGAGGGCTCCCAGGCCCCCCAGGCTCACATGTTCTTGTTAAAAGCTACACCTTTTGGGGGTCGCGCTTGGGAAGAGTAGGATCCAGATCAAAGCTCTATCCCCGATCTTTGTGTACACGTCCTCCTCTCTGCTCCCTCTTCCTGAGCTCACATCTTCAGAGCTTGAGGGGTAGGAACTGAATTCAGGGGCCAGATACAGGAACTGTAAAGGGACCAAGTAAAAAGTAGTCATGAGCCACCTTTGCCCCCCCCCCCCGGCCTGAGGTTCCTCACCCTTGCTCTAGAGTAACAACCCCTTCAACTCCTTTAAACCCTGCTGTTATCGTACTGCCAACCGGTGTTAATCCATCTGGGGTACTTACTTCAGTGATAATTATTCACTCTGCAAATGTTCACACCAACTCAGAGTAATTAACCCCCAGTGGGGGCTACCCCAAGGCATTAGCCGTCGTGTGGACAGGTCAGGTGTTAAGTGCATTTGGTTGTGCTAGTCACGAACTCACTGAGTGGCCTTGAGTAAGTCACAACCTCTCGGCCTCAGTTCCCCATCTGTAAAATGGGAATGTGTCTCTGTCTCCCTCCCTGTGTTCCTCTCGCCCTTGTTAATCTTAGCGGGTAAGGCCGCTGGATAGGGACCTGTCTCCAAAAATCTGTGACTGTAAAAGTACTGCATATGCCTAGTAGTAGAAATGAGTAGTAGTAGTGATCCACAAACCACTTACTCTGGAGTTAGTCCTATTGAAGCCAACCAGGTAACTCAGTAACCCAGAGAAACCAGGGCTTCTGGAAGTGGCAGGGGGAAGCCATGTCAGAGCGAGAGATGGGTCATGGGATCTGAGGTGGGTCCATTCCTGACCCCTTCTCAATGTGGCCTTGCCCCTAAGGAGCATCATGATATCCCAATGCTCTGTAAGGGGCACGGTTACATTGGACAGGGGCAAGACGGTCCTGCTCCCCCACACCCTTGGATATGGCCCTGCCCTCTGCAGAGTGTTGTGATGTCATAATGCTCCATAAGGGGTGGGGCTTATGTCCAAAGGGGGCATGACCTCCCCTTTGGCCCGCCCCTGCCGATGTGGCCTTGCCCTTTTCCAGGGGAAAAGCCTAGAGGAAGGTGGTAGCCATGTCCGGAGACGAAATGGATAGCAATCTAGAACTCCAGTTAGTTCGGAGGTGATTCAGTAACTAACTGGTTACCGCAGAGGTTAACTGTCAAAGCAGATTGCCGGAGATGACTGTTTACCACATAACCAAATGTTANTTTCTTGCAAGCCTCTCCACCCCTGGTGCCTGGAAGTCTGCTCCTCAGTGACTGACACCTCCCTGTCATGTTTGACCTTCCAGTGAACCTTTTTTTGCCACCCGAACGCGATCCGAACTGACCGAACTGTTCGGCCATTTTGCCGTTCTGTGTTCGGTTCGTTCGGTATGTTCACGTTCGGTTCGGTCATCCGAACAAGCCGAGTTCGGGCCGAACTTCCAAACCGCGTTCGCCCATCCGTACCATTTGGTAACCAGATACAAGTTATCGGTGATACTTGCTTCAACTCTACTGAAGAAAGGGAAAATCAGGTGGTTCGGTCAGCTGGTCTGTCCCTCCTGGCTTACATCTCTCTACCTTATGTGGTGTAGTGGCCAAGAGTGCAGTAATGAGACCGGGCTGTAAGGGGAGGTTCTGGTTCAAGACTCGCCTTGGCCATGAATTCACTGGGGCCCATCGCCGATTTCTTGGCCTAATCCACCTCACAGGGTGGTTGTGAGGATTGCTAGTTGAATGAATTTGTTTAATGGGAATGGTTAGATGTTAATTGTTAAAGTTAATAAGTTGAAATCTAAGCCAGCCCAAGCCTAAGGGAAAGGGTGCGATAGAAATTAAAAGACAAATAGAAGAAATACCTCCCACTTTGCTAGAGGCTTATTCCTGGACAAGGCAGTGGAGATGTTTGTTCCTGCTAATATTGCGCTGGTTGGGAAGAGGGTTGGCTTCTTAATCATCTGCCTTGGGGTGGGGTGGGTGGAACGCCAGTTGAGGGAAATTGTTCCCAGTCTTGTTTTTGTTCCCAGTCTTTGTATAATCTCGTTTATTGTTTTTGAGGCCATTTTAAGAGGCCTGCTCCAGTATGTATGGTGCCCAGAGACCTTCTGGGCTGGCACAGGGAACCAAGGAAATTGTTTACTACTGTTGTTGTTGAGCCGGATTCCACGGGTTCATACGTTTTGCCAAACCAAAGCTCCGAGCCAAGTCAATGAAAAGGATTGTCGTTTATGCTAAGGGCAGATGTTTCCACCCTATAAGTCGGGACCGTAAGTGAGGTCTATTTATGGGGTTTGTGAGCCTAATTGATATCCCTGCACTTTACCTGTCTTTGCTTCAAGTGGTCAAGGGCCTTTTAAGCCGCTCTCTAGCATTGTAAAAATGCCTTAAAGTCTGGGTCGATTGGCCTACACCACCTCAAAGGACATTTGTAGGGCTGCCGCTTTTTGAAGTCATAGAGTTGGAAGGGACTTGAGGGTCATCTAGTTCAGCCCCCTTGCACTACTAATGCAGGATCCACC
Organism: Sphenodon punctatus; assembly: GCA_003113815.1. Lineage (NCBI taxonomy): Eukaryota > Metazoa > Chordata > Lepidosauria > Sphenodontia > Sphenodontidae > Sphenodon > Sphenodon punctatus. The sequence continues at coordinate 5,988,222 of QEPC01008752.1, read as the reverse complement.
ACACCCAAACTACCCGTGCAGAAAAATCTATCCAACAAGAAACAGAACCTATACAAAAATCTGCTACAAGTAGAGACTAGGATCAACAAGGGCACAGCAATGCCTGAAATAACAGGGAATGATCTTATAAAAAGGAAAAATCCAGATGTCTCAAGTGGATGAGCCACACCCACGCTCAGGAGAAGACAGCTTCCACAGAGTCTCCAGGCTTTAATTCAGAGATTCTAGGTTTCTTGGGAAGCCCTGGTTTCTGCAAGATTAGCCTGGGGCAATCGGGACTTCTGGGACGTCAGAGGGGGCAGCTGTGTGAGAGGGGGAGCAGGCTAGAGAGACGTTCATGTCCTCTTTCCGAGATGGTCCCATCCCTAATCGAGCATCATGGCGTTCCGTTAAGAGATGGGGGTTATGTCGGAAAAGGGTGTGACATAGAATGCCTCTGTTAGACCCTTCCCTCCCATATTTTTCCTGCCTCTCTTTGATCATTGGAGGACTGAAAGTTGGTAATGGGCAACTGTAGGGTTACTAACCTCCCTCTGGGCTTTCACCTAGAGTAGGTGGGGCCATGTCTGTGGGGCAATGAGGCATAGCACCCCTTTCTGAAGTAAACCTGCCTTGACAGAGTATCGCAATGTCATGACACTCTATAGGGGGAGAATCACAATGGAAAGTGAAGCCTTGGGCAGAGAGCCGAGCCCCAACTCTATAGTACACTGCTGGCAGGTCTGGTCTTACCACAGGGCGTCCAGGGTGACCGCCCTGGGCCCTGCTATTTTCTCTACTTCTGGGAAGAGTACCGCAGTGGCCTCTGTTTTCACCAGGTAAAAAAGTCCCTATGGCGTTACGGCCCATTCTCTTTCTGACGCCACCTCCCTAGAAGCCACCATTTTTCTGGGTTAATGTGGTTGTACCTAGCTGACCCAGAGAAACCGAGCCTTCCCCCAGATTCCATAGAGGCCCCACAGAACAGACACCTCCACGCACCTTCAGCTCCATGGAGGCCCCATAGAACAGACATTCTCCCCTAGATCCAATCTGACACTGGGGCTGTGATCCATCAGTACTTTGGATGAACATCCTCAGGGAGAGAACACGGCGAGAGTTTAAAAAATAAATCCTGTCAGATCTTCTGTGAATGTGAGGTGACGCTCCCAGCTGTAGCACAATGTCTCCCACTAGTGGCTGAGCCTCATGTATAAATCTGCTCCTGGCCTTGCGGTACCTGGAGTTGGTGGTTTAGCTCCAAGAGAAGAGGCTCCTGTTTGATGAATTCAAGGTTGCAGGTTTGAAACCCTTCTGCGGGCATTTAGATGGCAGAAGTGTGAGGCTAGAGTCTCAGGTCTCTTGGGTTCAACTCTTAGCCGGGGGGCAAGCCACGTCCCCTCTCTGCCTGCCCATTGGTAACCTGGGGGATTGCCACTCACTCAATAAGTGGAAGGGTGCCGTTCTCAGTGGGCAGGCACTCAGCCCGAGGTGGGGTCTGTCGGCGGGGAGGTGCGGAGCCTGTGTAATAAGGATATTTGTGTTTGCCTGTTTTGCAGAGTTTCAATGTTCTGACTTGCTCTAAGATGAAGGTATGGAAGTTTGCAGCCATTGCCTCGATGCTCCTCAGTTCCATGTTGTCCATTTTAGTTTGTAGAGACTTACTCCACGGAAGCCAGAAACTCAGCCCTTTACCTTCCTCGCCATCGTCAAGGGCCTCCTCCTCATCGTCCTCGCTGCGTGGAGGTCAGGGAAGATACCCACGGGCCGCAGAGCACCGGGACTCGCTACTCTCTCGATGTAAGCTTCAGCCTATGCCCCTTTCCGCCCCTAGTGACGTGAAGCCTCGGGGGGAGAGAGCTGAGCCCTAACTCTGTAGTACACTGCTGGCGGGTCTGGTCTTACCATAGGGCGTCCAGGTTGACCGCCCTGGGCCCTGCTATTTTCTCTACTTCTGGGAAGAGTACCGCAGTGGCCCCTGTTGTCACCAGGCCTGGATGTGGGGCACCGCTCCCTTTCAGTGGGCCCCCAAATACGACCACTTCTAGGACCCCCTTAGAGTGTGCCTCCAAGGGGGGGCATGCAGGAAGGGGGGTGAAACCAGCAAGGGCCCCACATTTTATTTTTCACCCTGGGCCCTGCAACTTCTAAGACCAGCCCTACTTGGTGGGGAGGGTGGTCCAGTGGTTGGGACACCAGCCTAGTGCTAAAGAGAGGTGGGCTCAATTCCCCATCTTGCCGCAAGCTCCTGGTGCAAGTCTCTGTCCATTGGGTGCAATCCTGCTGGCGCAGTAGGGATCTGGGCAGTGGGTGCTCAGACACACATGCGCCCCGCGTGCAGCAAGCAGGGCGAGGCAAGGGCGCGACCTTCCTGAGACTATCCACCCCCATGCCCCCGCGGCTCAGGGGATGAAGCAGGCACGGCTCCTGCTCCATCCCCCAGACTGCGGGGTGTGGGGGCTTGGGGGGGTCACATTGGATGGGGTGCGCCGTTGCTCCATGTGGCTTGCTGTGCCGGCGGGCCGCGTGCATGCCTGAGCGCCTGCAGTCTTTCGCTGAGCCTCGCACAAGCACAGTTTGCGAGGGCCGCAGGACTTCACCTGTTGTCTGTAAAATGGGGATAAGCACTTTATCACCTCCCTGGGGGTGTTGTGAGGAGGGACATCTGTGTCCCGGCAGGGGGGGGGGCGGCGTGCAGACTCCCGCCCCCTTCATCCTGGTCAATGGGAATAGACGGGAAGGTTTAGACCAAGTGGCGCCCAAGCAGCAACCAAGATATGCAAAGTGGATGAAATGTCAGTCAAGAGGGTGACCGTGCTCAGATGGGGTGATTCCACTTAAGGGCCATGCCCCACAGTTTGGGAAACCCCTGCTCTAGGTTTCTCCTTTATTTGCTTGTTCATATTGTCCTGCTTTTCCTGGCAACCTTGATGGTGGTTGAGCTTCTTGCCTCACTGCGTCCGCCCCAGCAGCAGGCTCTTCAGGAAAGCATGTCATCCGATTGGACTCTTCCAATGGAGTCGCAAGGGTTGGCTAGGAATTTAACAACTTGGTTCTCTCGAGCGGAATTCCCCTGCCCTGACCGAAGCGATCGGACGCCACCTCGGCTGTGGTGGCAGCAGGCTCTTGCCGAATGGGGTGCCGTAAGACTTCCCGCCGCTACTGAGGCTGGTGACAGGCGTGGGGCTCCCTGGCCCCAAAAGCAATGACCGTGGTAGCAGCGAGGGGGGCGTCTTGTCAGCAGTAGGTGCAGGGTTGGAGGCTCCCAAACCCCTTCAGCGGCAGCAGTGGAGACGGCGAGGTGTATAGGACAGGCCCATCCTCACTCCTGCCCCCGTAGTGCTGCCTCCTCCCTCCTGGGCCCCATTGCCACAACCCCACCTCTGTCCTGGGCCTCACCTAGGCTAAGCCAACCATGGGCAACAGCTTCTTCCTCCTGTGCTGGGACCTGGGTCGGCTCCTGCTCTCCCCGTAATGGCGGTCAGGGCTAACGACAGGGTCGAGAAAACAATTGGATTTTAACAAGTGAACCAAAAGAATTAAACCCCACCTTCGCACTTGCTCTGCCTCCTCCCTCCTACCGTTGTCCAAATTAAGAGTAAATCAGTGGGGCTACAGTAGCAAGGGGGCTTCAAATATCCAATTTGGAGTAGAGTTGTTCCTGCTTCACCTAGGAAATACCCTTTTCCATCGCTAGCTCGTAAGCCTTAAGACACATGATCACCACGGTTTGGCGCTAAGCCCCTTAGCGCTGAGTGCCCGCGAGGAGCGCGTGATTTAAGCGTCTACTTTGCCCGTTCCGCTAAATTCGGAGCACCCCAGTCTCCTATGCAGGCGCAGGCCTGGGCCTCTTTCCAGCGTCTCTGATCCTCTTCTCTGCGGGGCATCTGGAAACCATGAACAGCCACGGGTGTTAATTTTCTTTCTCCTTTTGTCACCAAATATTTGAGGCTGAAACAGGCACGTTAAGTGTCGTGTGAGGTTTGCCTGGCGAGGCCTCTTCCTCCAAGCTGTGAAAGTCTAGTACGAGCCTGGAGAACCGTTTTCCCGCGTTCCATGGGCCAGATAGGAGTTGAGGGCAGGGGTGGACTCAGGATGGGGGGGGGAAAGGGAGGGTCCGGATCATGGAACTATGCCCTGGAGAGGGGCTGGATTCATGGGGCAGATCCAGGACTTGGAAAGGGGCTAAAGAAAAACCCACCCAGGTTAGGCTGAGAAAATATTGTGGCTGGCCTGAGATCCCCCCGGTGAGTTTCTGACTAAGACGAGACTTGAACCGCAGGCCTTCCCCTTAACTCACAGTCCAAGTTCTGTGCACTTAGCCAGTACGCCATGCTGGGAATTCATGGGAAACCTAAGCTGGACAGCAATTCCCAAGATAGACTGTCCTTCTACCTACAGCAGCTCCCAAGGTAGAATATCCTGTGCCTACAACGTCACAGGCAGATGCTTGTCCGGCTGGGTTTTGAAGACATTCAACGGAGATTCCGCAACCTCGGTAGGCAGCTGATTCCGTTGCCCAGCTGTTTGCGCAGTTCATAGGCGTTTCCTAGCATTTAGCCGTATTGACGTAGCTGCGACTGAAGTCCGTTCCCTCTTGGCCCTAGCTTCTGTGTCAGCGGAAAGCAACTGTTCTCCACCTTCTAGGAAACATCTCTTTACGTATTTGAATGCTGCTTACCCTGGATTCCAACCTCGGTTGTTTTTGTCTCTAGGCTCAACATTCCCAGTTTCTTCAGGGTTTTTCCCTATAGTCTTCGGGGATGTAGCGAGGGGTGTGTTTAAACAACCTGCTACCCCACCACCCAGGAGCCGCTCATCCAACCGCCCGTCTGAAAGGGGAGGGGGGGGATGTGCGCTCCCGTGAGCCGCTTGATGCTCGCTCATGGCGTACTGGCGAGAAATTTGGAGTGCCCCATTTGGGACGAACCAAAACAAAAAAGTGCACGACAACAGGCACCGCACCCACACATTCCCTGCCCGTATGAACTGCGGTGGCCACCCACGCCAGCAGACAGGTTCCCCGCTCAGAGGCGCTTGGGGGGGGGGAGGAGACACGGCATTTTAGATCAGGGGCGGGGAGCCTTTTTCCTCCCCAGGGGCCACTTTGAAAATGAGTACAAGCTCCAAGGGTCGCCTACGGGTTGGGGGCAGGGGGTGCTTAAAGGATGTGCTCACAAAAAGGAGGGCCCAGATCATGAATTTGTGTCGTGGATCTGTCCCCTATCCTCGTGTGCAGGCCCTCATTTTTATTCCCTTGCCCTAAGCTGAGATTATTATTATTATTATTATTTCAGTGGTTGGAGGTAGGAATTGAATCCAGGGGCAAGATTCAGGAACTGTGGAAAGGGGCCCCATAAAAACTTGGTGTGTGTCGTATTTGGTCCCCAGATCCATAGATGACTGGTAACTGTCGATAGTGGGGGGAGGGGACGGGGGGGACAGAGGAGTGGAGGCTGGGGAGGAGGCTGGACAAGGGTTCTATGGGTTCTGAACAGCCTCCAAAAATCTGAAGGAGCATCCCCCCCCCCTCCCCGTTTTAGATATTTGAAAAAGCTCTCATGTTCCCCCTTCGTCGTCTTTTCTCTAGACTAAACATACCTGGTTCTTTCAGCCTTTTCTCGTCTGGTTTGCATTCTAGTCTCTCTTATCATCTTAGTGTCTCTCCTCCTGAACCTTCCCCCATTTGTCGACATCCTTCTTGAAGTGTGATGCTCAAAACTGAACACAATATTCCACCCTATCCCTTAGGCTCAGGGTGGCTTTACAATTCTTTAATTGATGAACTGTAACATTAGCAACTAACTCGACTGTTAATCCTCACAACAGCCCTGTGGGGTAGGTTAGGCAGAGAGAGCCGGGACTGGCTCAAGGTCACCCAGTGAGTTCATGGGTAAGGCAAGTCTTGAATCAGGGGCCTCCCCCTACCGCCTGGTCCAAGTACTGCCCTCTTAACCGCTGCAACACACTGACTGTCTTGTCAGTGCTGAATAAATTGATGCTGCTCTCTCCCGTGTCCTGGATATGGTGCATCTCGGATACGATGCAGTGGATTAGTGTGGCTCCAAACTGGTTTATCATCCCTCTCTGGAATGCATCCCCTCTCTGGGAAGGGAGAAGAGCAGTTTAACAGCAGACATGAAGACCCTAGACCGTAGACACCCGCTTTCTGGCCACGTTGCAGTGGCTAGTTGCTTGAAATGACAAAGATGCTTCCTATGGTTAAAGCCACTGGAAACCTATCCAGCAGCCACGCGACTGCAAATGCGGCGAACGCGGCTAGATGTTTTCGGCCCATGGCTGTCACTGAACCTCTTCCGGCAGGGGCAGAGTTGAGCTGGCTGGTTTGGAGGAGTCTAAAACGCTTTCCAACCAGGGTTGGGGGGGAGACCTAGGGGATTATGGGGTGCTGAGGAGGAGACCCATATTGCAGGGGGGGGAGAGCAGGAAGACCTGGATCTTTGTGAGTGTGGCGAGATACAGACCACAGAACACCTGGTCTGTCGACTCCTAGGGGAACTCTGTACCCATGGGCCCAGTGCTAGCGAGCAGCAGGCCACAGAAACCGAGAGAAAGCACAGCTACACTGCACAGTCGATCGGGACATGACAAAAACAGCTGCCTTTGAATGAAATTGGGAGGGTAAACGGAATGCGGTTGCCCAAGTCGGGATTTGGCAGGGCTCCTATACAGCCCCCCTCTCTCCTTCCAAAAGCAAGGCACGGCGCTTTTGCAAGATTCTTTGGCCGGGAGCACCTGGAGGTCGCCCGTCCAAACGTTCGCTCCGTCTGTTTCTACTTAGCTTAGAGAAACCGATTGCCCACACGCGCCAGGCCTTCGAGCCGTGCTGGTGCGTTTAGTCCTCTCCTTACCTCAGACATTCCTCCAAGGCTTCAGCCGCACCTGGTCTGCCTCTGTAGGAGCAGAACCTTTGCTTGCTTTTCTGCTTTTAAAGCTGCTCGCTCCAGGAATGAGGGATTTTTCATTCTGTTTCAATCGGACATTTTGAACTCTTGTAACTTACCTCTTTTGTTCAATTTAATCTCACTCCATTCAAAGCAGTTGGTGCCCCGGCATTGGGGTGACCCTGGCAGGGCCTACGTACACTGGGGGTGGGGGGGAGCATGCTTCCTGCCAATCAGCGGAGCCCCTTGGAGGGGGAACGTTTGCAGTGATGGGTCAGTGCTAGAAGTGGGAGGGATCAATGTACCCAGGGTAGCGCGCACCCCAACATTTCCAGCAGCAAAAGAAAGGCAAGCCCCGCCCCCTCAGCCAATAAACTCCACCCCTCTTCAAATAAGCTCCACCCCCTCGCGCACTGACATGCGCACACATCTCTCTCAACATACCAAGTGCACAAAGAGGGACAAGACGCTCTCTTGCTTCTCATTCCCCTTAGTTTCTTGTCCTTCCATCCTCTCCCCATTGGCCTCTCAAGGACTTTTCCTGGGAGGCCACCTGAAAAGAGGTACCGGAGACTTGAATACCGTTCTTTTTGTGTTTCTTTCTTAAAAGAGAGAGACACCCCCCACCCCACCCCCCGAAAGAGGGTCAGTGGAATTCAGCAGCCAAAGAGGGACTGACCCTCCTAAAGTGGGATTGTTGGGAGATAGGGGGTGGTATGCCCCGATCCAAAGCTCATTGAGCCCAACAAGGGCTTGTTCACACAACCACTCTCTTACCGGGGGGTAGTGGCACAAACCCGCATTCTGAGTGTTGTGTGAAACCTTTACCACTTCCTGGGCTCCTTGATGATCCCTGACTCTCTGCACCTGATGCAAGGAGTGGGCCTTTAGGGCTCGTTCACACAATCTCCTTCCCATCCTTGCAAAGCCACCCCTTGATTCTTCATCTACGTTTGCCTTGTTCTGTCGCAGTGCATTCGCACAGCAGTGACCCCCCCCCTCCCCCATCCCAGGCATGGCCAGAGTGAGAAAACAAGATGATCACAGAGCACAGGATTTCTCACAACACCGGGTGAAAACAGACCTAACGCTAACTCCGCTGGAAAACCGCTTTAACATTTCTTATGCACGTTGCAAGGCACCAATTACAGCCCTGGAACATGCATAAGAAATGTTAAAGCGGAGTTAGCGTTAGGTCTGTTTGCACCCACTGGGTTTGTGCCATTGCCCCTCTATCGACACGTGTTGTGTGAACGGTCCCATTGGAATGCAGGGAAACTGGCAGCTGTGTGAATGCATGGCTGGCTACAGGGCAAGGCAGACACAAAGAACAAGTAGCAAGGGGAAAGGGTGTTGTGTGAAAGCATCTAAGTAGGGATAAGCCGCATGGTGGTGGTTTCTATAGTACTTTTAGCGTTCAGAGTGCTTTACCGTTATTAACTAAGGCCGCATTCACACCTGACCCGGGTGCGGCGGTGGCGAGACACGGGAGGGAAGACGCGGTAGCGGGGAGGAGCCGGAGAGCAAGAAGAGCTTCCCTCGTGCATGTCGGGACAGGATTTTGCTCCCTGGCATGCGCGAGGGAAGCCACGGCACATCCGTGTTCGCACCGGCTCTTCTGCTGCTCTCCGGTTCCTCCCCGCTGCTGCGTCTTCCCTCCCAGGTCTCTCCTCTGCAGGTGTGAATGCGGCCTACTTCCCCTCACAACAACCCCGTGAGAGAGGCCGTATTTACTCCCATTTGACAGATGGGGGAACTGAGGCTGAGAGAGACTGACTTGCCCAAGGCCACCTAGAAGCTTTGTGAGCCTCCTCCCGCAGGCTGCTTTGAAAGTTAGTACAAGCTTCCCCAGCTGCATAGGAGTTGTGCCAGAGCCTCTCTTTCCCTGCGGCCTTGCTCCGAGTTGCCCGTTATCACTAACCGCTTCCCCTCTTCTGTTTCAGACAGCACCTTGTTCGAAAGCTACACGGAGGGAGAAATCCGGCAGCTGATTTCCACCCTGGTGGAGCGCTACAGCCAGTCCATGAACTCGGGGGGTCATGAGTTGCCGCTCTTCCCCAAAGCCGGGAACCGGATGAAGCGCGCCCGGGCTCGCCACAAACCTTGCGCCCTCAAGGAGCTCGAGGTCACCGTTAGCGAGCTCGGCCTGGGCTACGAGTCGGACGAGACCGTGCTGTTCCGTTACTGCAGCGGCACCTGTGAAACAGCCGTCAGGAACTACGACATGTCCCTCAAGAACATGAGGCTCAAGAAGAAGATCAAGAAAGAGAAGGTGAGGGCCCGGCCCTGTTGCCGCCCTCTCTCGTACGATGACGACGTCTCATTCCTGGACGCTCGCAACCATTACCACACGGTCAACGAGCTCTCAGCCAAGGAGTGTGGCTGTGTGTGAAAAAAAGCAGGCAAAGGAAACCTCCAGTGGGTTGGTGTCCGTAAGGCAGCGCCCAAAGCCGGACATGAGGTCCTGTCCAGAGGGGGAAGAGGGCCAGACTCGGAGCAGCGAAGAAGGAAACTGGTTTCCAAGTCTACCTCAGTTCCATCGCTGGACCCCTGGGCAACGGCAAAATTCTGACCAATGGATAACGTCGTGAGGCCGGCCTACCTGTCAGGAGTGTCCACGTTTGGCCTCACGTCAGCGGGTGACGCTCGTTGGCTATGAGCACCCATGCTTCCTTGGAAGGAACCACCGGTGAACGCAGAGATGAGAGAAAATGCCTGCTGTGTCCCTCAGAGATGCAACCTGGAGTCCCTCCAGCCTGGTGGCCATACATTGTCAGGAGGATATTTATTTTTGCATGACGGGGGGTTTTAGCAGGAAAATGTTGTTGGCCATTTCCTTGGCACCACTTGCTCTTCCCTTCCAGAGAAACCCTCTGGTTGGCCAGCCCCTGAACTGCAACCTGAGATGAAAGGAGGGGGCTTGGTATGGCCTCGTGTTCCTGGTCCTCTGATAACCAAGGAGGTCGCCAGGATCTTTTAAAACACTTCCTTTGTTAAAGGTTTGAAGCCCACCTAGGGCACAGTGTTGATGCAGATGAACCTTTTCTATGTGTGGATACGTGACCGACCAGTCGAGAAATCTTCCTCTTGTACCTTGAAACCATATCTTACCATTATTTTATTGTACACACTCAGTATAGCCATCCTCTGTAAATGTACAGGAATATATAGATAGATCTAAATATAGGCGGGGATAGCAGGCCTATGAATAACTATCATTCCTTCACGGGGATTGCATCAACTTCTTAAAGAGGTCAATTACAATTGATGGGACGCTTCCGTCCCCCGATTCAATCTGTGGATTTGGGTCATGGATGCACACCACCGTTTCAGTCCCCCTTGGTTGTTTAAGCAAAAGAGAAGGAGGGAGGGAAGGATCAGGATTTGGAGGTGATAAGGCTGAAAGTTTGGAAGCCGTGTAGTGGGATTTGGAGGTCCAAATTCACAATTGGACATCCTGCCCTTTTATAAACCCAACATTAATCATCATTAGGTTCAGAGGCTCAGTAGGGTTGGCCAACTTACAACCGTCAACGTTTTGGAAGTCACCAGTCAAAATTCCAGACAAATTGTGGACAACAATGGGGAGAGATGGGGCAAAATAGGGTGTGGAAACCACAGAATACAATTTGGAAGACCTTTTACCCTGATGGTCATAGAAATGAGGATGACTATTAGCTTCACTGGTTTTGTGGGCCCTTGGATCCTCTGTTCAATATTGATCTCTGTGTTTAGAATCTGGAACAAACCATGTCAACTGTGATCATTTTTTTAACTTACTGTTTGGTAGAAAGATGTTGTGTGGCTCAAATCCTGAGATTGCAAATGAACAATTCTTCATTTTTTCTATCCATCTTTATTCTCGCACATCAAGGAAACTAGCAGGCATCAGAGGTAGCCGCTTAGGGAAGAGGAGCCTGTGATGGCTGGTTGCTCTGTCATTCAAAAAACCTTTTAAGACATAGTACTGTCCGGAGGGAGCTTTTTCCATCTTTCCAGTAGTGAAAGGAAAAAAAAATAAAAAAACAGGACAGTCAGAAAAATCATTGACGCTCAGATCTGAAGACCCAGGTTTTCAAATATTTTGCCCTTGGGGCCCCATCTCCACCAATGGGGAAGCCACAGTGAACACAGGTTGCTATGTATAATCCTATGACCCCAAACAGCAACAAAGATGTACAAAATGTTGGCATCATGACTCCCATCTAAAGATGCCGTTCCCCCCAGTTCAGGTCACAAACCCCAAATTTGGGGACCGCTGTACGCTAGGGAGGAAATCGTTTGCTGCCTGGTAGTCGTTGCACCCTCCTGGGACAAATCTCCATGGGTTTCTTTTGATTGACTTCTAAGGGAGTGCTGGAAAGCCTGGCTGGTCAGGAGATGAGACTTCTGTCAGGTGGGTGTGAATAGCAGGGAGTGGGGGGCTATGACATAAGTGCCAGACTGGGTCGGACCAACGGTCCATCGAGCCCAGCGTCCTGTCTCCGACAGTGGCCAGTCACGGGGGCCTTGGACTGTCTCTTATACACATCTAGATGTGTATAAGAGACAGGCACCCAACAGGTCACCATGCTATCCATTCCCTGTGGCTCATCCCCAGGCTCCCGACAGTAAAGGGTTTTGTTCCCCAATCCTATCTGGCTAATCGCTGCTAATGGAACTCTCTTCCAGAAACTCGTCCAAACCTCTTTTAAACTCAGCTATACTGCTGGCCTTGACCACCTCCCCTGGCAGTAAATTCCACAGCCTAATTGTGCGCCGAGTGGAAAAAATACTTCCTTGTGTCTGTTTTTACTCTGCCACCTGTGAGTTTCATGGAGTGTCCCCTAGTTTTACTACTAGTTGAGAAAGTAAATAACCGTTGACCTGTTGGGCACACTTCTTTCAAGCGACCCAAGCTACCCCGTTCAGAGAGAGGATGCTGGGCTAGATGGACACACTATGACGATATGATGCACCATCGGGAGAGGGCCCACATCAAAAATGGGCAGAGCAAAGGCATTTTCCTACCCTTTTCTGGCATGCCTCTGCCTGTCGTAGCATGATGCTCCATAAGAAAAAGGGGAGTTTCCCTCAACATGGGAACCTGTCCTGTTCTCAAAGGGTGCTGGTTGTCAACCAGCACCCTTTGAGAACAGTTGTGTTTAGACTTGGCCATAGGCCTTTAGTGGAAGAATCTGTGTTTAGGGTTGCCATACAGGTTTTGATTAGGATGGAAAGTTTTTTTGGGGCTCAATACATTCCCCCACCCCCCGTTCTCGTCAAGAATGTGGATTCTCAGTTTATTCCCGGAACCGAAAACCGGCAACGCCTCAGAATAATTCTTGACGAGAACAATTTTTTTAATTTAATTTTATTTTATTTTAAAATCACTGTGCATGCCTAAAATAACGGCCAGGCTGTTCTGCGCATGCAAAGTCCTTTTCCAAAATGGCGGCAACAGCATCGCTGCCATTTTGGAAAAGGGCAACCAGCCTGTGCGCATGCGGGGGCAATTTTGCGCATGCACAGGCTGGTTGCCCCACAAATATGGAACTCGTTCTTTCCCTAACTTACCCCCACAACCCAGGAAAGCCTACTCGTCTTCCAGGGGCAACATAAGACCTTTTTATTTGGCTGGACATTTGGCAGGCAGGGATAGGGTTTGGGGAGGTTTGAGATGAGGGATTTTAACTGGTTTTCTGTGTGTGTGTGTGTGTGTGTGTGTGTGTTGTAACCCACCCTGAGCCCTTGGGATAGGGTGGGATAATAAATAACCTGGAGAATTGAGGTGGCCATTTCTTAAAGGGGGCAGTCCATAGGGACTTTCCTGCCCCTTTTCTGATGTGGCCCTGCTTCCGGCGGAGTGTTGTGATGTCCTAATGCTCCATAAGGAGCAGGGTTACCTCAGAAAGGAGCGTGACTGATTGTTTTTCCCACCCCTGCTGATATGATCCCCACCTCTTTTTAGCGTTTCCTTCCAGAAGATGACAGCTAGGGCCGAAACGGTTTCCTAAAGTGGATATCTGTAACCTTTGGATTCACGGTACTGAATTGAACCAATAATTATTGTTTTACTGAATGGTAGCAACTTCAATAACCGATGGCTTCAACAAATTACCGTATTACCCATTTGCACTGTTTACCGAGTAACTACATTCCATTTCCCCATCCATTCTGTGGTTACCGGCTAGTTCCATCTGCCCATAATGCCTTTCCTGTTGACCTCTCAGGCTTTGGTTGCAAGTTTAACTCCATTTCCCATTGGATACCCTGTTCGAATCTACTTGATAGTGCTTGGCTCTTGGTCCAGAAATGTAAGAGCACAGCAAAACAGTAAATCGGTTATGCAGGAACGGCAGAGCGAAATGAATGTTTGATTCACATCTGCGGTATGCGATTACCAACTGGTTAACCGGTTAGCTATCCAGAATTTGGGTTATTCGTTGTGGTTGCAGAATTAACTGTTTTCAGCTCTGGTGACAAACATCTTTGCCACCCAACTTACAAAACAAATGTTGTGCTATGATTTTTGCTGGTTTTCCCCACAGGCCGTTCTCCGTCTTAACTTCCCGCTGTCTCCCATGGGGCGGAGTAGCTTGCGGGAGGAGACTTTGTGTGTGTTTCTCTCTCTCTCTGTCTCTCTCCGGTTTACGTTTATAGCCGTGTCACAGTTGTTTACTCTGCCGGGGGAAATAAATGAGACCGCCGAATCTTTGTGTTCTCCGCACAGGCTATGTTCGTGGCTTAGGATGGATGGTTTCTCTCCCTTGGCTGCTTTCCTGGCTCGAGCAAATGATAAACAGAAGGAGGTGTCGTGCGCTGGGCACTAAGCAAGGCAGTGGAATGTGGGCAGGCTTGGGACGCCTTGGATGGGCTGCTCGCATGTGACTCTGGAGTTGCTGCTCACTGGCGTTCAGACTGAAATTGGAGCACAGAACTCGGGGGGTGTTGGCATGGAGCTTCCCCAAGAGGGGTTATTACTCCGGGGCAAAACATCCCTCTCTGTAGCATTCACATAAATAGGGTGGCCACCTCTTTTGGATTTCCCTGGAGACTCCCCGAGTTTTGACCCCGAGTTTCTAGGCTCTGGGAACGCCCCCTGTTTCTCCTAGTCAGCCAGGTGTGCCCGGCGCTAACCCAGAGAGTTGTGGCAGAAGGAAGTGGCCATCTCAAAAAGGGTGATGATGTGACCTCATCTCCGTGCTGACCCGTTACTCTAGAAGGGGTGGGGTTACGCCAGTAACTGGTATGACAGCCCCTTTGCCCTGCCCCCTTTCTGATGTGTCTCTGCCCCCTACAGAACATCATCATGTTATGACACTCCACAAGGGGGAGGGGCTGACATAAAAAAGGGGGCGTGACAGCACCTTTCTCCCGCCCCTCCAACTTGGTTCCGTCCCTTTCAGGCTTCCTTCTGGAGAAAAATTGTCAACGCTACATGCAGCTGCTCATGTAAACTTCCTCCCACTCTTACGGCTGCTGAGCAGAATCATGGGAGCGGCGTTAAACTGAGGAGGGAGGCTACTTCCCCTCAAGGTCATGCTCGTGTGTACTGTTGAGAGTTTTTCCTTGCTCCCGTTTCTCCGTGCAGTCCTCCACTGTCCTAGCAACCCTCACTACTTCCTTCTTTGTGTTTCTCTCGCACGGCGTCTGTGCCTTTGCTGTGCCCGTTCCCCCCCCCCCCCCCCCCCC
>QEPC01008752.1:5950855-5973305 GCA_003113815.1 Sphenodon punctatus | reverse complement strand
GCTGGGAGAGGGAGAGGCCTCATCCATCTTCTGCACCAAGGCCCATTCCAACCTAGCGATGCCCCTTTCATGAACCCCAAAGCCGTCTGGGCTTCTAGCTCCCTCTGCCTCCCGTTCTACATGAATGGTATCCCAGAGACTTTCAGCATGGACCTCTTGCAAGATGTGAATGATAACTTGTGAAGGGTAAATAAATAGCATTTTGTCCTGGCTCCTGACAAAAAGGTTGCGCGCTCTTTCTGCGTTGGATCCAAAAGCTGCCCCTACCCCCGACAGAGCCTAGATGTACAAAAGCAGCATAAATATCGTAATTCAACAGGCTCTGACTGCTCAACCTCTAAAAGCAGCCAGCCTTCTGGACTCCAAAGCTTTGCTCTCACCTTTGAAAGAGGAACCCCAGATATGTTGGCAGGAGGCAGATGGAAGAAATCCCACCTGTTGGGCGTTACTTAGGAACAAGAGTTCCTCTTGCCAAAGGCAAGGCAGCTTGCTTCTTGTGCATTACGGCTGAAATGGCAAAGCCGCATCAGTAGCTTTTTCTGCCGGAAAAAGCTCTTCCGCAATGAGCGGCACAGTGCGATAGACATGTTCATTCCGCTAGTTTCATTCTGCTGTTCCGCTAGTTTCATTCCGCTGCTTCCGCTACTTTCATTCCGCTACTTTCATTCTGCTGCTTCTGCTACTTTCATTCCGCTAGTTTCATTCCGCTGCTTCCGCTACTTTCATTCCGCTAGTTTCATTCTGCTCCTTCCGCTGTTCCGCTACTTTCATTCTGCTAGTTTCATTCCGCTGCTTCCACCGGCTCTGAAAATAGTGGAACAATGTTTGTTCCAATAGTTTCGATCTTCCGCAATTTCCGCCAGCACTGCAAAGTAGCAGAACAGTGTTGGTTCCGACAGTTTCGATCTTCCGCAATTTCCACCGGCATGGCAGAGAAGCAGAACAGCGTTGGTTCCGACAGTTTCCGAAATTGTTCCAACAGTTTTCCGAATTAGCGGCATGCCGGTGGAATTAGTGGAATACTGACGGAAAAGCTGCGGAAAGTTGCGGGCATTTCCAAAATGGCGGAATGAAATAGTGGGGTAGGAAAAGGAGTTGCCGCTTCAGCATTACTGTGCATTCACATGGGCAGCTTTGCACAAGGCCCTGGTTTGAAGCCTGTGCCTCATGCCAGAATGAAGATGGGAACGGGCTGTCCTTGAAGTTTCTCACAGGGGTGGCCTCTCCCAAGCTGCCAGGACCAAAAAATACACATGCGGATCGCCAGAGACGTTCTGCCTCAGGATGGTACCAAGGCTGTGTTCGGACATGACATTGTTCAGTAAGCTGCTGTATAAAAGCCGGACACCGTCGTCATGTCCCTGATTGCCTAGCCATACGCCATGAGCAGCAACTCCTTTGTTGCTATGAGGCGACACAAATTTTGCAACGAAGGAACGTGACCGCACGTACCTGGGGACCACCTCCTGCAGGCTCGGCTCCTTTCCTGTTCTCAGTATCAAGTCAAATGCGTTTGTTTGCTGAAGGCCATCGTAAAAGAGGGGGAAATAGAATGTGTTTCAAAAGCAGCGAGGAGGAATTCAATACAGCTCTCGGGGACTGCTGTTTTGACAAGAAGCTCTACTCTGGCTAGCAGGGGAGCCGTGCATGGCACAAGCAGAAAGGCATTCAGCGTCGTCTGAGATAGTGACACCACGTTGGCCGCTCCTTGGGTCCTTGACACCCTCCCATTCAGCTTTCCTCTCCGTACGCGTACACCCATCAAGCCGCTGCAAACCGTGTTGATTGTGACATCATCAGCGGAACCTATCGCCCTTCCCATCTCATTTGCATGCTTGGAATCTATTGGCTAGAAGGCTTCTTCAGAGGGCATCTGACTTGCGTCCCTACACGCTTTTAGCGTATGTACGGTTGCAGTGCTCAGGGTCTTATCCTGTGCCATACCGAACTCTTGCTAATGTCAATTAAACAGTCCCTGTTTCCAGGGGGACTGATATCAGGGCAGCACACAGCGCACCCGTGATCCTGGGCTGATTAGAGTGTTGCACACAACTGGGCAGAGGCTTCCCTGCTCCCCTCCCCACTCAGATATTTGACTGTCTGGTCTGAGCTAAGCTCTGCAGTGTGCAGCCTGGCACGGGAGGCGGAGAGCAAACTCGGCTCTCTGCAGAACGCAAAGGGAGCAGTGAGCAGCTACCATGACTGGAGCCCAGCAGCCCGGGGGGGTGAGGCAAGTCAGCCGGTGTCCTTGGGCATCCTGGGATGCCCCAATAACTTTTAAAAGTCATATATATTTTAGAGGGCTTAGAAATCTTGTAAGATCTTGCATTAGGACCTAGAGTTTGTCGAGATCTTGGTCCTGGTATTTGGGGTTTTTTTTAAAAAAATTCTTGTTTCATCCCTAATCCTGATCTGGTACCATCTTGCGCTCACTTCGCTGTGGCATAAAAGGCAGCGGGGAAGCAGAGAACTTGGCCCAGCTAGTACACAAGCAGTGTTTCCCGCTGAGGCAAGAAAGAATGCCTCTTGATTATGTGCTGTCCTGCCATTTGTAGGACAAATCGCCCTGAAACTGAATCCCCCCGCTTTTCAGAACTATGTAGATTTTAAAAATCCAATCAAAATCCCCTGCTAATTTTGTTGGTGAGGGTGTGCTAAATTCTGGATTGTTGAATGTGTAGTTCCCACTGTTGTGGTCAGAGAACGTCCAGAATAACTTCCCAATCCCAGACCCTCCTTGTATCAAAGGAGCATCCTTTGAGCCTTTTCTTCTTTCAGGCTATTTGAAAGATGAAATAGGGATCGTCCTCTTTTTGTATTGCATAACAGTGTTGCTCAACCAACTATGGTCTCCTTTCCGCCACAATGTGTTTTTAATAGAACACCCCTCCCCCCCACCCACCCCAATATTCTACAAATGCTTTCATTTCTGTAGTAAAAGAACCAGCTCCGGAAAGGAATGTCGAAAATGCCGAGAGCGCAAAAGCTTAGAAGCATCTCCATGTGAACGCTCCATCACAATCGGACATCTGGCTCTTTTCCTCAACATCATGTTGTTGTTTACTGTTCATAATAAATGGTCTGTTGGGTAATGGGATGGGTTGCCTAGCATCCAGGAGACTGTGGAATCTCCATCATCTGTGTTTTCAAAACGGCTGGACAAGCATCTGTCTGTGGTGCTGTAAGTACAGAATGTTGATCCTTGAAGTAGGGACGTTGGAGCTGATGAACCTTGATGGTCCTTTCCAGCCCTAAGATTCTAAAAATTTATTTAGCATTTTTTATCCCCCTACAGATTCATGGGTCTGGCCTCTGGATCCAGTCTCTGCCCTCAAACGGAGGAGTAAGGGAGCAGAGATGAAGGCCATGCACTTGAGGATAGGGGGATGGATAGATCCATGGAACAGATCCATGAGCTAGACCTTCCTCTTTTTTCCCCACATCTGGAGCACACACACCCCAAAGTCCTATCCTACCTGCTGACCCTGTACTAATTTTAGAAGTGACCTGTGGAAGGGGGGAAGGTTCCCCATCCCTGCTGTATACGCTTAGGAGCAGTCCAAGGGAAATTAATTACCGTTGTTCATGCATACGCTCTACTGAGCAGTAAATAACTGCTCAGTAGATACCACTGCAGTTAATTACTCTGCAGTAAAATGTTCATGTGTACAAGATCACAGTCACTAGCTTACCTCCTGCTTCTGCCTCTCCATGGTTCCTTCCTCCCTTAGCAATGCTTTGTATCTGCTATACCCCTTCCATGCCTACAGGGTTGGGCCCTTCTTACCCGATGGTTGACCAATTTCAAGAAGTTGATGCAATGCCTCTGTATTTTAGATGACCTCTATTTATTCAAAGTAACTTATGTTATTTATTTCGGTACCATCATGTGCATTCTATGTAAACGGCATTGCCCCTCCCCCCCTTTTTTTTTCTTTTTTAATTTATTGAGCAAAATGGTGCCAAAGCTCTGTTTACGTTTATTACCTTTTGTTATTTATTTCGGTACCATCATGTGCATTC
Organism: Sphenodon punctatus; assembly: GCA_003113815.1. NCBI lineage: Eukaryota > Metazoa > Chordata > Lepidosauria > Sphenodontia > Sphenodontidae > Sphenodon > Sphenodon punctatus. The sequence continues at coordinate 5,969,282 of QEPC01008752.1, read as the reverse complement.
TATGTAAACGGCATTGCCCCTCCCCCCCTTTTTTTTTTCTTTTTTAATTTATTGAGCAAAATGGTGCCAAAGCTCTGTTTACGTTTATTACCTTTTACCATTTATCCTGAACGGTTTGAATAAAATGCAGTATGATTTTATTTTATTTTTTAAAGCAGACTAAACCCAGATGTGATGCTGTCACATACTCAAGTCAGTTGACAATAAAGATATAAAGGATTGACTTCTCTCCCACTCTTTTCTTTCACTTTTGCCTCGCAGTTTTAAGACTCTGTGAACTCTGCACCGCAGCCGTTTCCACAGAATTCGGCATGTGGGGGCTGCTACGCATCCAAGCAGCAGGTGTGAACCGTTTCTAATGGCCTCCCGTCCAAACAATTGCACACAGGCTGGTTTTCCATCGCAGAAGCTGCCTAAGCTGTAGCATCAGATAGGGGTGAAATTTTGGGTTTGAACCTGATTCCATTGCTAACGGAATCTGGTGGTTCAATTGATTCCGGCACAATGTGGAACAGACGGACGTTCCGATTCACTTTGGCTGGAATCAGTTGGGGAAAAAAAAAAAAGTGGTCTGATTTGCGCATTCCCAAAATGGCCGCAGCTCCACTGCGCGTGTGCAAGATGGCAGCCACCGTCCAACGAAAGAGCAGGGGCTAACTGTCCAGTACGGCGGCCACCCTTTTGTTCTATAGCCGCCGCCATTTTGCCCAGGTGCAAATCGCTTGATCAGAACTCCGATCCCAATTTCATTCATTCATTCAATCGGAATTTCGGTCGAAAATTTAGGTCCCCGTTCCGACTTCGTAGAGAACCTCGGCAGAATCGGAATGTGGCCGGTTTGACCAACCCCTAGCATCAAGTCAAGAGCGTAGCTAGATTGAAGTGGACCCTGGTGCAGAAGATGGAACGGGGCTGCCCCAGCAGCAGAGGACACAGCTGCCCCAGGCAGTGTGGGGCCCCCAGACTCATGGGCAGCAATACCAACCACATTGCCTGTCCCGATCACCCTTGCACCAAACTAAGAGTCTTCAGTAGCCTGCAGGGTTGCCTGGCCAGACTTACGATGCATGCAATCCACTTGATCCTGGCGTCAACTGCAGGCGATCTACCAGGACCTGCTCTCCCGGCTCTAGGGTACACCTGCAACTGGCCCTAGTATCAGAGAGGAGCACATCCCTTTAGAGAGAGAGCCTTTCCCGCCACACAGGAGGAGCTCCCCTAGCCCATCTCCTCCCTAGAGACGTCCTGGTGCACCGGTCTCGCTCTCCAGAGGTGGCCTCTAAGAGGGGTTGGTTTCCCCTCCACCCACTGCAATCTACTAGATACTGGCTTGCCATCTACCAATAGTTCATGTCAGGGACGGAACCCGCGTACCTGCACATGGGTCCCATGGTCTACCTCTTGGCCACCCCTTGCAATGGGGTATTGAGCCCTGCTCCCTTGCTAACGAGGCTGACTTCCCTCACACATAATAAGTCCATGGAGTTGGGAGGGGCATTCGCATTAGGGTCTCCAGTGGATCAGCCTGTATTCATGGGCATTTTCCGCAGGTGAAGGCTGGCCCGCTGCGAGCTGATGCGGTGTGTTAGCCGCCCCGGATCCCTGTGGCTCTATTCTGATTTGGGGGAGAGGGAGTAAGCCAGAGTCTGCTCCGGTTTGCCCGCACCGTTTTGCATCTGCAGGATCAACCTGAGATTTTCTTTGTACATGCAATAAGATATTTTCCTCCTGCACAAAGAGGCCTTTGGTTCATTACTAGTGTGCAAATGACCCTGTAAAAGAGATCGGGGAGTCGGAGCTGCCAATCTGGATCTCTGCCTGTGGACTAGACTAGGGCCAGTCTTCCTTGCACCAGAGAGAAAGGCGGTAGAGGCAGCATCAGTGAGCAGTCGGTGGATTTCAAGGTTGGGAGGGAGGAAGGGGAACAAATGTTTTCAAGGAAGGAGTTCCAGGCATAGGAGGCAGCATGGGAGAAGGAGCAACAGTTCAGGGAACAGGTGGTCAGGAATGGGTTAGTTTAAAAGGCCAGTTGGCCTTCACTGAATAATTATTAACTATTAACTTGTTGAATTTGTGGCCAGAGGAGGTGGTCAAGGCCAGTATCAATCACAGGCGGGTTTTAAGAAGGATTTGATAGGTTCTCGGAAGATAAGTCCATGAATGGCTTTAGGTGAGTATGTTGGGGGGGCTATGCTGGGTACTTCTCTGAGATCGGCCACTGTCGGAGACAATATTCTGGGCTTAATGGACCCTTGGTCTGACCCAGTTGTGGCACTTCTTGTGTTCTTAATTATCCCACCTAACTCAGCAGAGGTAACTTATGGCCGCTCTAAAAATACTCAGCCTTTCTGGAAGGAGGCATGATAAGGAATGGATCCTTTTGGGACCTGTTTCCAGTCCACCCAACTTAAATGAAGGAGGACAAAGACAAGTCTCTCTTCTGCCTCTGGCTTGACTGCATAATTGGGCGGGTGAGTGGGGGGGAAAAAAATGAAAAAGTTTCTCCAGAAAGTGCTCGGGCTACAAAGATTTATACAGTTTGGGAAATGGAAAAAGCTCTGTTTACGTTTTTCCTCGTGCCACCCAGATTCCCGATGGCGGCGTAGGAGGAGGAATTGGGGGGATCCAGGCTCTCGCATTCAAGGCCACACTCTGTAAATATTTTATTAACCATCTTTTGAGTCTCATAAATCTTGATTTCTTTCTGAGGCAGAAAAACGCAGCCCAGGGCCGGGGAGAGGGATGGGTTTGTAAATGACTGAATGAAAAGAGGTTGGCTGGAAAAATAGACCTTGTACAACACTCTGAAAGAAACAGCTAGCAAGGCAAGAGGTGGTGGCAGTGGTTCCTGGGAGGCAATCTAGGAGAGTTCTAACACCATAGCGGCTGTTTCAGAGCTTACTGAATATTCAATATGGCTGCTTGAGGAGATGATGTCTGGTTGGATGTTCTGACACTTTGACTCTTCAGGGAGTGTAGCTGAGACTCAGAGACCTTCCCACGACGGACAGTAATGTAACAACCGTTCAAAGTGAGGGGGGCAGTTCTGCCACCTTGGCTCCCACAAAGCCTCATCCGGTGAAATTATGGAGGCAACCGTCAAAAGTAAGAACCTGTTCCTCTTGTTTTAACGCCCCTACTCCCCTCCCAACCACAGCTTCTTGTCCGCTTCTGTCTGATGAGGAGGAGAAAGAGGGTGAAAGTCTGGGTACTGCTGACCTTCCTGTCATCGCCCCAAAGAGCTTCCCATTGACATCCATGGGTGATTCTCTCTCAGCTTCAATGGGCAATGGCTCAGCACCAGGGCCTTGGAAGCGCACTGAGCTTTTCCTCATAGCAGGCACATGTGTTAAGCCTGAGGAGAATTACCCTCAATTTCAGAAGGAGCCTAGGCCCTCCCAGCCTAGACAGACTCTTGTTCAACTGTAAGTTCCTTCAGGAATCACTGGGCATATTTCTCTGGCCTAGGGTTCTCTGTGTGAGGTCTGCCTTTTAAAAGCCTAGCAAGCCCCGCTTTGCAGTGGCGGCAGCAGGGACCTCAGAGAACTCATCTGATCTTCCCCAAGCCAGAGACACCTCGTTTTTCTTTTTTTATGAGACGTTTAGCTGGATTTCTCTCTTTTTTTCTCTCTCTCTCTCTCTCTCTCACACCATGGAGATTGCGGTTATGGCACTGGAGGCCGAGCCTCGCTTTGGCCTCTCACCAACTGCCAGAGCCATTGATTGCCTCAGATGCTCCCTTGCCAAGAATAGCATCACTGTCTCCGTCACCGGGAAGCTCTGTGCCATGGACGTGGTCTTTGGTGGATAATTGGAGTCATATCTATGGGATTTGTCAGTCCCCTTTTCACTCCTCTTGTTCTTTCCAATGACTAATTAGGCTTATTAGTGTGGTTCGACCTAGAGGCCTCAACTGCCATCACTGCCAGTGAGGTAACAAGAGTCCAAAGTAAAGTGGACAGTTCTTCCTTCTTGGAAACTGAAATATCTTTCCCCTGACCCCCTGTGAGGGACAAGGGCCTTCAACAGGCAGCCCCAGTTTTACAGGGCAGTGGTTGGTTCTATAGAGCCACTACTGCTCCTGGACTTAGGCCCTGGGTCCTAGCTGAGGCCACGGTGTTCCTCGCATGCCACTCCCCCACCCATTGATTGGCTCCTGCCAAGTATATAGCTCTACCCAGTGCTAACAAGGAGATGGGCCAAATAAGGTTGCTTCCTGTCCCTGGTTTGGTCCTGGCCTCTGTCTGTTCTTGTCTCTGCTTGTACCCAGACCCCAATCTTGTCTCGCCACTCCTGCCTGGACTAGAGTTGCCAACTCCCGGAAGAGGGTGGGACTATGTCAGAGGGCGCAGGGCGAAAGACTGCCCTGGCACTTTTCTGAAGTTTATCCCACTCCCTCATGATGCTCCCCAGGAGTCCGGGTTCCATCAGAAAGGAGAGGGGCAGCCCTCTTTGCCCTGCCCCCTTTCTAACATGTCCACCTTCAGTAGGGATGAGCAAACGTGGTTCGGAAGTTCGGGCCGAACTCGGCCTGTTCGGACGACCGAACCGAACGCCCACACTGAACGGCCGAACAGTTCGGAAAAGTTTGGATGAGTTCGGGGGTGGGAAAAACGTGACTGGAAGGCAGGAAGAACATGACTGGAAGTGGGAGGCAGCTGAGGAGCAGACTTCCTGGCACCGGGGGTGGAGACCAGGGGTGGTTTCAGGGCCAAATTGAAAAAAAATTCAAATTCAGTTTCAGTATTGATAGTGCTACTTTCAACTGTTCGGCCAAGTTCGGCCAAACCGAACTCCACCGAGCCAAACAACCGAACCCGAACTTGGGTTTCGAACTGAATGCCCGAACATCCAAACCGAATTCTGTTTCCCCCATTCCTAACCTTCAGGTTAGAGGGGCAGGGGCAGAGCCTCTAGCTTGATGGCAACACCCCCTTCCCGGTCCTACAGTGGCATTCTCCCCTCCCCCAACCCAGCAGGGGTGATGCAGAACCCTGTGTCTCTGTGCTCGAGACTCCCCCCCCCGGTCCCTACAATAATAATGTACTTGATGCAGTCATTATAATAATACATTCTTTTTTCATTTTTACAGCCCCACCGAATGATGCTCGAAGTGCTTTATAACATTCAGTAAAGCACAATAAAAATACAGTAAAAGGCTAAAATACATTTCACAGCCAGATAAAACTGTTTAAAAGGGGAAAGGGAGACAGGGAAAAAATACATTTAAGGAAAACCAGCAGTAGGTCTTCTAAAAACACCTAGATAATTATTTTTTCAAATTATTCTGGCGCTTTTTAAAGGCGAAGGGGCGGGCGGGGATAGAAATGGATATCTAGCGGGAGCGAGTTCCACACTGAGGGGCTCCCCCCACAAAGGTTGGATTGCTTGCTGACGTAAGGCACGAGGGTGAGATCCCCAAACAGGCTGGTTACTGAGCGTCGACAGCCAGTAGGGTGAGCCTTGTGCAAAAGGAATCGGCTCCTTATCAAGAAGAAATATCCCAATCCCCTCCAAGTCACAAGAGCGGCCAACCATCATCGCTTCAGTCTTTAGGGATGGGCGAACGCGGTTCGGAAGTTCGGACCGAACGCGGTCTGTTCGGTTGACCAAACTGAACTTCCGAACCGAACTCGAATTTCAAACCGAACTGAACTGAACCGAATTTCCAAACTCGAATTTCAAACCGAACCGAACTGAATTTCCAAACTCCGTTCTGTTTGCCCATCCCTAGTGGCAACACACACCAAAAGACATGGTTTTGAATGGTCGAACTTGGTTCGGAATTTGACTGAAATCGGTCTGTTCGGTCGACCGAATTGAACTTCCGAACCGAACTTGAATTTCAAACCGAACTGAACTGAATTTCCGAACTCGAATTTCAAACTGAACCGAACCGAATTTCCGAACTCCATTCTGTTCGCCCAGCCCTATCAGTCTTGTCAGGATTCCACTTCCATCAGCTCACCCTCATCCACAGCAGCCAGGCATCGGGTGAGCGCGGAGACTGCGGGACCTGGGTCGGATGACAGAGCGAGGCAGAGCTGAATGTCGTCAGCATATTGATGACCCCTCACTCCCAACCTCCGAATGACCTCGCCTAGTGGCCTCATATACACATTGAACAAGACGGGGGCGGGGACAGACTAGAACCCCGTGGGATGCCGCAGGGAAGGTCCCAAGGAGAGGACAAGCAATCGCCCATCACCACCCGCTGGGACCTCCCCGACAAGAAAGAACGGATCCACTCAAGAGTAGTCCTGCGCACCCCCGCCAGATCCCGGAGTCGTGCCAACAACACCTCGTGATCAACTGTATCCAAGGCCGCCAGAATGACTTGGGTGTTGCCATTTGTAGCTTTCCAGAAGCAAAACAAAAATACCGGATGCCTTGTCTCTTTCTCCTTGCTGCTTAGCCCGGGGTTCCCCAAACGGGTGTGCCTGACCTCTGGTTAAACAACACAGCTATTAGTCCCGGCTTTCCTGCATTTCCTCTGGGAAGCCTCTGTCCCTGGAGACTTTGTTTGATGCTTAACTGCGCAGACTCCTCTACTCACTAAGGATTAAGATTCTCTGGAGATTTGGAAAGCCTAGACGTTTTCCTCCTGCCACGGCTCCAGAGGGCCCCACGTCCCAGGCTTGATTATTTGACGGGATGTTTGAAAAATGTGGGGTTAATGAAGACGGCTCTTTCCCAGGCCACTTGGTACATCTCGGAGATGTAACAGGACCCTCCCGGGTGACCCACAGATCTGCAGCAGGACGCCTGGAGAGAGATTGCTTCTTGGCTTCATCTCCTGTTCTTTGCCTGTCTGCTTCTTTCCATGCTCAGGAGATTTCTTTCTGGAGAAGCTTAGAAGCTCAGCCATATAACCAGATCGGCAAATGAAAGGACAGCGATCCGCTTCTTAAAGCCAGAAGGAACCTCAAGAGTCATCTAATCCTTCCCCCACCCTTGGCTGCAGGAGGACAGCAGCTACAGCCTGCCCAACAGATGCCTGTCCAGCCTCTCTTTGAAAGCCTACAGCCTCCCATGGCAACTTGTTCCATTGATGAATCAGTGATCACACAGAGATCCGGGCCCTCTGTAGTCGTGCAGAGGAGTTCTGGGGCAGAGTCTCCACCATACTGCACGCCTGTCCAGTCTGGACTTTTGAGCAGGAAGGCAGCCCGCTCTGTGTGCACAAGGCAGAATATTTAAATACTCCCTCCCGCCTAACCTCCCAGGAGCAGCTCTAGGGCATGACTTGTCCACAGCTAAAGCGAGATGTTTGGTCACGATAATCACGCTGACACAGCTCTCTGAAAGGGGTTGGTGAGGGTCTTTTACCTGCCCCAAGAATGTAGGGTCCAGGAAGACATCCAGACCAACCAGGCCCAGGACTGGCCGGGTCTTGTCGAGCCTGGGTCAGGCCTACAGCTGAAAAGAGGAGTGAATTGACTGCTCCTGGGCAATACCCTCATTTTCAGTCAGCCTTTGGGGCACCCAATGAGCACTTGCACACATGTAAGAGTGTCCTAAATTGTGATATCATCCAGGAGATATTAGCACTCTCTCCACTACCTCACCACTGCCTCCTGCCAGCAGCTCCATTGGGTGCCCTGAGGGCAATTCATGGTATCTGAATCCTCTTTGATGGGTCGAGCACCCTAGATTTGCCTGCTTGCACCCATTTGCATGGGTCCTTATTTTCAACTCTAGTCAGGCTGCGGGCCTCTAGGAGACTCTATGCGTAGATACGTGTGTGGAGCTTCCCAACGCATGTCATAGACCCAACTTTTGAGAAGGAGCTTGACAATGAGAGAGCTGAAGGACCACATCTCTTTTGGTTGCTTGGAGATGTCTACTAGGACAAAACACAAAAGGTCTGACTTCCAGCACCAACTTTCTCAAATCTTTTTCCCTGTGTGACCTCCCACCCCAAGGAGCAACAAAGGCACACAAAGTCTTTCTAACAGCAATCCGGTTCACCCCGTCTGTAGATGACATGACTTCATTTGGGGTCACGATGAAGAATTTATCCAGTCCTTTTTTGAAACCAGTTATGCTACTGGCCTTCACGGTATCCTCTGGCAATGAATTCCACAGGTTAATCTCACCATGAAGAGAGCAAATCCCAGGACACCCGGCCTTGCCATTCAATGGCATTTTTGGATCTTAGACAGGGCCTGGTGAATTCTGCTCTGGCAATTGTCACAGAATTTGCTTGTCCAAATTCTTGCAGAAACTCCCTCGCAGTGTGGAATGACAGCATGAGCGGGGAGGAGGAGGAACCATGACCACCCCCATGGAGAAAAGCACAAGATACTTCCTCAACTATCCTGGTATTTTGTGTTCTCTTAAATCGATGAAACGTCCCAAACTGAAGGAACAGCATGCTGGGAAACTCATTTGCATTCAAGAATCTGCATGCTTGACTTAATCTGCATAATTTATTCTACTTGCGGAATGTACTTTTTTTTTTTTCTCCCCCTCACGGAATTTATTTTATTTATTTATTTATTATAATAATATTTTATTTACGGCCATTAGCCAAATCTTATTTATTTATTTTATTTTATGAATTTATAATCCCGCCCCTCCTGCACTGAGGGAGCTTGAGGCAGTTCACATTGTCATAAAATACACCAAAAACATAGGCCCTTTTCACACAGACACTAACATGGATAAAATGGGTGTTACATTTTATTATACATGTTGCAGGACTGCAGGTGTGCTCTATGGGTGCCCTGCAACATGCATAATAAAATGTAACACCCGTTTTATCCGTGTTAGTGTCTGTGTGAAAAGGGCCATAAATAACAATGATACAGAATTCATAAACAAACACTAAAACAGTAACACTTCAGTTACAAGTCAATACAGAGGTGTATAAAACCTCTCCCGATCCACTCTCCACCCTCCCCTCTACTAAATGCCTGGCAGAAGAGCCAGGTTACACTGGCGGCAGAATATAAGACGGCTTGGCCTGAAGCAAACCTCCACTGGGGGAGAGTTTCACAGCACCAGAGCGGCCGCCAAGAACGGCCGCCTGTCGGTCCCCACCTGTTGGTATCTGGGAACCTCCAGGAGGGCGGCCCAGGAAGTGAGGCGGCCCCTCAGATAGATAGGGCCCAGACCGTTTAGGGCTTGAATCGGGCCTGGAAGACTCTAGGCAGCCAGTGCAGGGCCCAGAGCACCGGTGTAATGTGCTCCCACCAGCCTGGCTCGGTAAGGAGACGGGCTGCGGCATTCGGCACTAGCGGCAGCTTCCGAACAGTCACCATGGGCAGCCCCGCATAGAGCCCATTACAATAGTCCAGCCTTGAGGTGACCCAATCCATGACGCTGCTCGTGGATGACCGTGGTGAAGTCGGAATCCGAGATATAGGGGCAGAGCCGCCTCACCAGATGCAATTGGCGGAACACGCTGCTGGCCACAGCGGACACCTGGAGATCCAGTCGCAGCTGTGGAGCCAGGAGCCCCCCTAGGCTTCTAGCCTGAGATGCCAACACGGGCCAAACCCCAGCAATAACCGGGTTAAGGTGCCAACCCTTGCACGTCACCAGCGTACTGATGGGTTTGGGTTGCTGATTTGCAAAATTGTTGGGTGATTTTTGTTTGTTTTTGCAGAATACGCACCGTGACTGTAGGCTGCTGCACACATATGCATCACATTGCTTCAATCAACATCATAACTTCCAATCTCAAGCCGTTTCATAGGACTCGATGTCTCTGGGAGTCTTTCTTTCCACAGCACTTGATGAAAACCCCAACATGTGATAAAGGAACAGAACTGGCAAAATGTGCTTCTGTCTAGCCTCATTAGTGGCATGTCCCGAAACCTCGGCTGTCAGCTTCTCTTTCCAAACACAATTGAACATGGGGTTTCCCTAAAGCGGAAGCCAAGGGAGCATCATGCACAGATGGGGCAGCCTTTGGAGAAACCCGTCGTTCAATAAATGGGATTGTCCTTTCCCGAGCCACGCACTTCCGCCTGGTTCTCGGTAGCCGGCACAGCGGGGATCCAGATGTTCCTCTCTACTGAGTTTCTTCATGACGTCACTTTTATTCTTGAGGCTACGCTGCCGACTTTCCGTGCCAACCTCTGACTCAAAGCGTGGCTCGGTGCTTGGGCATCGATTCCCCTTTCGTTGGACGGATTCGAGGGAACAGCCAACTCTGGGAGCCAAGGGTTCGTAAAATCTTGTTTTGCCGTTCAAAAGTCTACCAGGATGATTCCAAGCCTTCTTTGTCTGTTTAGCTCATCTGGCCCCAAGTTGTGTTGGCAGCATCATAGCCTGCAAATTGTTTGCGTTCTATGCATGGAGCACTTCTTCTACCCTGATCTCTTCTCAGGCTCCAATGCCTTCTTGTGTCTTTAAGTCAGCGAGGGCCCAATTGATCTCTCTCCACCGGAGGGCACGCCGTCGTGCTTTCAAGCTCCCGGGCTAAATTGCTTAGAGGATCAGCTAAAGTCAACATTCATAAATCGTAACCTGGTGTGTTTATTTTGCTTGCACTTGGAGGCAGAAAGGGGCCTTTTGGAGCAGGTTTTCCAAATGATTCACTGCGCAGTTTCCTGAACCCTTTCCCAAAATAGCTGGAGATATTTGGAATCCAATCCCAACCACTCCCGGTCACAACCTTGCCGCCGTCTGCTGACTTCCAGGCAAAAGGCAGTGTTTAGCACTTAATGGTGCGTTATTATCATCATTTTAACAGGGGTGTTGTGTTTGCAGGGTCAACCCTTTATAGATCCATGGCCAGCCGCCTCAGGTGTAGGTAACAGAACCCAGAGTTGGGAACCAGCTGGGGCATGAACTATAGGAGACAGAGCCACCGGCTGAGACAGCAGACCACCAGGGAGGAGGCAACAGCTTGATTCCAAAGTAGCAAGACTTCCAAGGAGTTGTGGGAGGCAAGCTACTCTGGATCTAGCTGGGCTAGGAGAGACCCAAAGGGGAACCAGTTGTAAGGGGTGAAGCTATGGGCATGAGCAGCATTGCAGGGGCGGGGTTTCAGCTGTAGGGGGTGGAGCTATAGCTCAGACGGAGATGGCAATAGGTGTGACTAGGCTTGTGTGGGAGAGGCTTCAGATGGAAGGGGCAGGGCTGCAGCTCGACCGGGGGGGGGCAGGGGGGGGCTAGATAGATTGATAGTAGAGAGTTGTAGGAGTTAGCTTAGTGATAGAGATAGCATTAGTGATTTAGTTTGTGTTTGTAGGAGTAGGCCTGTGTACTTATTAGATAATCCATTTAGTTCATAGCATTTAGACTAGTTAATAGCAGTTAGATTTAGTGTTGATATATATATATATATAATATTAGATAAAAAAACAAACAAAAAAAACCATATAAAAACCAAAAAAACAAATAAAAAACAAAAGAAAACCATATAAAACCCAATAAAAAACCATTTAAAAAAACCGAAAAAACACCCATAACAACATTTCCCAAACAGCCGAATGCCCGAACGGCCTAACCAAACGGCCTGTTCGGACGACCGAACAGCCGAACCCGAACCCAGCGAACTAACCGAACGGCCGAACCAACCGGCCGAACCGAACGCAGCCAAACCCGAACCGCGATCTGTTCGCCCATCCCTAGTGAGCATGCCCTCATCTCTGACTCCCTGTAGTTCAGTCTCCCAGTGCTTGGGGATAGAAACTGGATCCAGGGGGTGAGAGTTAGGAACTAGAAAAGGGGTCATGCTGTATATGCAGCATACCCGGCCGGCTCTATGCTGTGGAGCGTAAGAGCTTTGATGCTCCAGTTGCTTTTATAAATGAGATCCGAGAGCTTCCCACCAGCCTCTCGCACAACCAGAAGTTTGCAAAACTAGCCATGGCGGCTGCTTTTCAGCAGATCTCTTCCCTGATGAGTTTTGTGTTGCTTTTTTCCCATTTATTCCCTGTTGAAATAATCGGGATTATTTATGGATTTATGGTAGAACAAAGTGAATTTCCCTCTGGAAGGGGGCTCTGCAGCAGCCTTTTAAATCCACACTATTGCTCTTGATCAATGATTTTTTTTAAAAAAATCAGCTTTATGCGACTCTTTTGCCTGCTCTGGCTTCCATGGCCAAATCCTCGCTGGGAACCTGGCCAGCTCCGCACTGGAATCTCTGGCAGACGCCGATTAGACGTATCTCTGCTCCGTCTGCGCTGGCTGGAGGGGAGGGAGGCCATGAAACCCTGCTGGCTGGCAGCGAGCAGAAGGCTCGCCGGATCACACCGCCGACAGCCCAGCCCCAGCACATTCCCAGCCACGCTCTGCACAGAGATTCTGCCTCCTCCTCGTGGGAACGGACTAGAGAGGAGAGAAGGCGGCCCCGAACCCCGCTGGCCAGGCGGCGCCCTGTGACATCACTGCCACTTGCACGAGCGGGTTGGGAGTCTGCTCTCCGATGAGAACTGCAAGGTTGGCGCTGGCGCTAGCGGTGTAGGAGCAAGAGTCCAAAGGGAGGGGGGCAGCAGCTGCACGCACCTGGAGGGATGTGAGCCGGGATGGCCCAGTTCTCCTTGCAGCCTACACCGGGCCATCGCTGCTGCCGCACTTTGGAGCCAGTGCGGAGAGCAAGGCAGACATTCCGCCCAATCGCCCATGGGGAAGCCGGGCAGGCATAGGTGACTTGTAAGGGGGGGGCATGTGCCTCCTCCAGATTTTCAGGAACCCTATAAACCCCCTGCCCGCTTCCTGCCCAGCCTCCACTCCTGTGCTCCACAACTATTGACAGTTACCATAAGGGGGGGGAGTCGTAGCTCAAGTGGTAAGAGTGCGTGCGTTGCATGTATAAGGTCCCAGGTTCAATCCCCACCATCTCCACCTCACAGTCCCCAGTAGCACGCCTGGGGGAGGCCTCCGCTNAGCACGCTGGGATGGCCTCTGCCGGAGACCCTGGAAGAGCCAGATTTGGACCCGAATTTGAAACCCCTGCTGCCGTGTCAGGTTGTGACAATACTGGGCTAAGATGGACCCTTGGTCTGACTCAGGCCGTTTTTAGACGCTCGTGCGCGGTTTCCAAAATCCCGCAAGACGGGATTAGACGAGACGCTGCCGCGAAGTCACGCCTACAGGAGGGGGGGACGCACATTCCTTTCCGGCCGCGATTTGACCACCTCGATCGCCGACCCGGTCAAATCGCGGCCGGAACAGAGTTCGGAAATTCGATTCGGTTCGAAAATCGAGTTTGGTTCGAAAGTTTGGCTCGCTCGACCGAACTATTCGAGTTCCGAACCGAGTTCATACGTTCAAAACGGGGGGGTGGTTTGCCTTCCGAACTTGTTCGGATTCGACCGAACAGTTTGGTCCGAATTCGAGTTCGGTTCGAAAGTTCGGTTCGGTTCACCGAACTATTTGAGTTTGGTCCGAACTCCGAGCCACGTTCGCACATCCCTACTGGAAGTTCTGGCTGATGGATGTCCCTGGGGTGGCTGCCTTGGGCCGCAATAAGCCCAAGGAGGCCTGCAGGAGGCTGAATGCCACCACTCCTACACATATATACACACACGCCGTCGCACACATCACTATTACTGGTAAGTGCTCCTCTTGCTCTTTCCCCCACACTCAGTGGGAACATATGTCCCTTCCATCCCCCTGGTTTTATGCCCATGATTGCAAAGAATGACTCAGTGGACCAACCCTTCACTGGGTTTCCCTGGGGCAGCTCCGCAGAAATCCTCAAGCTGGAGGGCTAGCCCAAGGTGTGAAATGACAGCCCATCGGACGACTTAGATGGAATGCGAGAGCCCTTTGCACAGTCTCCTAGCTTCGATCCGACCATCTCTAGGGCACTGAGTCACTGGCGATTCGCATTAGCAATTAAGGCAGCCCCGGCCGTCTTGGCTGTTCAGGTGGTGCAGTTGTGCTCCAGGAGATGGCACCAAGCACCTGCCTATGCCAGGTAGAGCACTGTTACTCACCCGCTTCCTCCGAGCGGTGAAAGGGCAGCCTACTGACTCGGTGTCCCTTTGGCAGGAGAGAGAAACCAGAGATTTACAGTTTTAAGAAGGCTGTTTATTTACAATTGTACAAGCTGAGAAGAACAGCTACAACCAGCTGCCAGCTCCTCCCATCAGGTCCCTCTGACCCCTCCAGTTCCACCACCTCAGCGCTTCGCTAAAAGGCTGCCTCTGCAGCCTTTTGCTCCCAAACTATCGTGTGCAGTCTCCTGCTAGGCTCTGCTCTCGCTCAAAAACGGAAAACCTGTCCCTCCCCAGTACTCAGCCCTGCCCAGTCAAGACACTGGTGTGGAGACGAGAGACTGGTAGGGATGTGCGAACAGAACGCGGTTCAGATGTTCGGACGTTCGGTTCGAAACCCGAGTTCAGTTTCGGTTGTTCAGCTCGGCGGAGTTCAGTTTGGCTGAACTTGGCCGAACATCCGAAAATAGCGCTATCGATACCAATACTGAAATTGAAAAAAAAAAATTGGTATCGGTATCGTTTGGCCCTGAAACTACCCCTGGTCTCCACCCCTGGTGCCAGGAAGTCGGCTCCTCAGCTGCCTCCCCCCTTCCAGTCAAGTTTTTCCCACCCAAAGTCACGTTTTTCCCACCCCCGAACGCATCCTAACTCATCTGAACTTTTCCAAACTGTTCGAACGTTCGGTTCAGACGTTCAGTTCTGTCGTCCGAACAGGCTGAGTCTGGCCCGAACTCCGAACATCCGAACCGCGTTCGCACTTCCCTAGGGACGGGCAGGCTAGCCTGGGTGCGATGAATGGCTCTGTTCAATGAGTCACATTCCAGGGGGACTGAATCCCAACGGGAGTTAGTCCAAGGGGGTTGGGGTAGAGCAGATCCCTCGTTTCCAGGGGTCCATAACAGTACGTTCATTGGCATGAATCCAGGACACCTTGTGCTCTGATCCTGCGCACAGCTCAGAGCTGGGAGGGGTGCACCCCAAGGCTGCCCACAGCTTAGTAAAATCCTGGTTGCCTCCTGAATGGTAATAAGAGCAAGCCCTGACCTCCAGAAGTTTCACCTCCTTGCCCTCGCCAAACTTCCCAAGGATGAACCGCTCTATCTTAACTCTGTCTTCCGCTACCCCTTTCTTGTTGGTACAGGAAGGGAAGAAGGAGGCCCCCCCCTCAAGCCAGAGTACCCTCTCTTTCCTTATTCTGGGGTCCCCCCTCCCCTTACCGTCACCGCTGTTGCCCCGTGAAAAAGAACCACAAAAGGTTACGGACAACCATTTTTTTATTAGATGTTACAGGCAGACATGCTCAAATAAATACCATTCCTAGTATTCATTCAGGCCATTTTCAGCCCCCCTGAGGAGGCCTTACCCTTGGGAACTGGGGAGCCCAAGCGCTAGTGGGTCACAGCACTGATGGGACGATGGTCTAGTCCCTTCTTCTCCCACCCCTCCGCCACTGACCCTTTTATAACTCCCTCTCCCCTCTCAGCTTCCAAAATGTTGTCCTGGCTGTCAATATAAACAAGTTAGATTAGAGACCATTTGCCACGATAACGGAGAATCTCGGCCAGCTTCTACGGGTGTTAACAGCCAAGACGATAACTCTCACCAGGTGGATGTCCACCTGTCCATTTATTAGGTGTTCGTCCCCACTGCCCACGTGGCCACTGCCCACCAGAGACACATTCCCCACACGTGGTGGGGTCTTAGAGAGTGTGGAGCCCACCATTCAGAGTGTATGTGTGCTGTGTCTGGGAGCCCGTGTGTGTTAAAATAACCGCACTGTTAACAACATATCATAAAACTTAACAAGAGCTTGGAAAGATGGCTTTTTCCACTCAATCCAGGCCTTGCGCTGCACCAACAGTGTGTGGGGAAGGCAGCCTCTTATGAACTGTAGTCGCGCCGAAAGCTGTTGTGCTAGGACGTGTGCAGACGTTGCAAAAAAACAACAACAAAAAAACGCTTCTGCCCCAAAGAGTTTACATTCCAGTGTTCATTCACACAACTCTTTCCCCCTTGCAAGCTTACCACATGTTCCTTAATCTGTGGTTGCCTTGTCCCATAAACTGTACAAACTGTCGGGCAATGGAATAAGCTGCCGAGGGGGGGTTGTAGAATCTCCTTCCTTGGATGTTTTCAGAACCGAGCTGGATGTGCTTTATTATGGCCTCGTTCCTTGGCCCCGCCCCCTTCCCTGAGCTCTGCCCCCTCGCCCTGAGCTCCGCCCCCTCGCCCCGCCTCCTTGCCCTGAGCCCCACCATTGCTAAGGCCGATCCTGCTGGTAAGTCCCTACCTGGAACACTGGGTTCAGTTTGAGGCACCGCAACTCAAGAAAGAAGCCAGCAAGTTGAACAGGATTTAGAGCAGAGTGACCATGAGTATTAAAGGGACCGGGTGGGATGCAAACCATTTGAGCAGCAGCAGGGACCTGTGTCGACTGAGTTGCCACGATCTGCCAATCCCCACGGTCAGAATCGTGCTGAAGCTGCAGTAGAAACCAAGCGCTCTTGTTGCCTGAGCCCAACTTGGTAAATGAGACCCCCTGGGGACTGATTTTGGGGGGTGGGGAAGGACTGTTGGGGTTGGGAATCAGCTGGGGCCAGATTGAGGCACGTGTGGTTAGGGATGGATGGAAATGGGAGTGATTTCCTGCCCTAGGCAGGCTATGACTGATGTAATATGAAACGCTGATGATAATAAGCCGTAGATTACCCCGAAACAACACCCTTGTGATTCAAAACGTATAGCTATGTAAGACAGTCATATTTGGTGTCGTTTTAATCCTTGGCAAGCACCGAGTAATTGCCCAGAGCGATTTTGGCTCCAGTATGCTTAGCTAAATCAACTTTTTATTAACTTGGGCTGACTTGGATGTGCCTTCCGATGTCAGCTCTGATTTAACATAACTTCAACGACCCCCTCGACAGGCCCTAGCCGTGGCCGAACGGGGAAGGGCGAGGTGTGCCGCCCTCACCCTATACCAAGGAAGGAGTGAATGCGGTCTCGAGGCTGAGGACTGTGTCCGTCCTTGCTCCCTGATCTAACGCACACTCCCCAGGCATGCTGTGCTCCACATTACCTGGGTATTCCCCTCCCCATCTCTTGAGATGACTTCATATTACCTATGCCCTACCGATTTATCTACTTTCACGTACCGGACCCCTGCCACAAAGGGGTAGTCGCATATCGAGCTACCCCGACACCCACTGCCTCGACTCCAACAAGGACACCAAGTGTCCAGTTATCCCAGCCGGATAGAACTCCTTGCACGCCCATCATCCCGGTACAACTCCGGGCTCTCGTGTGCTATACCAGCATGGTTCACTGACGTACCGCCAATTCCCGCGATCCATTGATTCACCTCCCGGTTTATACCTCTACGGGCCTTCTCTATTCTGCCAGGTTTCCGGGCATCCACCCACCTCAAACGAGGAATTAGATTAGTCCAAACCAAATGGGTCTGCAGGAACCATTTTTAAACTACTCACAAATCACTTTTAACTCTTACAATCAAATTCACCCCTTTTTGGGCCAGAATATCATTTTCACCTCGGTGCAACACAAGTAGATGAGGTGCTGGGCCCTGGACCCGGTCCCACAAAGTCGGCAACAACTGATGCCAGCGCATCCCACTTTTTCCAATCCAAATAATTGTGGCACGACTCCCTAATCCCAGATGGGTGCCCCTGGGTAACGTTGCAGCTGCCACACTCGCCCACCTCACGATGCTGTGGCCCAGGAGCCATACCACACAGCTGCTGGCCAGTAAGTTTGGTTGTCCTAATAAAATAAAACAGGCTTTTAAAACCGCACTCCCAACAGTTGGCGTTACGCTGAAACGGGCGCCCTCGGTGCATTCGCACCAACCCGGAAGTGCGCGTTGCTTTAAATCGCACGATGCAGCCGCTGCTATGCGATTGAAACACGCATCTGAATGAGCCCTTAGTATGGAGATGGTCTAATATATCTTCCATAAGCGCTAGAGCGCCATCTACCCACTGCTTGAATCGCTCGTTCCCCCATTCCAGCTGCCGCTGCTGTTGTCACGGCCCCTATCCGGAAAGAATGTGACCCAAAGACCCCTGGTGACAGCCCAACCAACTCCAAGGCCTTTTTTAGCACTGCTGAAAATTGGTAACTGGTCAAGGAAGGAACAGCCCGCCGGCCAAGAGGACCAGCCGCATTGCTCTCAAGCAGAGCAGGCCCCGTCCCATCAGAGGTGAAATTAGAAACCCCAACATCCCCACTCTCCATGACGGGCTCTATCACCAGTGGGGCCACTTGTTGGCCAGCAGAACCTTCCCCACTGCTCACAGGGGGATCATTCCCCGCAGGGCCCCCCACGCTAAACCTAGGCTGCTGTGTCTGTGCTGTTGCAGGCCCCATCCCTGGCTTCAGCCTAGGCCGCCCGCCACCTGCCACAACTGTCGTTGGAGGGAGGGGCACCTCCTCCTCATTCCTAAACCTCGCAGGACGGGTAATAACCTTAACACCCCCCGGGTGGTGATTCCCCCCCCCCCCCA
>QEPC01008752.1:5889677-5921406 GCA_003113815.1 Sphenodon punctatus | reverse complement strand
TCTGCAAAGTCGCGTCCAGCGGAGCTGTTCCGGGTGGTGCGGGGGCTGGTCAGTCCGGCCTCCCTCTGCCTGGACGGGGACTTGTCCCAGGCCCGCTGTGAGGAGTTTGCAATCTACTTTGCAGACAAGATCGCTCCGATCCAGAGCAACTTCGACACTGGATTAGGAACAGTAGAAATGGAGCATGAGGTGATGGAGGCCCCATCTGGTCCATCTTTCTGGGATGAGTTTCAGGAAGTGACACCAGCCGATGCTGTGGATGTCCTGGGATCTGTCAGAGCCACTAGTTGTGAATTAGATCCTTGCCCGTCCTGGTCGGTGAAAGCCTCCAGGGAAACATTGGGGACGGTGCTGGCGAGGGTGGTCAACGCGTCCCTTCAGCAGGGGAGAGTGCCCCCCGATCTCAAGGAGGCCGTGGTGCACCCTCTGCTGGAAAAGTCATCTTTGGATGTGGACGCACTTGCCAGCTACTGGCCTGTCTCTAACCTTCCCCTTTTAGGGACGGTTATTGAACGGGCAGTGGCTCAGCAGCCCCAGGATCATCTTGATAGCATCGGTTTCCTTGACCCATTTTCATCAGGGTTTCACTCCGGCTATGCTACAGAGACAGCATTGGTGGCCTTGGTGGACGATCTCCGCCGGGAGATGGATGCAGGACGTTCTACACTTCTGATCCTGCTAGATCTCTCAGCCGCGTTTGATACGGTGGACCATGGGCTGCTGGTGAGACGGTTGCGTGACCTAGGGGGTCTGGATGGGACTGTCCTTGGATGGTTCCAGTCATTCCTTTCGGGAAGGACCCAGTGGGTTGTCTTGGGGGCAGAGACTTCTAGCCCCTGGACCGTGGTGTTCCACAAGGTTCGATCTTGTCTCCGTTATATATGCAGCCCCTGGGGGAGATCGTGAGAGGGTTTGGTGTGCGTTGCCACCAATATGCTGATGACACCCAGCTCTACCTCTCGTTTTCAAACGACCCAGGTCCTGCCGTCTCTGTGCGGTCCCAGTGTTTGGAGGCCGTTGCAAAGTGGTTATGACAGAGCAGACTGAGGCTCAATCCTGATAAGACGGAGGTGATGGCGGTGGGTAGAGCAAGGGAGGTGCTGGCCTCCCTTGTGGAGGGGGTGCGCCCCGCTGTGGCCCAACAGGTGCAGAGTCTGGGGATGTTATTGGATTCGGGTCTCTGCCTGGATCAGCAGGTGGAGGTGGTGGCAAAGGCGGCTTTCCGCCAGCTGTATCTGGTGCGGAGGCTGCGCCCGTACATCTCCAGATCTGACCTGGCCGCTTTGATCCATGCCTTCATCACCTCGAGGCTGGAGTACTGTAACGCGCTTTACGTGGGGCTTCCCTTGATGCTGGCCCGGAGATTGCAGCTAGTGCAGAATGTGGCGGTCTGTCTCTTAACAGGGACGGGCCGATGAGAGCACATGACACCGGTGCTCCGTGCGCTGCACTGGCTGCCTGTAACGTACTGAGCCAGATTCAAGGTGTTGACATTGATCTATAAAGCCCTGTTACGGCCTTGGCCCCGGATATCTCAGGGACCACCTCGCCTTCCGCGATTCAGGGCGACCCCTTCGGTCCACCGGGAGCGCTTTCTTGGAGGTCCCCCGCGTAAGGCAGGGGGCCACAATGGCGAGGGCATTCTCGGTGGCAGGACCGCGGTTGTGGCATTCCCTTCCAGAGGAAGCCCGCCTGGCCCCAGGTCTGCTGGCATTTCGTCGAGCCTGCAAGACGTGGCTGTTCTCCCAGACCTTCGGGGCTGGGGAGGGAAGGGTGGGTTAAATTAGGGTGAAGGTTTTTTTAAAACTTTGTTGAATTATTGTAATTTTAAAAGGTGGTTTTAAAGTGTTTTAGTGTCTATTGGAAGCCACCCCGAGATGCTGTTGGCATGAGTGGGCAGCATATAAATATAACCAATAAATAAACTACTCCCACACTAGCATGTAAAACAGTTCCCGTGTAAGTTATCTTACGCATCTGAGGCCACGTTCAGAGTCGTGCAGCCTGGTTGACGGAAGTCAAGAGGGGGCCCATGGTGCCAGGTGAGCAACCAGCAGTCCTAAGTTGGAACAAGGGATGGAACCAAGACAGCAACTGCTTGTTCCATTTCTGGCATCAGTCAGGTCTCTGAGTGCCCCATGCTCGTTGGCTGGAGTTTTTATACAGTTTTGAAGTCGTGTCCAAGAATGGCAACTGCTGACGTTAACGGTTGGTTGCACACAAAGGAGGTTCCACAAGGATGTGGGCGAACCTGCATCTTTAGGTTGACATCTTGTTCTCTTCCTTATTCGGACCGAAGGGTTCTTGGCGTCAGGGTGGCTGTCTCATGGACCGGTTGTTTTTGTTTATGGCTCCGGAGGTTGTGTGGGACTGGGGACTGTTCTGTTAATGATTCTTATGGCCCTGCTGTGAAGGGCAGAGCACACAGGTGTCCAGAGTTGTGCAGGCCTCAGCTTAGCCTTGTTCTGACGTGGCAAAACGCCTGAGTTAAGTTAATTTGTGTGGCCATTTTCGCAGTCTTTTTGGCCTTCCTCTTTGCTCCAAGCGGGATCACGCACAGCCCAGTTTGGCCAAAATGGGGCCTGCCTCCACAGGTTGGGCCTGAAGCCATTGGCGTAACTATGGGGCTGGTGGGGCAACTCTCCTAGGGCCCCAAGCACTCAAAGGGCCCGCTGTGACAACACTGAGACCTTTACATTACTTGCTAACTGCTCATTTGCAAATCATTACCTAGGTGCTCATTGTCCTTGGTGTCTAACAACTGGCTCAGGGGAAGTGAAGCCAGGCCAATCCCTTCCGTACGGCTACAAGCTCCGGGTAGCAGGGTGGGTCAGAAGGGAGTCTGACCAGTTCCTTCCCTGAAGTCTCTGGGGATGGCGAAAAGGAAAGATGATGACAGAAAGGAAGGAGGGAACAGGCAGTTTCCTTTGTGCTGCAGACGCTGTCTCAGACTCCAATAAAGGAGAAATGGGGGAGAAGAAGTTTGGCTGCTCCCTCTGTGCAGTCATTGCCTCTGAGGAACGGGGTATGGAGAGAAGGGGGAGGGGGGAGTCCTTTCAGGGCCAGGCTACCAATGAAAGTGCATGGGACCTTGGCGGAGGTCAACCAGATGGGCTAGGGTGGCATTTCAGTGTGTTGTGACAGGCTGTACCCTAGTAGTGGGAGAGGCGCGGGAGGGAAGAGCAAACAGATCTTTTCTTTTATTGCCATCATGCCCCTATTGACTGAAGGCGAGAGTGCCTATGGGGCAAGAGAAC
The DNA here is from genome assembly GCA_003113815.1 of Sphenodon punctatus. NCBI lineage: Eukaryota > Metazoa > Chordata > Lepidosauria > Sphenodontia > Sphenodontidae > Sphenodon > Sphenodon punctatus. Next base: position 5,918,149 of record QEPC01008752.1, on the reverse strand, counting down.
TGGGGAAATGATCGCGGGCCAAGTAGTGTAGAGAAAGTCAACTTTGCCGTGCTGGTCCCAGATCTAGGACTTCCGCCAACTCCAGTTGCGGGAGGGAGGGAGCGAGGCTTTCGGACCTCGTCATAGGGGCGTTGGTCACGGTAAGGCAGGCGTTAGAACTTGAGATGAAGCAAAGCGGTGAGGTTTACACAGTGATTTGGAACAATGGCACTCTATTTCTGATCGCTCCATCCTTGTCTCAAAAGGAAACCTATTAAACTCCTTGAAAAGGCAGCGAGCCTGGGAACAAAAATTCGTATCTGTAACTAGATACAGAAAACAATGGACTCCATTTAGATATGGGTGTCCACAAGCCATTACAGACGTTTGTAAGTCTAATGACTGTAGTGTCTACAGCTACAGGAAGCTTTACGTTTATACTTACTATCAGCAAGTAAGCTACAGAAAGCTTTCTGTTTGCTTACTCCTTACTTACTATCAGCATCTTTTACTCTTCCCACCTTGTTGTAGCCCCACCCTGAACTGTAGACCTCCTACCTAGGGCTTCTTCTCACCTTCTCCTCCCCTCTCCTCCCTTTGCCATAGTTTCCAACCACTGTATAGAACTGTCTGCTGTGCGCCATCTCCAGTTCTGAGTCCTGGCTTGCCCGACGAAGACCCCTGCGAGGTCTGACAGTCTGCCTCCCTCCCCCGACTGGAGTTGGGCCAATAAAAGAGATGGCGGTACTTCTTTGTTTCCGTTGCCTTTCTGTGGACCAAGTAGGATATCCTTACGGGTAGCATTTCTGGGTAGCGCTTTCCCACAGCTCCCTCTGTCCTGTTCTTATAAATCCCTCCTTATGACTTTTTCCCACCCCTGGACCAGCCAAGGATGGTGGACCGGGTATGACCTTCTCCCTGGGTAAACTGCTACCACAAGGTAGGAAATTTTCACAAGCAGCATTTTGTCACAGCTGTGTGTGTTGTAAATTTCTACCAGCAGGAAACCCATCACGGGGGAGTTACCAGCAACCCCTGTGCTTCCCACTTCCTACACCCTGCCCCACCTCTCATGCTCCAGCCTCCTGGGTTCTCATCACACTCCCGTGACTCACCTCTCACCCTGCCCTTCATCTACCTCTTCTGCTCCCACCCCAGCCTCCCCCTAACCTGGGATCCTTCATACTTTGCTGCCATCCATGCATGTAACTCTGCTTTAACGCTGCTTTAACATTTCTTATGCATGTCACAGGGCTGTATTGGCACCCTATGTAGCCCTGCCACAGGCATAAGAAATGTTAAGGCGGTGTTAAGGTGCATGTTAAGGCGGTGTTAAGGTGCATGTCTGTTTTTTACAGAGCATGCCCGGTCAAGGGCTAATCAGGGCATGTTGGGTGGGATCCCCATCAGGCTGTCCAATGGGTCAATAGGACCAAATCGAGGGCCAGACCTGGCTGTCCTGATGGTGCAGGAACTCCAACCACCAGCATCAGGACTCCAATGGCATCAGTTCAAGACGGGGTCCTTATACCAAGATGCAGCTAAAATCTACAAAATATTCAGCTGACACCTTTACAAGGGCAGTAGCTAGACCTGGTTTAAAGGCTGCCTATTTGAAACTAAGGAATAGAAGATCTCGATTTCTCTGGTGAATTGTAGGGCTAGAAGGGATCTCAAAGGGCATCTAGTCCAACCCTCTGCTTCAAGGCAGCACCTTCTGCCTACAGATACCTGTCCAGATGGATTTTGATTTTGAAGACATTCAAGGAGAGATGTTCCCCAACCTCCCTGGGGGAACTTATTCCATTGCCCAACTGTTCTTACTGTTAGGAAGTTTTTTTCCTGATATTTAACGGAACTCCTCCTTTGCTGCAATTTAAGCCCATTTTATCTTGTTTTCTCTTCTGTGACTGTAGAGAACAAATGTTCACCATTTTATTAATTGTGGCACTGTGTAGATACTAGAAAAGTACTATCCTGTCCCCAGTCTTGGTCTTTGTCACAAGGAGATACTGGGCTACATGTAGACTACAGGTCTAACAAATATGTAAAGGTGAAGGTTAAACATGTATGTAAGGTGAAAGCTGAGAAGTGGAAACTCACTTCATGCAATGGAGAAATGCAAAGTCATGCCAAATGTGTATTCAGAAAAAGCCTCAACACCTCTGCAGACACTAGCCAAAGACCATTGAGTTGCAAATGGATTTCTTCCTGTGGATGTGACTGAAAGCACGGTCACCTGGTGGAAAAATCAAACAAAGGACCCTGGAAAGGTACTTAAGGGGGGAGACAAGGCAAAGAAAAAAAAATCGTGCTCTCTCTCTCAGTTGGTTGAGATCAGCTTGTTGATCTGCATCATCATATCTTACCAGCCGGAGAAGGGCTGCACCAAAGGAACTATGAAGTAAGACCTTTCGGAAACTCTAAAGACTGGTACCCGGCCAAGCTTTCCATCGCTGGCTGTGACATGAACTGAAACACCCTTGGACCTTGATTAGGGTAAGCCTAAGTCAGGAGAATCCAAGCACAGATAAGAATGCGTTATTGGTTATGTTATTTTGATTTCTGCACTTTCGAGTACAATCTTGTAGTGCATGCTTATTCATGATTCATTCATTAAACTTCTTTTTACTGAACTCCATATGGTCCAGTGGAATTGCTAATCCTAACATTGGCGGGACACAGTTTGGGGTTAATTCTGTGTTTACAAACACAGACGGACCTAGAGAGAAAGAGTCTGTGCTGGGAAACTCTGAGGTTGAAAAGGTGACAAGAAGGTTCCCCCGTTGCAGGCTTAATCAGTTCTAGAGAGAGAGCTGGTCCAGTCAGAGCTGCAAGCCAGGGAAACGGAGTCACAAAAGTCTAGAGTGGGGTAGAGAGCCCCCAATCCCATGACAGTCTTCTTTTTGCTCAGCTAAACATGTCCAATTCTTTCAGCTTTTCCTCATGTGACTGGTCTTCCAACCCCTTGATCTTCTTGGTTGCTTTCCTCCATCTCTGATTTTTTTTACATCCTCCTTCGGCGTGTGAGACCCAAACCTAAACCTATTACACGTGAGGGCGCACCACCTGGAACAAAGTAAAGTAAAGCGGTAGTGGCCAGTGACAGCACGGGAGACCGTGTGGTGAAGTACATAAGGTGCTGGCTTTGAATCTGGGAGACCAGGGTTCAAATCTCATCTTACCCAGTGAATTCACTGGGTAGCCTTGGGCAAGTCCCAACCTCTCCGCCTCAGTTTCCCATCTGTAAAATGGGGAAATGTGTGTGTGTTTCTTTTCCCCTGTGTATTTCCCTCACGCTTCTCCAGCTTAGATTGTAATTGTAAGACCACTGAGCAAGGACCTGTCTCTGAAAATCTGCACGTGTCTAGTAGCGCTACAGAAATTAGTAGTAGTAGAAAGGGTGAGGAGAGTTTAGGAAGCAGGCAACTCAGGGACTGATTAGGAGCAAAATTCCCAGCTGAAATGAAGTGACCAAACGAAAATATCTGAAACGGGTATCTAGTAAGGGTGGGAATTTGGATTAAATCCGTAACGCCATGGAGCGGGATGTTACGGATTAATCCGAACCAAGCCTGGTTGGTTCGGTTCTTTAAAAAAAAATTAAAAATTACTATGCAGGCGCAAAATAGCCACCAGACCATTCTGGAAACATGCATCCTTTTCCAAAGTGACGTCAACAGCATCACCGCCATTTTCCAGCAGCTGCCCTTTTCCAAAATGGTGGCGATGCTGCTGCCGCCATTTTTAACAAGGGCAGACGTGTGCAGGTCTGTTGGCCATTTTCCGCACGTGCAATGATCTTTTTATAATTTTGTATTATCTTCTATTTTCTTAATGGATTTAAATATGGATCCGTAATGTGAATCCATAATTAAATCCGGAAAATTAGGGAAACGGCCAATCTCAAAGAGCGCCCCTAGTATCTGGTGAAATGCAGACGAAGAATGGTTATTAGTCACTTTGCCAATTTGGGGTCAAACCGCCTCAATTCAATGGATTTCTTTGCAGCAATATTAATTTCCGCTCTACTTCAAACCTTGTCCATGTTGATCCTCTCACCATGCCCAGTCACACAGAGTAGGCAGGGGCAGGAAGATATACCAGTTTCCCTTGGGAGGATCCGACAGCGGGATACCAGACGTCACATAGTCTGTCATGTTCTGCTTTTGGTCGCCCAGTCAAAGTTAGGGTTGAAATGATGGTTTGCAGTGAATGCCATCTTAGGGTATTTTCAAACGTGACGCTTTCACGGTAGCTACGATAACCCCGGCGTGGCCACCCACGGTTCCCGCCCGTCACATTGGTTCCTGCCTGTCACGGCTGGGAGCAAACACTCCCTGGACCGTGGCAGGATTAACTCCAGGTTGCGCGCTGGACTCCCTGCCACCTCACAACCCAGAGTTAGCCCTGCTACGGTCCGCGGAAGCCATCCCTGGACCAGGGTAGAGCAATGTAGGATGGTCCATTCTACCGAACTCCAGCCGGTGGCCAGAGCTTTTCCAGGCAGGCCCAGTGGCCTCATAGGCTGCTGCATCGGCCTGTCAGGGAGGAGGCACGGCTGCGCTGAGCAGCACGGAAGGACGGGACTGCGCGGGCCGTGGCTGCACATCGCCCCGCCCCTTCCCCAGCTCCAGCCGCCAGCACGTTTCTTCAGCGGCTGGGTCAAAGTGTGGTGGTACCTACAGTGCCGTCATGGCGCAGCTCTGAATTACTGGCTCAGACTGTCTTTTTTTTAAATCCAGAAGGCCTTTTACCATTGATTCCTTTGGACAGCTTTGCAAGTAACTGGATAATTAAAAATGCAGGATAAGATTCAACAAATGAGGTTTTCTACCCCTTATCTGGCAATGCAGGGATATGCAAAGGCCAGAGTGGAACTTCTTCAACGACTTGTTGATACTGAGTATCAGGATGAAACGTCTAAGATACGCGAGGCAAGGTTATTTATCTATAATCCCACCTGGGAAGTCCTGTGCAACGTACCTAGTCAGTCTCCTTTCTCCCACACAAAGAGCTATGCTCCTTAGGGCAAGGTTAAATGCTGTTTCCTCAGCCCTGCAGGAGGGCCGGTATCGGCGTGTGCCGTTCCATTCAAGAATATGCCCTTGTGGATCGAGTGAGGTTGAGACAGTTGCCCATACCCTACTGTTCTGTAGGTTATACGCGGATACTAGGGAGAGATTAATTTGTCCCTTAATAAGATACTTACCAGGAAGATCACAGGAGATCTATGCATCTTTCTTGTTGGCTGATAGTACTTCTGACATAACACTTTCTGTTGCCAAATTTCTGGCATACGCTCATAATACAATAGTGCAATCATCTAAGGAATGGGATCTGGAATAAGATGGTTGCTCTGTCTGGTTGTATGAATCCTATAGGAGGATCCATTTTCTTTTTAATTACTTATGTTTATTTTTATGTGTTTTTTTGTTCATGTTTACTCATTATTTATTTGTATTTACTTACTTGTTTTGTCTACATGCCAAGACCTATGGTCAAGCATTTGAATAAATATTCATTCATTCACAGTGCCGTCATGTTTGAAAATACCCTTCATCGAAAATGGCCCATTCGCTGCTTTCCTGACAATTCGGGACCACTTACCTATTTGCTTGGGTTTTCCATTTGCCGTTTTTTGGAAGTACTGATAGTGACGGCGAAAGGGTCATCATGAAAAGTGATGACAAAAGTGTCAGAAATTCACCGATGAAAATACTGAAAGGGAAAAAAGAATCAGTAGTGTGAAAAATAATGTGACCCTTCAGCAACGTTCCCTAGCAGATGAAAATTCATGTCAGTTAGAAGACAACTTCTATTTTTACACCTGTCCAGTTAAAGTGTCGCTCTGCAGGTGTCTGGGTGGGAACAGTTGCACACTCTGTTCTCTGGGCGTTGTGCAAAACTGCATTGTGTAATCTGCTTTGCTGGCTGCACTGAGCTGGCATAAAGAGCATTATGAAATATCAAGGTGAAACTTCATTAACTGGAAGTGCGGCATATTTGTTTTGGTTTGACACGTATGGGCATGGGCTACAGCAGTCTTGGCTGACAGGTCAGATTAAAACCAAAAGTATATTTAATTTGTACGCATGGGCGAACAGATCGCGGTTCGGCCGTTCGGTTCGGCTGCGATCGGTTCGTGTGTTCGCGTTCGGCCGTTCGGTTCGGCCGCGTTCGGTTCGTGTGTTCGCGTTCGGTCGTTCGGTCGTACCTCGCATTCGTGTGTCGGCCGTTCGTGTTCGGTTGTTCGGGCAGGTCGTACGTTCGTGTTCGGCCGTTCGGTTCATTCGCCATCGGGTTGTGCGTTCGTGTTCGGTCGTTCGGTGTTCGGGTGGTTCGCGCGTTCGCGTTCGGCCCGAAAAAAACAATGTTTTTTAATATATAATTTTTTCAAATTTTTTTATTGAATTTTTTTATCAAATATTTATATCTCTATATCTACACTAATAACTAACTAACTACCTAACTAATAAATGTATTCTAAATGCTATGAATAACTCCAACAAACCCTAAAGCTGAATCACAGAAAACAGTAAACTCTATCTATCAGTAAACCTTAAACTAAACTACTCAAACAAAAATGTATCGACCTAATCCTATCTATCTACCTATGAATATATGGGATGGGGGTTGGGGGGCAATCACAAACAAGACAAGGAGGGGTACAAAACTGAAATGAAACCTAAATCAATCTATAAATTAATAATATACTACTACTCTAATGAATCAAAAAAACAGGGGAAGGGAATGGGGAGGGAATATTCAATGGAGGGGGGAGGGAAGGAGGAAGATTGAAGATTGAACACAGGGAGGGATAAAAACAAAAAATAACAACTAAATCTATCAAAGCTAATGTAAATAAATGAGAATATGGGGGTAGATGGGTTGGATGGGTGAAATAGGAGGAGGATGGCAATGGATTGGGGAGCTGGAAAATGCTGGGTGAGGGAGCCTTCTGAAACGCCTGCTGCTCAGGAACAGTGACTAGCTCAGAAGGTATTGGGAAGGGGGGAGGCAGACAGTTTTGTTTCTTGCTGCGCCCGCCTCAAATCAGCCCCATTGGCTCCGTGCAGCCTAGCCCGTGGCCAATCATAGACTGCCAAGCCAGTGGTCTGAGGCGAAAAGAGATGGTGATTCATCAGGCTGGCTGCTACTCCAAGCCCCTCACCACCCTCCACCCCTGGTGCCTGGAAGTCTGCTCCTAGCTGAGTCAAATGACTTCCCCCTCCCTGCTACATTTGGCCTTCCAGTGACCTGACAGAAGACCATGTTTTAGCCACCCGAACACAACCGAACGCGATTCGAATTGAACGAACTGTTCGGCCATTTCGTAGTTCGGTGTTCGGTTCCGTTCGGTGTGTTCGGCCATTTCGTAGTTCGGTGTTCGGTTCGGTTCGGTGTGTTCGCCATTTCGGTGTTCGGTGTTCGGTGTTCGGTCCGTTCGGTGCGTTCGTGTTCGTGTTCGTGTTCGGTTGTCCGAACAGGCCGAGTTCGGGCCGAACACCGAACTACCGAACCGCGTTCGCCCATCCCTATTAATTTGGCCTTTATAATCCGTCCTAGATGCAGTCACATCTGATTTTAGGATGGGCTCCACAAGCACTGGGAATGAGGAAGAGATTGCCTGGCAAACTTTGGTGCCCAATTTCCGTGTCCGCATTCCAGCCTCAGTTGTCAATGTCTCCTTGCCCCTTCCCCGCCCCCCCCCAGTCTCAACTGCTGCTGTCTCCCCCAGCTCTGTGACCCACCAGCTGAGAACCACTCAACTCGATCATCTTTGAGGTCCCTGCCAACTCTATGATTCTTCTGTTTATTTCATTTATTTATTTGAATTGATATCCCCCGGCTCCTCTAAGGCTCAGGGTGGGTTGCATCCTTAAAAGAAGTCGGAATAAAAGTACAGGAAAATATCGAAAAGTTCCTTACAGCCTCCCACCCTCCGCCTGTTAACAGCATGGATTGGGAGAGAGATTTGCACCTGAGCAACTGAGCAAACGGAGGACAGGTGCATAGGGGAGGAGGCAGTGATTTGGGGGAGGATGGGGAGGAAAAAAATAACTTGAGAGCAGGCACTAAACAGATGTCAGACCTTTAAAACAATGCTCAGTCTCTAGGTCTGATTTGTGGCATGCCTAAAGAAGGGCTCTGTGCAGCCAGGAAGCTTACATACTCCTATCAACTACGATTGGTCCAAGAGAAGCGATCGCCTCAACTACCGTCAGCTCCACCTTTTACATTTGGGATGAACATGACAATCATTCTTCCACTCTCGATTGTGAGAGTTGAAAAGAGACACGTTTATGACTAGAAATCTCTGAAGACGTAGCAAAACCACATTATTTTGAGACCATTCTATGACTTTGAGGGGCAGGGGTTTCCCCCTGCACCTGTACTGTGAAATTCACTAAACATTCCCATAACAAAATCCTAGTCATTGATGTTCTCTTAATAATCATGCTTTAGCAGCTCAGTGTCAGGGACCACAGGTTGGGGCACCCTGTGTTGTGATACTGCAACCTCAGAGCCCAGGTTCCAATATGGTGTGCTAACTTTCGCCACACAGGTCTGTAGCCTGGGAGTGTGCCTCGACTCACAGCTCCACCTGGCCCTTCAGGTGGAGGTTGNTGCGCTGTAGATTTCATTGTATTGTCCACACCCACCCCCAGGTCCTTTTTCTGAGTGGTAACTCCTAGCTTAGTACCCAGCATTGTGTACGCAAAGTTTGGATTATTTTTCCCTACGTGCATCACTTTGCACTTGTCCACATTAAATCTCATTTTCCATTTAGATGCCCAGGCACCCGGTGTCGTAAGATCCTGTTGCAGTTCCTTACAGTTTGCTTGTGTTTTACTGACCTTTACAATAGGCAAAAAATAGAGAGCAGAAAATGTATGACATGATAAATACAGAGCTCTGGATACAAAAAGTATCCTAAAAAACATCAGAAGAGTCTTCCTTTCATGCAAAGTCCTTCAAAACAGTAAAATCCAGATTATTAAACAGATACAGGTTCTGCTGTAGAAAAACAATTCACATCAAAGGGCTTATTTTCTTGTATACAGTAGAGTCTTAGTCAAACCTTGATTCCAAGGGTCTTCTATGAAGATTAGTAGATCTCTTCTGTTGTGTAAATGTCTCTTCTGTAGTGGGAATCTCTACATGAACGTTTAATCTGTAGAAAATAGCTTCTTCAAGAGGAAACCATACACGGCGAATGGAGATTCGTTTTCATGGTTGCAGTCAAAAATTGTATTCACTATTTTACAAACAAAAAATAAATTTTATGATGGATAGCTTAGACTATACTATCAAAGCAAAGAAGCAAACTTGGCTTTCTAAAAAGATATATATCCTTTTAAAGAAATCATTAGATGTGTTTCTTACCACAGAAATCATCCACCCTGTGGTTCAGAAGGATTTCAAGGAAGAACCTTGTTTATCTCGGTTTAGCAGAGACCTCTCACAAAAGGTGGTATCTGCAAACAGAGAAGATGGTTTTGAGGTCACTAAGATGCTGAGTACGTATATACAGCTCAGACATCTAATTGAATACAACTCATGTGATAGCAAGTAGCCAATAGTAAGCATACAATTTGCTCCAACAGTAAAACAATTTGCAATTAGTAGAACAAAGTACACATCATAGAAGAGGTAGTAAATGTACAGTCAACAAGATCATTTAAACCCCTCAGCTGGATAGTATCAAGTGTAATTATCCAAAAGCTCTGTCTTTGGGCTAGCACTTTGGGATCAATAGCTTTGACCCTTTGATGAATGGTGCTTAATTAGGGGTGAAACGTTGGGTGTTGCTGAGAAACGAAAATACCCAATAATGGCTATATCGGATTAATCGGATATCTCGGTTCTTTTCTCCGTATCAGATCTTTTGCGTTGTTTTTTTAATCGGATTTTTAACACTGCAGTTTGGGGAAAACCACAACGTTAAAAATCCGATACTAAGAGAACCGAGAACCGATACGGTAGACAGAGATCCGATATCGATAAAACCAAAGATTTTGCCAAATGTCCAACCCCTATTGCTTACAGTATGATCCTGACTTTGGAATGGTAACTCAATTACATTGGGAAGGGCTCCAGGAACTTTCAGTTTAATATTGCTTACGGGTGCTTTGTAAAAGGCANTGCAGAAGTTCAAAGAGCCGGATGTTTAAGATCTGGGTGAGTGATTTAGGCACACAGAAAGTTCTGGATGTTACAGCAAACATCCAGGAGAAATGTGCTTCTAAAAACACCTCTCAAGCCCCAGTATCCCAGCGTCCAGACTTGTCAGCGGGATCAGAAGGACTGGGTTCTTGAAAGGAAGGTCAGAAGGGCCAGCCTGCAGCTGGCTCAAAGTGCACAGCCAGTCCCAGATGCACGGAAACACGAGGAGGAGGCACAGACAATAGAAACAAGAAGGCAAGACAGGAACCGGGAGGTGACAGTTGATCCACCCTGCCTTCCAAAGGGCACTGCTTTATGACCGGATCCTTACACTCAACCATTGACAAAATCCCTTCACTCCTGTTGTTTGTGCTGTCTTAAACCTGTACTTTACATTTAATCATCGATCTTGCTACCTGTCATGGAAACTACGGCCCTTTTTACAGGGTGTGCGGGAGGGTGTGCAGTGGGAGGGACCATCCGTGTAAATGCCGCAGCGGTGGGTGGGGGGATGGGTGTGCATCCGTGGCAACACCACGGGTGGTGGATGGGGGTGCGTGCACGCAGTGGGCGGAGGTGGGTGTGGGTGCATTCTCACCCATCACCCACGCACAGAGCCATCCAACAAAATGGAGGAAGCTCCATGTGTGGAGGTGGGTGGAAATGAGTGGGAATGCGCCCCCACCGCGGCAGCCCACCCATTCCGCCACCCACCGCGGTCCATTTAAAAACAGCCCTAAATTGTAAGCCCACTGGGGCAGGGACCTGTCTCCAAAACCTGTGACTATAAAGCGCTGTGTGTGTATGCCTAGCAGCGCTATTGAAATGATCGGTACTAGTAGTGGAAGAAAGGACCTGAAAACAGAGTGTTTGCTGTATTCATCTCAAACATAAGACACGGAAAGAAAGTACTAGATAAAGCAATCTCTTTTTATTGGACCGATTTTTATTGCTGAGAATGTGGTCCTGGGGCTTGTGTACTCTCAGCAGCAAAAGCTGCCCCAATCAAAGAGATCACCGGAACTATTCTTTTGTCTCCCTGAGAAACAAAGTGTGATGGTTGAGTCTTGCTATCTTGCCTCTTCCTAGTTGACACAGTATGAATCCAAGCCCGATTTGGCTCTTGATGAAGCGTGGAGACAAGAGGAGTTTTACTGAGGTTTTTTTTAGTATTTAGTCTGATTCACTCATTGGTACTTGGGGAGTTCAAAATAAATTTCACAAACAGGTCTCTGTGTTACAGGAACCTGTTCGCCGCTTCCCAAAATTGATGTTTTGTTTTATTTTATTTTGTAAACAATTTTCTACCCGGCCCCTCCTGCTTCAGGCAGTCTGGGACGGCTTGCATCATAAAAACATCAAATCAGATGGTACATTAAAAGAGAAGGCAAACAAAACCAAGGGGGGGGGGACCACATCACCCATCTCCTTCTCCAAAAGCCAGGTGGAACAGCCAAGTCTTACACATACGGCGAAAGGAAGGGACGTCCGGGGAGTTCCACAGCCTAGGTGTGCGGTGTTGTTCCTATTACGGTCAGCAGGCATGTCCTAACAGCCTCCAGGGAGAGACGGGGCGAGAGACAGAACGAACTCCTATACAGAACTGCCCTCGAGATTTTGAGATTTTAAGTCAATAAAATCAAATGAGGAGGTCACAATGTAGTAACCCACCACTTAGAAACCTCGGTTGTATCTTGTACTCTTAAAATAACAGTTAGATGGGTCACAATGTAGTTTGTGCCTGGACTTTTCTCTGTGGGTGTTAACGGACACGATGTGCTGTGCCCCACCCGGACCAGCACCTCACCCTGCACATCTGTTTCCGGGCTGCCAGATGTGGCCCTGGTGTAGACCCTGGTGCAGCAGGTGGCTGCCCCAAAAATGTGGGCCTGGAAGGAACTGGGCCCAAGGGCCACCCAAGCGGGCCATAACAAGCCGGACCGGGTGGACTCCAATGCAGTCCTGCATCCTGTATTTTTCATAAGTGTCCTCTACAAATTTGCATCTGTGGCCACCCTAATGCCTGGGAGAAGGGGGGAAAGATGGTTTAGGGAGCAGGAAGCTCGGGGACCGGAAACCTGAGGTGGCCGAGGAAGAGTGAAGCTCCCAGGTGGGAATGTAGCAGGAGACAAGAACAGAAAGAGAGGCGGGGGGAAGTAAAGCTATGAAGAGCCTTGAAGGTGAAGACAAGGCACTTGTGACCTCAAGTCAGCATGACCAATCATGACCAGGGGCCTAGCTATAACAGCGGCACTAGGGCCCACAATATATGGCGGGAAGAACGAGGAGGACCCATTCCATCTTCTGAACCAGGGCCGGTTCCAATCTAGCTCTGCCCCTGATGATGACCTTGGCAGTACAGGGGTGAACAGAAGCACAGGGGCGAAGGTGAGACCAAGGGAGGCCGGTTAAGATGAAAGCTGCTGTCATCAACGGGGGAAGGGACTGGAGCACAGACTTGGGGTTTGGCAGAGGAAACAGGAAGGACTGGATTTCAGCAACGTTCGGCAAAGAGAAGGGACGGGCCTTAGCAAGAGGCTGGATCTGAGCAAGGTGCAAAGGAGAGGGAGGAGTCAGGATGAAGTCCAGCCAACGCGGCTGGATGAAGTCCAGGCACTATCAATGGAATTAGGGAAGCCGGAAAATTGGTACTGGCATTCGGAAACATCGGGACAAGAAACGGTATTTTGGTCCATCAAGCAGCCTGTCGGGCACTAATCGGCTATTGCTCTTATTTATTTATTTTTATTTATTTATATATATCCTGCCCTATCCCCTGAGGATAAGAGAGGCTTACAATAAATACATGTTGCAGGGCCTGCAGTGGCACTAGGAGGCTCATTGGAGCCTGGGGCCCTGCAGTCCAGGTAGGGTGGCCACCTAGGCCAATTTTTAAGGAACGCTCATGAAAAATACGTGTTTCAGGGCCCTGCATTGGCAGAGCCCCTGGGTGGTGGTGTTTGATAGGGCCTTCTCGGTGGCCGCACCGAAGCTGTAGAACTCTCTCCCTGTGGAGGTCAGTCTGTCTCCGGACCTCCCTTCCTTCCGCAGACAATGGGCATTTTTACACACACCTGAAAGTTCCAGATTTTTCAATCTTCTGGGTTTACAAGTCCACAAGTAAGTTCCTGGATGCATTCTTCATACACACACTGCCCTGAGGTAGCATAAAGTAGCCGCAGTTGTAGACGTGAGGGGCTGCCATGGAAACCAAGTGACCACAGCTGCCTGGAGCAAAGCAGTTTACCAGGAGAACGTTTTACGCACAAACGTTCTGGGAGAACGTTATTTACATTTGTTACCCCGCCCCTCTTGCCTAATGGCGACTCGAGGTGCCTTCCATCATGTATAAAACCCGCAAAAATTATCTCGTCTAAAAGTGGCCTCAGTCTCTGTAAAACAAGCCTGCTATTTTATGATGATGATGATTATCAAGCATTTATATAGTGCAAGCAATGTACCTGGTGCTTTACAAAGTAATGGAATAGACACGGTCCCTGCCCTAGGGCTTACAGTCTGAGAGACAGGGGGAGGGTGGAGAGAGACGAAGGAAGGGGAACAGAGGGAGAGACAAGGGGTGTAACATTCAAGGAGATGCGCGGTCCCAGGTGCACGTGCTTGGCTTGGTTATTTCTAGCCCTGCCCTCTTTAGAGATAACAAACAGATCCTTGCCATCTCCTTTATGGCAACCTTTTAGAGATCTGAAGATTTCTATCATATTTCCCCCTCGTTTTTGTCATCATTATCATATTTATCTTAAAAACTCTTAGTCTTCCTTTTGCTAGACTAAACATACCCAGTTCCTTTGACCTTTCCCCATAAAACTTGCTTTCCAGACCCCTTTATCACCCTCCTCTGAACCTGCTTCTTTTTGATAATGCCCTTAATTAAATGAGGTGCCCCAAACTGGACACGATACGCCAGGATGATCGGTGCTGAATAGTGTGTATTGGGATGAAAACAATAATTCTTGTAGGAATTGGAAATACGTACCTAACTATTGTGCGTGTTTTTACACACACATTTCTCCTGCATGTTTGCTGTTGCATCCTGAACTTTCTGTGTGTCTAAATCACTCACCCAGATCTTAAACATCCAGCTCTTTGAACTTCTGCGTAGAACTTCTCCCTGAACCTTTTGTGTGTAAAAGGTTCTCCTGGTAAACTGCTTTGCTCCAGGCAGCTGTGGTCACTTGGTTTCCATGGCAACCCCTCATGTCTACAGCTGTGACTACTTTGGGCAGTGTTTGGGTGAAGAACGCATCCAGGCACTGCGTCAGGGCAGTGTGTGTGTGTGTGTGTGTGTGTGTGTGTGTGTGTGTGTGTGTGTGTGTGTGTGTGTGAAAAATGCATCTGGAACTTACTTGTGGACTTGTAAACCCAGACGATTGAAACATCCAGAACTTTATAACGTGTGTGTAAAATGCCCATTGACTCTGGCAACGAGATAACCAGGTACCACCTTTGTGCACATCAAAGGATAGGCTGCCTTTAACAAGAAAACTCCGGCTAACTTGGCAGTGATCCTTCTGGGATTGCTTAGCCTCTTCTCTAAGATGCTTTGAGGAAATCACAACCCACCCCTAGACTCTTTCCCAAGGACCCAGATGGGCTGGTAATTTTGAACTTGTTCTATATTTGACGTCTCGGCTCACCCACATCTCTGGCCAGAGTTTTAAAGTAATTCTAGCTAGATGAAATGTGTGTGGGTTTATTTTCGTTCGAGGTGCTGTTTATCTGCTTACTGTAATTAGAACATGCTTTGTTTAAAAGGGTAACAGAGCCTGGCTTTTTGCTTTTGTGGATAGTTTGCCCACGCAGTTTCCTTCCCTGCATTTTTGTGAATTTTAACTGTTTTAATTGTTTTATTATTTTTATATTTGCTGTTCGCTGCCCCGGGCTGCCCTGTGGGCAGGAGGGGTGGGATAAAATGTTTGTATAAATAAATAAATAAAAACACACTCTCAATGAACCTTTATCCAGCATAGGCAACCGTTCCCCCTCCGTGGGCAGCTTTCGTGGTCAGTTAAAAGCTTGGACCTAACCTATTGTTGAGTGGCCCCGTCGCCACAGAACACCATGACAGCAGGGGGCTCTTCAGGTGGAGGGGCCACATCAGGAAGGGGCGGAGTTGCCTTAAACCCCTCCCCCTTTTCTGATAGAGCCTCTCCCTCACTGGACATCGTAACATCACAGCATTTGGTGAGGGAGGCAAGCCTGTCAGGAATAGAATAGGGTGTTGAGGCGTTCCCCAGGCTTTTCCTGATGTGCCTTCTCGCCCCACAGAGCGTCATGATGCCATGGTGCTCCATGGGATCAGGGATGTGTCGGGAGAAGGGGGAGTTAAGGTGTCGCTTCCCGTTTTCTGACATGGCCCCTGCCTCCACGGAGCTCTGGGAGGTTATGGCATTCTACGGGAGTGGGGTCTCTTTTCCACAAGGGAGTCCTGGATTCCGAGGGGATTGGGCCTGGAGGGTTCCTGTACTGAACCAAACTCGATGGGACTCCTTGGGTCTTCTTGGTCTAGGTCCACTCTAGGACTTCACCTCACATCTCTCCAGGGTTGTCTAATGCCAGGCAGTCTAATCATGGGTTAACTGTTTTGGTTTGCATTCCTTGAGAGGACTTCTGCACGGAACAGCAACCCACAAACCCTACGGCCAGGCTCTGTTCTCTTTCAAACAAAAGACGTTTGAGGGACGGTAAACAACAGATAAACAGCACGTCCAAAGAAAATAAACCAACTCGCCTTTGACCTGCCTATAGTTACGTCTCTAAATGCCAGTTATACAGGGAAGCTAGCCAGGGCCACTTGGGTGAAAAGGTTCGATGTGACCATTTCATCTTCCTCCATTGGAAAGAGGCCTTTTCTAAGGCTGAAGGCGGAATTTCACCCAGTTCTGATTTCACTCAGAGCCATGCAGTTCGTTCACTCCAAACAAAAATATTTTAGGCCATTTTCACAGGCACGTTGGCGCTGCCCATACGTGCACCCCTTAAAAACAGCCTCTGTGTGTCCAGGACGTATGGACCTGGACCAACGATGGAACTTGCAAGAGGGTGCTCTCAAAAAAACCTCAAAGGACACGGAGGGACATAAGGAGGAAGTCCATCCTTTGGATATGTAAGGGCCAGGCCATTTAGGGCTTTATAGATCAAAAGCAGCCCCTTGAATTGTGCCCAGAATGCTACTGGCAGTCAGAGCAGCCTCTGAAGCACCGGCGTTGGGCTCCCGGTGACCCACCTATGTCAAAAGATGAGCCACCGCATTCTGCACATGCTGCAGCCCCCGGACAGTCTTCAAGGGCAGCCCCACATGGAGCGCACTGCGGTAGTCTAGCCTCGAGGTAACGAAGTCATGAATGACGATGGCTAGATCCCTATCTGATGGAAAGGAACACAGCCTCCTCACCAAGCTGGAGTTGGTGAAAGGTGCTCCTGGCCACCGCCGCGATCTGGTGGTCTAGACACAGCTCAGGAGCCAGGAGCACCCCAAGGCTATGAACCTGAGCAACCAGGGGAAGCTGTCCCTCATCAATAATGGGTGTCCCAATCCCACCCAGGTCACAGGGCCGGCCAACCAACATCACTTCAGTTTTGTACAGATTCCGTTTCAGTTGGCTCACCCGCGTCCAGTCCCTAACGGCAGCCAGGCGCTGAGTAAGTACCGGGACCGCAGGACTTGGGTCAGAAGAAATAGATATTTAAATAGATCTCGGTGTCATCTGCATAGTGGTGGCAGCACACGTTAGCTAGGATTAAAATGTCTGTGTGAATAAATGGGAGTTTGTCAATACTAGCTAATAAGCTAGGATTCTAATTCCTGATTAAATGTCTGTGTGAAAACGCCATCAGTTGTCCATCTGAAAATGCCTCCGTCTGAACCAACAGGAGTTTGTGAATCCTAGATAATAAGCTCCGATTATATCAAGGATTACTTTGTCCGCGTGAAAGCGACCTGTGCATTTTCAGGCAGACAAGGAATCCTAGATAAAATCCTAGCTTATTATCTAGGATTTACAAACTCCGTTTTGTTCAGACGGACATTTTAATGCTAGATAATGTTAATCCTTGGTAGTCCGTCCGAACACAGCCTTGCTGTTCATTGGGATTTACAGTCCCCTGGATGAATTTGCAATCCCGTGGTGCTTTGCGGACGTGCTCAGCGCGATGTTCACTCCCTGGTGAACTTCAGGTAACTGATCATTGCTTTGACACATAAGCAGTTCAGCTCTCACCAGATATACTGAACTCTGAGGCACCTTGAGGGAGGGGTTGCAAAAATGCACTGAACATATGTGTTGGAGACAGAAAAATGACCCCTAAATCCACCCTCTGCCTCCTGCAAGCCAGCTCTAAAACTAAGCAGGACTGTGTGTGTCCCCCACCCCCAGCAGCACCCTCCTCTGTCGCTCCCCACCTTGTCCTCCCTGATTCCCCTCCTCCTCCACCTCCTCCTGCGCCACCTCCCTGACTCCAGGGCCAATGAGCCCAGCTGCAACCTTTAGCCAGAGTGGACCTCTCCCCTCCTTGTCAGCCCCAATAATCCCCCTCCCACCGCTCCCTTCATTCCCCCTGCCTGTCTGCTTTATGTACCATAGAGGCAGAAATGCCTAGAGTGGAGGTCAGGTCTTTACGTTGGACTCTGTGGCTTTAATCTAGAATTAGTCCGTTCAGATGGAGATTATCTAGGATTAGTTTTACATCCAGATATCATAAACGCTAGCTTGTGAGGGTTTATGATACGCAGATGTTTTTCTAAATCCTAGGTTATAATCTAGGATTAGCGTCATTCAGACGTGACATCAAACATCCAGATTAAAGCCTTTTTTAGAATGTTTGTCCATCTGAAAACATTTCCCCGTTGCACAATGACAGGACAGTCCTCCCCCACTGAATTCAATGGGAGTTTTGCTTTAATAATCACTTTAGTAAATAATAATAAATAACGCTGAATAATCATTTTATTTATAGAGAGCTTCTCCCCCTCCCCCAAAGAATGGCACTCAGAGCGATTCACAAAATGGAATACAATAAAATACAATAGAACAACCTAAAACCCATTTCAGACCAGTTTATAAGGGGAAGGACCAAATACAGGAGGGTAGGAACCAGAAATGGATCCTCCAAAGGAATACAATTTTAGAGGTGCCGGAGCAGTTTTTGAAGGCGAGGAGGGAGAGATGGACATTTGGAGGGAGCGAGTTCCATAGTGAGGGGCCCACCACAGCATAAGAACATAAGAAGTGCCATACTGGGTCAGACCCATGGTCCATTGAGCCCAGCATCCTGCTGTCTCTTATACACATCTAGATGTGTATAAGAGACAGGTCTCTGACTGTGGCCAGCTTAGCTCGAGAGAAGTCATGGTGGCATGACCCATTTCCTGCTAGCCACTCTGTTACAAGTAGCCATGGTTTTAAGCCCCAGCTAGTAAGAATTTATGGCTCTGTCGTCTAAGACTTTATCTAGTTTCTGTTTGAAGCTAGTTATGGTGCTGGCTTCCACTGCCTCCTCCGGCAATGAGTTCCACAACTATTGTCCGCTGAGTGAAAAAGTACTTCCTTTTGTTTGTTTAAAATCTGCTACCATTTAACTTCAGAGAGTGTCCCCCTTGTTCTCTTGTTGTGAGAAAGGGCAAACAACAGTTCCCTATTTACTGTTTCCACACTGCACATGATTTTATAAGCTTCTATCATATCCCCTCTTAGGCCCATTTCACACGGGCCACGGTGGGTGGGTGGCCGTTCCCACGGACGCCCGCCCACTCACCACCGGTGGCATTCGCATGGGCGCCCCACACGCACACCGCACACGTGTGGTGGGAGGGGCACCCATGTGAAAAGGGCCACAATCACTTCTTCTCCAAACTAAACAGCTCTAACTTGTTGAGCCTCTCCTCGGATGGAAGTCAATCCATCCCTTCTATCGTCCGTCTTGCCCCTCTTTGAACTTTGTTCAGTTCTATTATACCTTTCCTGAAATGGGAACGACCAGAACTGCACACAATATTCAAGGTGGGATCGTACCGAAGATCTATGCCGCGGCATTATGATATTTTTCCCTTTTATTTTCTATTCCGTTTGCGATAATGCCTAGCATTTGGTTTGCCTTTTTGACCGGCGGTCGCATGCGGAGCTGATGACTTCAAGGAAAGGCCAATCAGCAAAGGCACGATCGCCTGCCAGCTTAAGGCACAATGGCAAGACCCTCAAACAGCAGGTGGTTTCTGAGCGCAGAAAATAGCCCCCAAAGTGAGGTTACGGGAGCCGGTCTCAAATATGACAACGGATGATTTAACGGCAGAGCATCATGCCCTCAGGGTAGGTACGCCCTTGATTTTCCATTGGTGTTTGAAATGGTACCAGACAGTTGAAATCGACAGTGATTTGTTACATTCTCTTTGAAAGAAAATAAGGATGGGGTTCATTTATTATTTGTTTATGGGGTGGGTGGGAATAAAAGAGGCATTTACTTGTACTTCCAACAAGAGGCTTGCTTCGACATGACACCAGACTAGTAGGGCTGTGCACGGGGTCAGATATTTGTGTATCTGTCTGTATTCATATCTGTGTTTTTAGTATTTACGTTTGTTTGTATTTTGTACCCTTGTTCCCTTCATTTTCTCCAAGCTGCCAATGTGGGAAGTGAAGTGAACACGGCTCCCTGCATATGGTTTATTTTTTGGTGCAGAGGCACTGTCATTTTGACAGGCCTATAAGCAAAGGAGTCGGAGAGCAGCCTAGCACCAAGGTGGGGAGATGCACTGCAGTTCCTGGGGTCCAATCGGAGACCTCCGATACCACATTTTCCAGGAAACTTTGTCTTCACTCAGAATTAAAATACGCTGCCCTGGTATTTGTGTCACAAACACATGGTCCAAAAATGGCTATTTGTGTTTGCGTTTGATAAAACCCAGATGCACCGCTCTAATTGTAGGGGCTGCAGATGCTGGGGCTGCAGAGATGCAAAGACAGCAGCATCTCCCCCATGGACAACCATCGCGCAGTGTCCCTACAATGCATGCCACTGCCGCACAGCACAACCAGCCAGGATAAAATCCTAAATTGTTCAGGCAACAGACCAGACGGTAAGCCGGAGTGTCTAATATCCATTCCCAAAGAGAAAAGAGATAAGGTACGGCCCACTAATGGCTAGCCATGTAAATATTAGGTTTATCAAATATGTCCAAAGCCAATACATCTGGTCTTCTTCCCAGGCGTCCAGCTCAAAATGTGTAACACAACCTCCCCCTCTATGCCAATGGAGAATGAGAGACTGTGTGAGGTCCCAATGCTTGAGACATGAGAAGGTTCCTCCAAGTGCACATTTACCATCCAGCCTCCAGAAGCCAACGCCGTTGATTAATGATACCAAGAAGATCTGTTTCAGGCTGAATGAGGCAGGAGGGCAGAGGAGGATTACAGAGAGGCTTAACAACTCAGGAGGAGGAAGGACTATTTTTCACTTGTCTGACACAGATCTCCACACCAAGACACCAGGAACCAGTGAAGACCTGAAAGGAGAAAAATGTGATTGTGCTTTCCTCTGGGTCAGAGCCCAGCCAGGTGATGGAAGATGGAGGTGTCTGATCCCGGTGAAGGAGTGCACGAAAGTGTGCGTCCAGTTTGGGGCACGACATCTTAAAAGAGATGTCGACAGCTTGGAGAATATACAGAGACAAGCCAAAAAGATGCTAAAGGGCTTGGAACGCGAGTCGTACAATGAAAGGTCGAAGGTGTGTTTAACCTAGAGAAAAGAAGATTTAGGAGGAAGATGATAACAGTTTTCAAATATTTAAAAGGCTGCCATAAAGCAGGCAGAGAGCAATCTGTTTCCGTCACTGCTGAGGGCAGGATAAGAGGGAATGAGTTTCAGTTGCAAAGAAGGGAGATTTAGGTTAAATATTTGGAAAGTACGATCGGGTAATGGAAAAAGATGCTGAGGGAGGTTGTGGATTTGACTTCATTGGAGGTCTTTTAAGGGGTAAGCTCCAACCTCACCTCTCCACAGGGAGTCAAGCTAGATTATTCTTGAGAAACGTTTCTGTTCTATGATTCTGTAGCCACATTCACACAATACGGGGTGGGCGGGGGGGGGAAAGCACCCATTTTGAATTTCCCAAGTACAAGTCAGGACCATAGCCCACGTTCAGCTCCTGCCTGGAAACGTTTGTTCTCACGGCCGGAGCATACCCGGCAGGGAGGACACCACCCCGCCCCCCCCCCCCAGGGTTTTTTTTGGTCACTTTGGTTTGGCGATATGGTTAGGCTTAGGGTTTAGCCAAATATTAGAACTAAAATAACCAAAAATACTGGGGGGAAACAACCCAGAAAACCGAAACAAGCATCCGAACAAAGCAGGGTCAAATTGCGGGTTTTATCCATTCCATCAGACCCAATTTGAAGGGGTTGAAATTGTAAAATATGGTTTTCACTGCGTGGCTGCTCATTCCAGCTCCAACTACCACTTGAGATGCAGCCACATGATCCGCCTCGGACAGCCAGACCACATGATGCGCTGCGTCTCGTGACCAGCTGCTGCCAGATGTTCCCCCTGCTGTGGGGTGGGGTGAGCAGCTGGCTGCCACACACTGCATTCTCAGGAAACATCCAAGGACCCGTCCCATCACAGCTTTACCCCATATGGGGTAGGGCTGCCCAAGGCGTGGGAGCCCGTGTGCCGGATAGGGATGGGCGAACGCAGTTCGGAGTTCGGATGGAACTCAGTCTGTTCGGTTGACCGAACCGAACTTCCGAACCGAACTCGAATTTCAAACCAAACCGAACAAATTTCCGAACTCCGTTCTGTTCGCCCATCCCTAGCGCCGGGAACCATAAACGAGTTTATAAACAATTTTTATTTAGTTTTTGCCATTGGAGACGGTTGGATTCATATCCTTGTCACAGCTCCAGAGAGGTTGGATGCTACAAGGTGCTGGGTTTTTGTGGGGTTTTTTCCATTGGTTTTTGTTTTGTTTTTTGGATTCTATTTATTTTGCTTTTTATAGTTTGGGGCATTTAATTTTAGCAAAGTGGTGTCTCTGTTGGGACACGAATTGATCTATAATATATTCAGTAGGTATTTTTTCATAATTTGTTTATAAACTTGTTTATGGTTGTTTATATAACTGAGTGGGCAATTTCTTTAAACAGGTTTATAAAAATGTTTATGGTGATTTATACCTAGAATTTTTGCATTTTTGTACTTTTTGAGATTGTGATTATATATGGTTTGTAATGGATTATATCGATTTCCAGGCTCACGTTATTCTGAAGACTTGTTTGGTCGAAACATGTTAGCAAATTCACCACGTGGACTTTGGATTGTGTTATTGCATATAAGGTCTATACCTGACTACTGAATACAAAGGACAGTATCCATTTCTATAATATTCCAGTTCATATTTAAATCTGTGTCAACTCCCAACGCATTGGTTAATATAACACTCATTGGTTAATATACATCACTTTCCCTGCCTTGGGGGTTCTGCCTTGGCGCCCCTGACCCAGGAAGCTCACTCCCCTGATGTTCCTAGGACCCTTCTTGTAGCCCCTTCCTACAGATGTCAGGTCATTCACCCCCCCTGCATCCTGAACTCCTCTCTACTAGGGACTGAGCTGGCTACTAGGGGTGGGACTCCAGGGATACTGGATTTACCATTATCCGATCTCTCGATACCGGATTTATCAATATCGGAATGCCAGATTTTTAACATCGCCGATTTTACTTGTTTTTTACATTGCGGCTGTTGTTAAATGGTGGCGATGTAAAAAATCCGGTAAAGCCAACAATGTTAAAATCCGGTATTCCAATACCGACAATTATCGGTATTATCTGATTAATCCAATACCAGCCATTATCGGTATTATCGGATTAATCCAATACCAATAGTCCCACCCCTACTGGCTACCGTCCTGGGGCTTCGGCTTCCCAGGCGGGGCTGCTCCTTCTCTACAGCCCCTGCGGTTACTAAGGCCCTCTTGGCCTAAGGCCCTTCAGGGTCTTCCTGAACCCCTTGCCCTCTCCCTAGGATGGGACTGTGGTGAACCCCGCGGTCAGGGTTCCCACTTACTGCCCCAGTCTGGGCAACTCCAGCCGGCTACGGAGCTTCTTCTCCGACTGTCTCCAACTTCACCTCCTCTATGGCTGGCTTGGTCTCATTATAGCCCCAGCCAGGTCACATGACCTGAACACAGCTTGGTCACATGATCCCTGCTCCCTGGGTTCCCTATCAGCCCTTTCAGGGCTAGCCCCAGGTGAGCAAGGGGTGAAGTGTTGAGTCGTTGTGGGCCTGCTCTTGCAACAACTTGCCCACAACCCTTCGTCACAGACCTGTCCTAGAGGGAAGTACCCATTCCAATCAGAATCTTCTCCGAGCAGAATCCCAGTTCAAATAAAAAAACAATTACAAAAAAACCCCCGGCACAGCTGTAATGACTGCCAGACCGTTTCATGCATACGCAAATGGCTGCAATATTTTATTTGGTCCAATCAGCAATTGGAATGAACAACCGGACCAATTGTTTATTCCGATTTCTGTTCGGACCAAACAAAATCCCCAGTTCCAACAGAATCAGAACCAGACAAAGAGCTTGCTTTTGTCTCTAGTATCTATGAAAGGAAAAAGCTTCCTGGGGAAAAGAGTTTGGGCTTGTGTGAATTTGCACTTGTGATTAAATAAAAGAGATCAAGTGAACCAGGAACAAAAGAGCCCAAGGGGTACTTTGGTGAAACTCAGGCATCTGGAATAGATACAGCATCTTCCATAAGATCGTTGCCACCAGAAAAAAACAGGGACACAGAAGCTGTTTTCCAAGAAGAGGCAAAGCAGGGGCCTGGGGGAGGGAGGAATCCTATAATCGTCAAGTAGCTGAAAAGGCGACTAATTAAGCCATAATTGAGACGGTGCTAGGAATGCCTCAATGGTTAGAAGGGGGGAAACATCGATCAACAATTGGGGAGGGAAGTGTGATTGCCACAAATGTCGTCTTGCCGTGACTAATCGAGGAAACCTCAGGCCTAGCATTCTTTGGCAGAGCCTGCAAGCTGCCCTACTATGCTCTCTTGCTGCAAAAACACTGCTGGAGAAAGTTGTTGACACCGGAGTGTTTGGTGGGATGATTCCATAGTGACAGGAAGATGGAACGTGGAAAAAAATTAAAAAATAAAAAGCCAGACAACAGCTTCTCTGGGTAATGAGAACCATTGTTTGGGCCTCAGTCCCATCGCGAAAGCAACATGCAAACGCCAAGGGAATGGAACGGGCAGAGGAGCCTGCCAGAGTTCGAAGATTTAACCATCAGGATCCCCCCAAATACAATGGTTTCCTGGCTTTGGTCAGGTCAGCACAACTCAACGACGGCACAGAGACACCTGTGGTTCTGTAATGGCTGCCCTCTCTATAAACAGCAATGCGGTCATCAGTAATGCGCAGTAAATTGGTAATCCGGTTAGCCAGATATCTGCCAGACGCGAAATGGATACCGTTTGGTAGGGATGTCCGTCACAGATTCGGATTAATCTGTAATGGCTCGTAGCGTGCGGTTACGGATTCATCCGGAACAATCCGTACCGAACCGAACCACAACAGGTGTGTTGCAGTTCAGTTTAAAATGGTTGCTGGATGTTAAGCAGGGTGGGGTGGGGGGATAGCCCACAGAGGTAGGGAGAGGAGATTTCCTTCTTCCCCATAGAGCCCCCCCCCCCTTCCCCTGTCTCCTCTCTGCTCCAGCCCCGCCAGACAGTCACACAACTCCCGCCCCAGGCCCGCAGCCTTGACATTTCTTAGAACATGTCGTACAACCAATTTTGAAAGGGGGGAGGGGAGAGAACGTACTCAATTGAAAGCAGATTTTAATTTCATGAGTCAATTTTTGACACGGCTCTAATTACAACTTCCATTCCTGGGTAGAGCCAGCGAGTGCAGATGTGAAGCCCTGGCTTGTGGCCAACATGCCAGGGACTGAACCGGGGGGATCTTGAGATCTTAATAAATGAACCTCCGTCGTACAGGGCTACAAAGACACAGCTCGCTCGTATCCGGCAAGCTGCGGACGTATTCGCATCCACCCCGCGAGGTGGAGCCAGCTCAAAACTTGTAACCCAGACTTCAGGTGGGCAGAGAAGAGGGAACCAAGCTCTCCAGCCTTCTGCCAACCGTCAACAAGCTTCCCACCGAAAAAAGGCGCTACGGAACTTCTCATCGATTGGCCTGTAGCTCACCCAGAACGGTTTCCCCCAACTCTAACTCCGGTCCATTTGAATGCACTTTCCCGCTGGGATGACACCGCCTGGCACATTGAGAAAGTCAGACGGTTGCCATTAGCCTCCTCACAACATCTGGCTGCAATGAAATCCAGATGACCCATGTTTGTGTGTGTGTTTTAGGAATGGGGATGGGGGAACCCAAAGGGAAGTTGCTTTTATCTCCTTTGCTTTGTTTATGAGAACACAATTAGTGAGAGGTTGCTAATGTTTGGGGTGGGGTGGGGGGCTGTTCGTTACCAGAATGAAGTTTTAGAGGGCTTTCGTTTTGATGAACGCGGGAGGATTTCTCTGAGTCGGGCTGGATTGCGGGTAAGTTTGGGGGATTCTGGTCTTGTCTCTCAAGAAGCCAGGTGCTTCTCAATGGCTGGCATTAACTATCCAAGCAGGGGCATAGCCACCATAGGGCAAGGGGACTCAGTTGAGACCGGGCTCTGGATTCTCGGGGGGTGCGACCCTCTGCAAGGGGGCCTGAGCACCGCTAGGAAATCTTCAGCGTGGGGGAAACGGGGACCAACGCTCTGCCTCCACCCACTCTGAACATTTTCTAGCAGCACGCAGGCCGCTGGCAAAAGCCCCCGCCAACAAGGACGTTTTCAGGGTCGGCGGGGGCAGAGTGACTTAAAACGTCCGTCCCGCTGGAGATGCTGCCACTCTGAGAGGCCTCCACCACCACCACCTTTGCAAGGGGAGGCCAAGTCTGCCTGAGAGCAGCGGGAGAGCTGGTGCTTAGAAAAATTCTGCCCCTTCCCCTGAGGAGGGCCTGTAATTGAGACATGAGGTTTGACTGGAGTGGCCACACCCTTGACGTACCGGGTGGTTTCAGACAGATGGGCTGCCCCAGGGCTGGCTGCATCAGCCCCCTCCCGCTGGGGGTGACCCACCCGTCTAAAGGCAGCCCGCCAGATTTTCAGGCCCGCCTGTTCTGAGACAGTCCTGCTGCCGGCACTCTGGAACATTCCGGGGCAGCGACAGCGGAGTGAAGCAGCCAAACCTGGGGCACCAGCCCAAAGCAGAGCAGGGGTCCGTCCGATGCGTGGACCTCCGCTGCACCGCCACTCCCAGCAGGCCGTTGCTCTGGGCAATACCGTAGAGTTGCGGGTGCCAGCCTAGAGTGTCAGGCAATTGCCCGCAAGTCTATGAGGTGGGGGGGTGGGGGCACGGGCAGACTGCAGGCTGGGAAGCCTGCCAGGTCCGTCTGAACCTGACCCGGGGCAGGGGGGTGCACCTCCAGGGGCAGGCAGCCCCTCGTCCATCTAAAAATACCAAATACAAATAAGTCAAATACAACAGTACATTCATAAAATACCAGTCACAATATATTTATAAAAAAGCAATACAAAACATATCCCCTGACAAATCTAAAAGAAACCTATATTTCCATCTTACAGGTGGGGAACTGAGACTGAGGGCATT
The DNA here is from genome assembly GCA_003113815.1 of Sphenodon punctatus. NCBI lineage: Eukaryota > Metazoa > Chordata > Lepidosauria > Sphenodontia > Sphenodontidae > Sphenodon > Sphenodon punctatus. Next base: position 5,891,317 of record QEPC01008752.1, on the reverse strand, counting down.
TTCACATGGACAGTTAAGTTTGTCCATGTGAGTGCCGTCAACGGCACTTACTAGTGCAGACCAAGAGATTAGTACGGTTTTTATAAACCCCAACCACTTGGTTTTATAAGAACCGTACTTAAATGTCCGCACTAATGTCTTGTTTGGTAGGTTACCATTCTTTTCGGAGTCATTCGTCTGCACTACATTGTCCGTCTAAAAGGCATCGCTATGTTAGTACGGACTAATGAACACGGTACTTATTCCAAACTAGTGTCCATTTCTTTGGCCTTCTTGAAAACACCCTGAGAGGTTGTGACTTCCCAAAGCCACCCAGTGGGTGCGTCATGGCTAGAGCTGGAATTGAACCCTGGCTTGCCAGGTCCAAGTCCAGCACCTTCTCCACTACCCCACACTGTCTCATGACATCCTAGCCACACCCCTTTCTGACACGGCCATAGCCCTTATGAGTGTCGTGATGTCGTGGCATTCCATATGGCCAAGTTGGCTGCACTGGGCCCAGGCCGGGTAAAGTACTTGGAGGAGCTCAGCTAGTTTGGGCCCAACTTTGGTCCTGGCCCAGAGCCATTGGGCACAGGCCCCCTCCAGCCAACGCAGACCTCTAAATAGCACTGGTCACCCCGTCTGGGAAGAGTGCAGTGGGAAGAGCCACGTAAGAAAGCTGTCTGGTGGATGTTCTGTTAGGACAGAAGGAGGGAATCCTGCTGTCGCAAGAGTTTGGGCTCCCTTTAATTGATCGGGGGTGTGGGGATTTGTATTCACATCAAAGGCCTGGGGGAATTCATATTGTTCCTGTTGACATTTTTATTTCATTTGTTTGGCACGTCGGTGGGATTGCGCCATGCTCAGTCCATGAGAAAGCTGGCTGCACAATGTGACAGGAATGGGAAAAATGCTCCGTGGCGGGGATCCTGCGCAAGACGAAGGCTACCGGATCCAGCAGAGCAGGCACAAAGTTGGGGTTTCCATGGTAGTCGAGCTACCATGGAGGGAGGGAGATCAGCTGAGCCCAGACTCTGACGTTCTGAGGGGGGGGGGGTCCTCTGCAAGTGACCTGAACACTACCAGGAAAGAGGGAACTCTCTGCTCCCACCCAGCTCGACGTGGAGCTGCCCTTGACGCAGCTGGTGCAGAATGCCACAGCCTGGCTCCTTTCAGAAACGAGTCGCTGGGAGCACATGACACTGATGCTCCAAAGTCCGCACTGGCTGCCTACAGCTTTCTGGGCACAATTTACATCTCTCCATTGTGAAAACTGACCATTTAGTCCTATCCTTTGCTTTCTATCTTTTAACCAGTTTCTGATCCATAGTAAGACACTGCCTCCTATCCCATGACTTCTTAATTTTCTCAAGTGTCTCTCATGAGGGACCTTATCAAATGCTTTCTGGAAATCCAGGATTAAAGTAGTCTAAATCCAGGACTAAATTCTGGAAATCAAGACTAAAGTAGGTTGTATGGTCAAATAAGTCCTGAACCAGTGCTTGAGAGTAACACTTGGGCGGCATTCAGACGTGCGTTTAAATCGCACAGCCGCCACCACGGCATTGTGCAATTTAAAGAACCGCGCACTTCCGGGCTGGTGTGAATGCGGTGAGTGCGCACATTTCCGCCTAACCCAAACGGTTGGAGTGCGGTTT
>QEPC01008752.1:5865160-5881495 GCA_003113815.1 Sphenodon punctatus | reverse complement strand
GTCAAACGCGGCCCGTGTTTGCGTTCACCACACCTCTGGACCTCCGGACGCGAGGAGGTAGAGAAGTGTGGTGAAAGGCCACCACGGCCGTGGTGAATGGAAAGTAACGTCTGATTACTTACCGTTCACCGCGGTCAATGGGATTCACCCCTGCCCGTGGTTGTGGCAGCGACTGAATTGGCAATGGGGTGCACGTCTGTTGGCGCGCCCCTTCACCCCCAGCCGTGGTCCAAACCACCCCACGGCCCATGGTGAAAGAGCCCGGCTGTAACATCTGAAATCACCCTGAGTGCGCAAATTAACCTGGTAGCGTAAATGGCTGATTTTTAAAAAAAATTATTTTTAAATCAGAATTCCAGTAAAAAAAAAAATGGCATCTGTTCTGTTTTCACCTACCGGAACCCATACTCTTCGGGAATGTAATTGAGCACTGTGACCGCTCAGCCACCATACCTCTGGTAATGAACTGATATCAGCAAATCCTGACATGAATCTGGATTGAAACCAGCCCAGGTGAAGACAGGCTCCAGGGCCAAGGACCAAGAAAATGTGTTCTGCGAGCCAGCTACGGACTTAGCGGTGCTCAGCAGAATAAGACAATGTGGAAGGAGTAAGACATCCTGTTAAATCAGCCAGAAGTGTGAACAGCAGGGGGAAGGCACATCTGGTTTAAATGCAGAACACATCTGGATCCACAGCTCCATGAGGTGTAGCGACTCATTTTTGTTTCCTTTTAAGGTGACTTCATCAAGATGAAAGATCAAAATCCCTGACTCACATTTCCTTTAAAGGCTTCAACACGACCAGAGTGTTCTTAGGGCCTGATCTTTGCAGACAGAACTGGATCCAGGCAAATTCAGGGGCAGTGGGGAACAGCAGCCCCCTAATACATGGGATCCATCAATAGACTGATGACGTGAGTGTGAGGAGCCCTGATGTAAAATACCCTTAGTCTCCTTTTTTCTGGGCTAAACGTACTCAGTTCTTTCATCCCTTCCTTGTATGGGTTTGCATTCCAGTCTCCTTTATCATCATCTTGGTTGCTCTCCTTTGAATTCTCTCTAACTTGCAAACAATCCTTCTCGAAGTGTGGTGCTCAAAGCTGGGGGGGGAGGTGCGTGCGCGTTCCCATGCACCACCCACCTCCACCCATCACCGACACACGGAGCAACGAGTTCCAATGCCGTTTGAAAAGGACCTAAGATGGCGCTGTCGGATGACAGCATAAGAAACAATGACGTGGATAAAGTGAACAAACTAAATGAAGTTACGCCGTGGTGTTAAAACGTCAGGCGGGTACATTTTAGATTAACTATTAGGAAAAGCTTTCCAACTGCTACAGCCCATTGAGCAGTTGGGATCAGATGCCTAGAGAGGTTGTGGCATCTCTTTCTCTGGTGGTTTTCAAGAAAAGACTGGAGAGGCATCTGTCAGGCAGCGGGGTGGTCCGAACCAGCTGCTCCGCGTTGCGTGGAACGGTTCCGTGAAAATGGAACAGCTGGCAAAATTCTGGTCGCAATTCCAGTTGAACAGTGTTTTTGATTGGAATTCTGGTCGGCCGTATGGCGCATGCGCGTACATCACCGCCGCCATACCGCACGTGCACGAAACAAACTGCTGCCGTACAGCAAAATGGCAAACGTTTTCTAATTTCGTCCGTCCCGATCAAAACAACCAAAATGCCCACTTCCGACAGAATGGGAGACAGGGCATCAATGTCACTTCAGCTCTAATACAGGATGCCTTAGGTATAGGGTATCCTGCCTCAGGGCAGAGGATTGGACTAGATGACTCATGAAGACCCTTGCCGCTCTACACAGTACTAGGATTCTATCAATAACAGGACAGACAAATGTCAGAATAACAGATTCCACAACTGTCAAACATACAAAACTGAGGATTCATCTTGGCTGCAGTTAAGAGTAAATTAGACATTCAGTGTGCTCTCTCTCTTTCCGATTAATTTGGGTAACCTACATGGGGCCAGCTAGATTTCCACTGCTCCTACATTCTTGCTAACGCTGGAGCATTTCTAGGGAAGAAATTCTTCCCGACCCAGGGCATCCATCCTTTTGATATTCTAGAAACTCTTCTGGCATTCCCCAAAATTCTTCTTCGCAGCTTTAAGGCCTTTTTCAGAGAGAAGACCTAGCAGCTGCTTTTTACCCAGAGTGAAAATAGAGAGAGCAGCTGGGGCTCACTAAGACGCAAAACAAATGACGGGAGTTTACAAGGGGAAAAAAAGTTCCGTCAGAAATTATTCCAGTCTCCTGGAGAGGCTTCTGAGATGGATTGGGGCCTGTTTCAATTGGGTTCAGGAGGATAACTAGCCCAGCCTTGGGATGCCGTGTGGCTTTCCTCATGGGGGTGGGAATTGGCCGGGTGGAAAGGCTTTCTGGATAGATATTTGAAAACGGCTATCACGGCGCCTCTTCTCCAGGGCTAAACATACCAGATCTCTCAGCCTTTTCTCATGTGGTTTGCAGAATTCTTATTTGTTTCAATTTGTATCCCACCCTTTTCCTTTGGCTCAGGGTGGCTCACATTTCAGCTTTAATAATTAAACTAATTAACTCAACTAGTCATCCTCACAGCAATCCTGTGAGGTAGGTTAGGCTGAGAGGTCTGTGACAGGTCCAAGGGCACCCATGGAGTTCATGGTTAAGGCGAGTCTTGAACCAGGGGCTTCCCCCTATCTCCTGGTCCCGGTGCTGCGTCCTTAACAACTGGTACAGCTTGGATTTCTGACCTGCCTGACAAAGGATCCTGTGAGGTCCGAAAACTTGCAAACTTCCACCGACCTCAGTTGGTCCAATAAAAGATATCTCTACTCTACGACCTATTTGGGGGACCAACACAGCAAACACGCTCTCCCTTAACATCTGCACCACACTGCCACTTTAGCCTCTTGACCCTGTATCACCTTGGAGTTGGTTGCTCTCCCCTCTGCTTCAATTCCCAATGTTGTCAACATTCTTCTTGAAGTGCTGTGCCCAACGCGTCCCATGAAACAATCCATTCCCTCCGTCTGGTCAAGGGGCATTCCGTGTGGAAATCAATTTGGCCCTTGGTGTTCTGGCATTTCTTCACAGCTGCGTTCAGGCTAGCCAAGCATTGTGATGCCCATCTCTTGCTGTGTTAAGGGGCTGTTGCAATTTTATTTGCTTTGGATTGACAAGGGTGAAGAATTTCACCAACGATCAGGCCAAAGGGGAGATCTGTCCCAACCATTGGTTCTGTTCTTTATTATTGTTGAAGCCAGAAAGGCCATAACAATTTATATGAATGCCATCCAAAAAAACAAAAATAGAACATTAATAATAATAATATTATTTTTTATTATTATTATTATTTTAATAAGTATTTATATAGCGCAAGCGATGTACCTGGTGCTTTACAGAAAATAAGATTGAAACGGTCCCTGCCCGAGCACTTACAATCTAAAGATAGATAGATAGATAGATATACACCTTTTCTCTTTTAACTTTTTATATTTTAACTTTATATATAAAGTTAAAATTAGATTAGACATCTTGATCTCCTTTACACTTAACAAGATGATTTTCCACAAATTGTTCTCTTTTCTAGTGACATGTGGTTTTTTCTAGTGGCCCACAGCAAAAAAAAAAAATTTTTAAATGCTGCTGGTTTCATAACTGTCAGGTTCCTACCACTTAGGGCATAAGTCAATCTAAATTTAATTGGCCAATTCCGAGTATGCCATATCAAATTATTTAAATATACTTTACCAGTATCGTCATAGAGGGTGCAGTCAAACAAATAAGGGGGCACGTTCTCTATAGCTCCCTTCCCACAAACACAATGTCTAAGAGCAATCGGAATTTCTGCAAATAGTGTGATTCCATAGCCTGGAGTCTTAATTTAATAAAAGCATTCCTTAAGTGAGATTTAGTAGACGTCTGTAGACGTTCCTTAAGTAGACGTCCTTCAAACCATTCAGATCATTCTCATAGCCAAAACTTATTTTATAATATTTCAGAAATGACCCAATCATCGTAAAATAGAGGATTTAGACATCGGAAAGCCACCTTCTGTCCGCCTAGTGCTGCCAGCTGTGATTAAAGCCACTGGCAATTGCAAGTCTCGCCAAGCAGGGATCTGTTATTTTAATCCTTCCTCAGACAAGACAGAGGAAAGACAAAGCGTTTCTTTGACCAAACTACAGGATTTATGCGATGGCCCGTAACAGAAGAACAGGGAACTTCTCATGGAATGTATTTCGGTGCTGCCGAATTTCCAGTGCCGGCTGTTTTCTGGTCATGTCTGGGTGTCTGATGAAAGATTGCTGTGGATGATTCGATTAAAAGTTAAAACATCCTTTCCCTCCTTCTGTCTCGGCTCAGTCCAAAGAGATCAACCTTCCCACCAGACTCTGAAAGGACAAGGCCTCCTGATTCGCTGAGCATGGATGCCTCTTGGTTCATGCTTGGAGCCAGGTCGACTACCTTAGGTTGATAATTAGGGCTGAAGTGAACAGCAATGTTCGGGAACTGAATTTCGATTTCCTGTCATTTTCTGCCCAAGGGTATTCGGTGGAGGAGAGGGCAAGGGGTGAGGTTGCGCCCACCCTGGTCCCCACCTGGCTCTGGCCCTTCATCTGAGTCCTTCTGGCAGGGCCATGCCAAAAATGGATTGGGGTGAAGAGGTTTTCCCGCCAGTTTCAAACATGACTGACCATTACTCTTTCCAAGCGCTGTGACGTCATAGCGCTCGGAAAGTGTGTAAGAGGAGAAGGTCCACAAGCTTTATTCTCATAACAAAGGAGTTTACATTAGCGCCTACTACCTGCCGCTAGAACCCTAGCTAGTCACATGACTGGTCCATTCGTTTCCTACTTCCTGTTCTCAGCATTATGTGATGGGAATTGTCGTTTCTGAATCTAACAATGCCTTACAAAACGGACAGAGCTACACCAGAAAGAGGTGAAAGATCACCTTCCTTTCCATTGTTGCAACACCCCATCTAAGCACTGCGATGTCACAACTCTTGGAAAGCGCATACCCTCCAACATCTTAGAGAGAAAAATAAGTACACTTTATGTCACCTGTAATCTGCATAACTTTGCACGTGTTTCTGAAAGTTGATCATAGTCCACTGACTAATTTGGGGGCTGGGAAGGATGTCTGTGTGTGCACACATAGGCTTGTATGTGCAGGACTGTTGATTCAAGTTCTGTTGATTCAAGTTACAAGTCAGCCTATTAAAAAGTCAAATTTCTCCAATGGGTGCACTGACTTTGGCTCTAAAGTTTTCGTTTTAAAGACACTCAGAGGATCCCAGGTGGGAGGAGTTAGCAGCTAAAGAATCATCTCACAAACACGCTCATACCCCTCCAATGTTTTGTTTTCCAGGCACACAGCTCCTTCTTTCTTGGGTGTTACCTTCCTTTGTTCTTTGAAAGTGGTGTTTATCACGAGCTTGTTAAAGTGAGAAAAGGTGCGGCAGATTCACCTCACACCCTCTGATCCTACTCCCAGCAACAAACAGCAGCAGCAACCAGGGATGTTTAACCTAGGCAGCTCTTTCTCATCTGGATTAACGAGGTTTTAATCATCCCCTTTGTTTGCTAAACCTGGTACAAACCTTACACTGCTGGAAAGGCAGAACAAGATAACAAAACCAGTTACTGTACGGGGCAAAAAGGTACAGCTGGAAGATATGGGAAAGGGTTGTGGCCACGTCAGAAAGGGGCAGGATGGTAAGGCTCTCACCCCCCTCCCCGCAAAGTAAATTTTGCTGGCGTCCCTGTCCCAACCTAGGAAAATCTATCCTTGTTACCCTACAGTGTGAGTATCCCCCTAGCATTTTGCCTTCTGAAACAAATATTTGTGATCGTTGCAGTTGAACCTTTGCGTTTGTTTGTTTTGTCCCTGCTGGCTTTCAACCAAGCCCCAAATGACATGCTTAGGATGTTTTCCTGTTTTGTTAATCAAAATGGTCTTTGATTCCTAACCGGTTCCGTCATGGATGTCCTAAAGCTGTCGGAGGAACCTTCTGCATGGGGGACTGCGGCCAAACTTTACTCAACCTTCAGAGTTTGCTTTAGCCAAGCACTGCTAAGGCTTTTACAGGGTGTGCTACAGCTTTCGTTTCACCACACATCTGCCTCTTGGGCTGCCTCCAGGCTTAATTTCTGGCGGAAATTCTTGAGGATCCTGTCGTATTTAATAAAGCCGTTATTACATGCCCTGCTGTCTGTGCTTCTTCTGCCAAGGTTCTGCTCTATTAAAAGGGGGGAAAAAGCCACCCAGGATGATAATTTAACTATTACACACGATACCAGGTATTCATGCTTTTTCTTCAGGGAAAAAGAGTTTTGTTAACAGTTTGGTTTATGACGCCAGACACAATGGTAAACACTACAGTTCTAGTTTGGCGAGCTCGGTGAGTCAAACTTCCCCTGGTGCCTCCACTTGAGCATGAACCAGTGGAAGTTTGGTCTTTGGCGTCAGTGGCCACTGGTTCAGGGAGCTGCCATATTCTTGAAGAAGCAGGGAGTCTTTGGTTTCTCGGACAACGACCTCAGCGACATCAGGGATGAAATCAGCTGCAGCGTTTGACTTGGACATTAGGGCTTAGCACTAAAGTTGAAACAAATGTTTAAAATGGCCGCAATGTTAAAGATCCAAAAAATCGGCAATGTTAAAAAACCAATATACCAATATTATCGATATTATCTGATTAATCTGATATCAACAATTATCAGCATAATCGGATTAATCCGATACCGATACTCCCACCCCTACAAATCATGGATGACAGATGTTTTATTTGCCACCAACCTCGCATTATGCAGCATTATGCAGCAACAGCATCAGATCGGGGGCCGTACTGGCCTTAGTCCCCAAATATCCTGAGACAGAGGGGGAGTGGGACAAGGGAACAGACCCCCAAGTGCCTCTCCTGATAGTCCCACTGGTCTATCCTCCCCCACCCCGTACCTCCCCATGCCCAGAACGACCCCCAATAGCTGCCCCCCTGAACATTTGTTTCAACTTTAGTGCTAAGCTCTTTCGGAAAAACTCTCTTATACTTTGTCATGGGATTGGGGTCTCACTACCCCACTCTAGGCTGTCGTGACTCAGTTTCCCTTGCTTGCAGTTCCCACTGGACCAGCTCATTCTCTAGAACTGATTCAGCCTGAAACGGGGGAACCTTCTTGTCACCTTTTCAGCCGCAGAGTTTCCCTGCACAGACTCTTTCTCTCGAGGTTCGTCTGTGTTTGTAAACACAGAATTAACCCCAAACTGTGTCCCATCAATGTGAGGATTAGCAATTCCACTGGACCATACTAAGTTCAGTTAAAAGAAGTTTCATGAATAAGCTGCAGTATGAGATTGTACCCAAGAGCACAGAAATCAAAATAACATCACCAATAACGCATTTCTATCTGTACTTGGATTCTCCTAATTTAGGCTTACCTTAATCAAAGTCCAGGGCTGTTTCAGTTCATGTCACAGCCAGCGGTGGAAAGCTTGGCTGGGTACAAGTCTTAGGGTCTCCAATAAATCAGCCCTTATTTCATAGCTTGCTTGGCACAGCCCTTCTCTGGCTGGTAGGATGTGATGATGTAGATGAATTTCTCATGGAGATGAAGCCCCCTCTTTGTCTAGTCTTCCCCCTTAAGTACTTTCCCAGGGTCCTTTGTTTTATTTTCCCACCAGGTGACTCTGTCAAGAAGAAATCCATTTGCAACTCAATGGCCTATTGCTAGTGTCTGCAGAAGTGTTAGGCTTTTTCTGATTATGCATTCGCTCAGGGTCATGACTTAGCATTTCTCCATTGCATGAAGCGAGCCTCCAGTTCTCAGCTTTCACATTACATACATGTTTAACCTTTACCTTTACATATTTGTTAGACCTGTAGTTTACATGTAGCCCTGTATCTCCTTATCACTGCTCCCCCCTTCCAAAACATATGAAGGATGCAGAAGTCAACCTGTATCTGGAATTTGTTAAAGTGGGTGGTCTCTGCGGGACAACGCATCCGCTATCACAATGGGCATTTTTACACACACATTACAGTTCCGGATTTTTCAGTCTTCTGGTTTCACAAGTCCACAAGTAAGTTCTGGATTCATTTTTCACACACCCACTGCCCTGAGGCAGTTACTGGAGGCATTCTTCACACACACACTGCCCTGAGGCAGCCTAAAGTAGTCGCAGCTGTAGACGTGAGGGGCTGCCATTGAAACCAAGTAACCACAGCTGCCTGGAGCAAAGCAGTTTACCAGGAGAACTTTTTACACACACAAGTTCTGGGAGAAGTCCTATGCAGAAGTTCAAAGAACCGGATGTTTAAGATCTGGGTGAGTGATTTAGACACACACACAGTTCAGGATGTAACAGCAAACATCCAGGAGAAATGTGTGTGTGAAAACACCCATTGTGTTTACCCTTAATATGCTCAACGTTCATAATTCTTGCAAAAAGAGGCTCCATCTGAGGAGCTTAGAGTTCGAATCCTACACATTATTGAGCCATGCTAGGGGCGAGTGGTCAGCACTGTACACTGTGAATTTTCTGCCATATAGGTAGGACTTTAGCTTCTTCACTGCCCACACAATTGCTAGACATTCTCTTTCAGTGGTTGCAAGATTCTTTTCTCTTGGGAACAGTTTTTTACTTAGGAAAACAATGGGATGGTTTTGTCCATCCTCTCCCTGTTGCATAATTTTTAAATTTTATTTATTTATTTATATTTCTTAGCTGCCTCCTCATGCCCATGGCATCTCGGGGCGGCTTACAACATAAAAGCAACAATAAATAGAATAACAATAAAACAATAAAACACAGAAATGTAAAACATCTAAAAATTCACCTAAAAACAACCACCCCCAAAAAACCTTTATTTCCCCCCCCCCCGAAGACCTGGAAGAACAGCCAGATTTTACAGGCCCGACGAAAGGCCAACAGACTTGGGGCCAGACAGGCTTCCTCGGGGAGGGAGTTCCATAATCGCGGCCCGGCCACCGAGAATGCCCTCTCCATTGTGGCCCCCCGCTTTACGCGAGGGACCTCCAGGANAATTCACCTAAAAACAACCACCACCCCAAAACCTTTATCCCAACCCCCCATCCCCTCATCCAAAGGCCTGGAAGAACAGCCAGATTTTACAGGCCCGACGAAAGGCCAACAGACTTGGGGCCAGACGGGCTTCCTCGGGGAGGGAGTTCCATAATCGCGGCCCGGCCACCGAGAATGCCCTCTCCATTGTGGCCCCCCGCTTTACGCGAGGGACCTCCAGGAAGGCGCCCCCAGCAGACCGAAGGGGTTACTCTGGGGTGCGGAGGGTGAGGCGGTCCCTGAGGTATGAAGGGCCAAGACTATGGAATTGAAGTGGTACAAGTCTTAGGGTTTCCAATAGCTGTTTCTTTGGTGCAGCCCTTCTCTGGCTGGTAAGATATGATTATGAAGATGAAGCTCTGATGCAGATGAAGTTTCCTCTTTGTTTGTCTTCCCCTTAAGTACTTTTCCAGGATCCTTTGTTTGATTTTCCCACCAGGTGACTCTGTGCTTTCAGTCATGTCCCTCGGGAAGAAATCAATTTGCAACTCAATGGCCTATTGCTAGTGTCTGCAGAAGTGTTAGGCTTTTTCTGATTACACAATCGCTCAAGGAAGGTCATGACTTAGCAGGTCTCCATTGCATGAAGCGAGTTTCCGTTCTCAGCTTTCACATTAGATACATGTTTAACCTTTACCTTTACATATTTGTTAGACCTATAGTCTACACGTAGTCTAGTATCTCCTTATCACGTACTTGAACGTCTCTTACACTTGAATTCTGACTTCCACTTACCCCCAGAGTAAATGGGCTGAATTTTCTGCCGGGCTGTTCCTGAATAGACTATTAATGCAGGATTTACAGGGACTTCTTCAGCTGGATCCTGCTCATCTCACATATAGAAAAACAGTTCAACTTCCAGCTGGATCAGAACGAAGACAAAGAATCTCGCAACAGAAAAGCAGAGCCAATCTTTAAATAAATATGTCTCCATATAGCCACGTGTTCTGTTACATAAAGCTACTTGGAGAAAAGCTACATAGTTGCCAGAAAACCACTGACATCTAAGTTTGTGGTATGTGGATAATAGAGCTATCCAGAGCTCAAAGAATAAAAAGACACATTGAAGGTTAAAATTGTATTTTCCAACTGTTGACTTCAGGCTCTCACAACCAGATATAACTACACATTACAGTAGAAACCCCCTATTTGAACCTGTCTAACTGATTCCTTCCTTACTGCGTCTTCTTCTTACAAACAGCTCTTTTGGATTGACAATCCATTAACATGCTTTAAACACTCTATAGCCCTCCCAGTCAGGATGGTTAATTGGGGGATTTGTGAGTAAGTGAGCTTTTTAAAAAAAATAAAATTTAAAATTTTATTTAAAAATTAACTTGACTAAGAGGCATTTATGGACCTTTCCTCTTAGAAATTATCCAATCTTTTTAAAAAATAAATAAATAAAGGATTGGATAATAAAAGGATTTGATAATAAAATTTAAAATAATTTTTTTTTAAAAGGATTGGATAATTTCTAAGAGGAAAGGTCCATAAATGCCTATTAGTCAAGTTGATTGGGGGACATAACCTCTAACTATCGGGATCCGGAAGTAAACAGTATGTAACAGATCACTCCGTTATGACTAGGGCTGAAATTTGGTCCTCGGTTTTACTCGGAATTTTAACGAGGATCATGGTGCTCAAATCGATTTTACTGAGTACCGAGAAACTGAGTTAATGGTCATGGCGCTTGGTTTCCTTGGTAATTCTTTGATCGAGCAATTCAGCACGGCAGGCAGGAAGGAGGGTAGACGCGAGTCCCCTAATGTGGCGGGCAGGAAGGGGGGCAGGGGCAGAGGGCAGGGGGCAGGGGCAGCAAAGCAAGCTCACCAAGAGGACGCAGTCCGTGGAGTCGAAGTGGAGCCCGCTCACCTCCTGCTGCTGCCACTGGTCAGGTCCCCCCAGCGCTCTCTGAAAGTCAGTGCTCTCTGGGAGCACGCAGGTCTACATTACCCAGCATGTTCTCAGAGAAAAGATGGCAGCCCGATCTCTCAGCCTGCAACCAGGAGACTTGCAGCGCTGGGGGACCTCACCAGGATTGCAGCGCTGTGGGGACTTCACTGGCGGTGGTGGCAGGCAATGAGTTGACTCTGGTGGGGGGAGGTTGGGTGGGGGGAGTTGTCCAGTACTGGCCCTTGGTGGCAGCGGGGTGTCCGGTCGGATGTGGGAAGGGCTGGGGGGAGGCATTCCCCCATGGTGAGAGAATGGGGGTTGCCTTAGGAGGGTGAGGAGAGTCTCCTGGTGAAAGGGGGAGGCTCGGGCAGGAGGGAGGGGGTGGTGGTTTGGGGTAGGGGGGTAGGGATGGTTACGGGGGGGGGAGGGCAACTCTGGAGGCAGGGCAAACAGCCAAGGGGTAGGGCTCAGGATGGAGCAGACGGGAGGGGAGGAGCGGCTATAGGGGTGGTTATGGGGCGAGGACGGTAAGGGTAGTGAATGCGTCCCTTCAGCAGGGGAGATTGTCACCCAGTCTCAAGGAGACTGCGGGGCGCCCCCTACTGAAGAAGCCATCCTTGGATGTGGACACACTCGCCAGTTACCGACCCGTCTCTTATCTTCCCTTTTTAGGGAAGGTTATTGAACAGGCAGTGGCACTGCAGTTCCAGGTGCATCGGTTTCCTTGACCCTTTTCGTCTGGGTTCCGCCCCGGCTATGGTACTGAGACGGCGTTGGTGGCCTTGGTGGATGATCTACGCCGGGAGATGGGTGCAGGATGTTCAACATTTCTGATCCTGCTAGATCTCTCGGCCGCGTTTGACACCGTGGACCATGGGCTGCTGCTGAGACGGATGCGAGACCTGGGGGGCCTGGACGGGACTGTCCTAGGGTGGTTCCGCTCATTCCTCTCAGGGAGAAGCCAGCGGGTGGTGCTGGGGGCTGAAACATCAAGCCCCCACGCCTTGACCTGTGGCGTTCCGCGGGGTTCGATCTTGTCTCCATTATTATTTAATGTGTCTATGCAGCCCCTGGGGGAGATCATGAGGGGGTTCGGGGTGCGATGTCACCAATATGCTGATGATACTCAGCTGTACCTCTCGTTTTCAACTGACCCAGGTCCTGCCGTCTCATTACTCTCCCAGTGTTTGGAGGCCGTGGCGGATTGGATGCAGCGGAGCAGACTGAAGCTCAATCCCGATAAGACGGAGGTGATGGTGGTGGGAAGGGTGAGGGAGGTATTTTAAAGATGTTTTCATGATATTTTAAGATTTGATGAATGGGGTTGTGTATTTTTTAATGGATTTTTAGGGTATTTTATTTGTGTGTTTTATGTTGTAAGCCTCTCCGAGATGCTGTGGACATGAGAGGCGGCTAATAAATGTTTATAATAAATAATAAAATAAATAATAAATTTCGACACCACAGGCTGCGTCCTCTCAGTGTGTTTGCTTTGCTGCCCCTTCCTGCCCCCCCTTCCTGCCTGCCACTTAGGAGACTCAGTAAAATACTCTGGGTTTTACCAAGTACTAGGTGTTTTATCGAGTACCAAATGGCACTGAGTATTCGACAGCATAACTGAGAATTTCCCAAAAACTTGGGTACTCGGTTACTTGGAAATACTCGCAAATACTTTTTCTTCGGTTCAGTCCTAGTTATGACTTGCTGTTGTGCACATCTCTGAAACAACTGAAGGCAACCACTCTTGGAGTTGGGATGCTGGGCTGGATGGACTATTGGTCCAGGGCTGGCTTTAAGCAGGGTTAGTAGAGGCCATGGCCTGGGTTCCATGGTTGGAGTGGGCCCTACAGGGAGGCCAGTCCTGGTAGCCTCAGAACGAGGTTGCTGCTGCTTTCATGGGCAAGCCCTGCCTCCCTATCCTAGTGGTCCTCCCTCCCCACCAATGGGGTCCCTTTCCCCTTAGGAGGACCCATAATGGAGACAAGAACCTGGGCCTGCCACGGCCTTGGTACGCCACTAACAAGAACCCATTGGCTGAGAGGAAAGGGACCTCAAGGGCCATTTAGTCCAGCCTTCTGCACCAACGCAAGATTCGCCAGACCCAAACTATCCACACAGAAAAATCGATCTCCCAAGAAACAGAGGCTATTAAGTGGGCCCATACCAAATTGCACCCACTGAGGAGGACATGGCCTTCAGTTATGTTAAATTGAACTTTGGCCTTTGCTACAAAGTTGTTCTTCAAGGGGAGGGGGGAAAAGCCAACTCTTTCAAGGAATTAACCATTTGAGAAAATGAATCATTCCAGTTCTCCCGTAAAATCTTCCCCAGAGCGCCTGGAGGGAAGAAGAATTTCCACTTCTCCCCGTTGTGAATTCTTTCAACCAAGTGAATCCCAGACCACAAAATATCTCAACACTTTGTTCCTTTTATTCCTGTTACTTCTAAGCCCCATGGCATCCCAATGATTCTTGCAACACTAAACCATTCTGATAAATCAAAGAAGCGACTCTTTGTTTTTCTTTCCAATCTAATGTCGATTCTCATTGAAGTTTTTTGGGGGGGTGGGGGATGGAGGGCGGGGAGGGACTTAATCAGGGTAATTTCTGAAAAATCCCAGCCGGCTACATCAGTGACGCAGAAAATGTCAGCGATTACCTGCTCCTTTTTTATTATAGATAATGACAGCCTTCTACCCTGTAATTTACCACAGACTAGGAAGATGGCCTTTTTTAGACTGTATTCAAAGGATTGGGGGGGGGGGTTACATTTGTTAATGTTTACTCAACACCAATAAAAGGAAAAATCCTCAGCTTAAATTCTTCATGAG
Organism: Sphenodon punctatus; assembly: GCA_003113815.1. NCBI lineage: Eukaryota > Metazoa > Chordata > Lepidosauria > Sphenodontia > Sphenodontidae > Sphenodon > Sphenodon punctatus. The sequence goes on along the minus strand of QEPC01008752.1, from coordinate 5,867,683 downwards.
ATTTCTGTTCTCCTTTTCCAGGGACAGAACCACAAAATGGAAGGCGCTGGGCTAACGTCCTCCAGCGGTTGGTATTAACGTACCCAGCTTGGAACATTGAAGGAAAACTACCAGACTCTACAATCCTGCAGCACAGGAGTGGCTGAGGAACCTCCAACTTGTGGATCAAATCCGGCCTCCAGCTGTTTTTTGTTTTTTTTTAACGGGGCAACTTTCCCATTTTTGCACCTGGTCCATGATGCGGTCTCGACTGTGAAAGCGTGAGCTTGGGTAGGGCGCAGAGATGGGGGAATGTAGGATAGGGGATGGAATATGGCTATGGATCTACGGCACAGAACCAGGATATTGCTGTGTGCAGCGTATCAGGCCTTCAAAGAGAGCTTGGAGAAGACGGCGTGCTCAGGCCATGTAGGGTGGCCACCGATGTATATTCTTCCAGGCCACTTATGAAAAATACATGTTGCAGGGCCTGCCTTAGGTGACAACGCACGCCCTGCAACATGTATGCTTCATAAGTGGCCTGGGGAAATATGCATCGGTGGCCACCCTAAGGCCATGAGTCCTTTATTAGAGAGAGCAGCTACAAAATGGCCGCTGGTCCCTCTCCTGAGCGCTGCCTGATGTAATCTTAAAGAGACAGTATTACAATATGCTACAGACAGTATACTACAATACAGATATGGGCCCTCTTTTCTTTCCCCCCCTCCTGAACACGCTCATTGAGCACCCCCTGCCCTTCACGCCTATCCGGCCTACAGAACTTGTCCGAATGTTTCCCGACCCTGCTCTAGCTGGGTACTATCACCGTGTGTCCTGCTCGCCTCAGTGGGATGCTTGCCCATGCTGCCTAGAAGCACAGCCGCTCTCCACCCTAGAGGACTGGCAGTGCACCAAATCAATAGGGGCGTAAATGATTTCTTGGTTCTTTTGGTGTTACCGCAACTGTGATGAAAATCTCCTTCGTATGCAGTGATGATTTGAAATATCAGAACCTCCCTGCTCCACATTTCTTTATCTCTGCTTCTCCCCCCCCCCGGAGCTCACACTTTCAAGAGGCCTGGGTCAAACATAAGGTATCGTCTTAAATACTTTGTGTGCAATCCTGGCTCCGTTAAAGTCAATGGCAAAATTCCTATTGATTTCAATGGAGTGAGGATCTCACCTTTTACCTCTTGCAAAGGCCGTATTAATTAATTTATTTATTTATTAAAATTATACCCCACCCCTCCTGCCAGGCAGCCCGGGGCGGCTAAAAAAATTAACCACCCGAGGCGGCTAAAAAAATTAACCATATGCTTAGGGTGCAGGCTGGGGCTCCCCAACTTAGGGGACCATAGACACATCTGTCACCAGTCAGCATGTGTGAATGTCATGTGATTTCATTGCATTCATAGCCTAACAAGCCACACACCTAGAGTACCTTGCGTTTTCTGGAAGAGAGGATACATAGGTGAACTTGGGTAAGCAGGGACAACATGTGGTTCAGCATGAGATGCCTCCATCCTTTAAGGGCCTACATCCTGGCACTGGTTTCCTGCCTCACACAGAAATTGAGGATTTGTTCCCACAAGCACTTTTTGGAAGGTAAGTACCTCCTCCTGCTTGGCTCACCACCCTCCCTTGCCAGCCGGTCTCCATCACGCCAGTTCAGGGCCTGGCCGGATCCTGACCACAGTCACAGCCCCACTCCAGATTGGGTGAGTCTGTGGGGGCACTTCAGTGCTGTCAAATTTGAAAACATCCTTGCTTGTGAGAACAAGTTACTCCAGAGTTCTTAGTTCTCTGGTGTAACAATCCTTGCTCATGAAAACAAGTTACTCCAGAAGTCTTTGTTCCCTGGTATAACTCCTTGCTCATTAGTACAATTTACTCCAGAGTTCTTAATCCAACTTCTCTTGCTCATGAGAAGAACAAGGACTGAGATGCTCAAAATCATGAGGCAGTTTTGAAAATTTGGCCCATGTTTTGTTTTGTTTTTCCAAGGAACATGTGTGTTTATTTGAGACTAACAATTGCGTGTGTAACTTAAGAACAAAATTCATCTTTTCCCCAGGAAAGCCATGCTTGACTCATTACAAAAACCCTGCATGTGCCATAGAACACTTTCTGTTTCTGTATACTTTCGGTGATATGCTTATTAAGGATGTTTTCTCTGCCATCATTTGACTGTTCATCTTATTTGTCTTGCTCTTCCCTGCTGAAGCATCGCTTCCCAGAACTCAGGAGAATCATGCCTCCGACTGCCGTCGAAACAAAGAGAAACATCCATCTTTTTCTTTTTTTTCTTTTTGGCTCATTTTCTGTCCTTATTTCCAGGGAACTGAAGAGCTTGGCTATATAATGCGTAACTACAGGAGTCAGGAAGTTGAAATGGTGCATGATGCATTCTAAACGACTGCAAAGAGTGGCTTTCTCCTGAGAGGTTAAAAGAGGAAGCAAATTGTTACAAGTCTGGAGGGATTAACTGAACTATTTAGAGAACCAGCATAGCCTAGTGGATAAGATGTTGGCCAGAGATGAAAA
>QEPC01008752.1:5796383-5864712 GCA_003113815.1 Sphenodon punctatus | reverse complement strand
CCCCCCCCCCCCCCCCATTTGCTCCTTCTGTCTGGACTGGTCCAGTTATACGGTAATGCGATAAATGGTAATTCTCTAAATTGTAATATATAGTATTCCAGTTTGGTGGTTAACCTCTCTGGTTACTAGATCATTACCAAATAACCACCAAGCTATCTGGACTACCGGCTATTAACCACAGCTCATGTTTTCCGATCCATTAAAGCTCTAGTGTTGATCTTGGGAGACCAGGGTTCAAATCCCATCTTGGCCATGAATTCACTGGGGCAAGCCACTCTCTCTCTCAACCTCAGATCTCCATCTGTAAAATGGGAATTAATGAGCTACCCCCCAGGATTGTTGTGAGGGAGAGCAAGCTATAGATTGGAAAGCCCTTTAAACACTGAGAGCATTATAGAAATGATAAATAATAATGTCTATTAAGAAAGAAAATTCTTGTCGTTTTGGCAGGGAACCTCCCCAAGCTTGGGGGCCTGCTACAATTGTACCCTGTAGCAGGTGCGGGGGGCTCACTCCAGTATGGGGAGAGAATGGGGAATTATCAAATCCCTGCTGCCACACAATATCCGCTCTCTCCGGGAGGGCTTTATACAGTCTCTCAACCTCTCAGGCTATGGCCTAGATCCTGGAGTCAGTATAATAGCCTTTACTCACCACACCTGCGAGATTGTGTATAGCCTCCAACCAGCTCATCAGGCTGTTTTTATACCTGGGCTCTTTAAAGCCCATAAGGTTTTAATAAAAGTCTCTTATTGTGTGTGCAGGACAGATCACAGCTGGATGTGGAGCCTGCTCTCCCACTCCCTATCTGAATTGAGGTCACTTCTTTGACTGCTCCTGCTGTTCTGGGTTCTTCTAGGAGGAAAACGTTCCTACTCCTACGGCCACACACAGGCAATTGACCACTCTGCCTTATATAACTCTGGAGCATGCCCAGAACTGCCCACTCCTACTGAGCATGCTCTGGGACTTTGTGGCTTCTCTGGGAGGCTTCTAAGCATGTTCTAGGACTTTGTCTCTGAGAATAGCTCCAGTCCCCAGTGAGCATGCCTGATTGGGAAGGGGGGCAGTTCACAGCCCATGGTACCTATCCCATCTACCCCTCTTGTGGGAGTCATGTCTCCTTCTTCTGGCATTTCAACGTTGCCCATTGCCAAAGGTTGGCTGCCAACACTGATGAAGAGATGGTCTCTCTGGATTGCTTTGGCAACTCTACGCAGGACCGCATGTGTCCAAAAAACTTGACCTAACCACTGTCCTCTTCAGTTCCTCCGAAGCTGTGGCCCACCCAGAGCCATTTCCTTCAGTTCTGCATTCCGCAAGGCAGGGGTTTGCTCCGGGAGGCTATTTCACACGGTACTACTGTTTTGGATTAGAAACTTTCCTGCCTTGTGAGGCGTGTGAGTTTACAGGGCTGAGGAGCAATTTTCCACCGAAGCAGGCGTGATTTACCCACCAGAGAGAGGCTCGGATGGCACGGAGATGATAAACACAAACCATCGGGGCTGACTCCACCTCATAAACAAGGCACAGATCCATTTCCAGCCTAGGCTAATTAGAAAATTACCTCCTAATTATGAAATGGCTTTAAGCCTTGTCCTCCCTGCATGACCAAGCTTCAGAAGGCAAGGGAAGCAGACTTCTGTAACTGGATCACTCATGCATATGGTGCCCTGTGGAACAAACCTCCAGTGCTTCTTGTGGAAAACAAAAGGACATTAAAACTCCCCTTTCAAGTGTGACTGTGAAGTCGAGCTGCAGAGCCCTTGGCAGCTAATTGGCCCTGTTGGTGTTTCATTGAAGACTTTCTGCCTACCAGTCCAGCAGGGAAATCCATGAAAAGCTACGATGTGACCATGAAAGCTTATTAGTTACAGACAATCCCGGGCAACTGGACCTCTCCTTGTCCCCAAGGTTATCCCAAGGTTGCAGAGGTGGACAAAGCAGTTTGAATGATATCTTTTATTGGACCAACTATTGTTGGTGGAAATGTGTAAGCTTTTGGACCTCACCGGGTCTTTCCTCAGGCAAGTAGGAGTCAGAAACTGAGGTCTGAAAGCCAGAGAGAGTGTGCGGTTGCTGTGTTGGTCCCAAGTGACAGAGAGGGAGACAAAGTGTGGTTCAAATGATGGCTTTTATCGGACCAACTGTTGTTGGTGAAACTGGGCAAACTTTTGGGCCACAAAGGGCCCTTCTTTCAGGCATGTAGCATAGCCAGTCAGAAATATATAAAGTGAGCAATTGTGAGGGAGTGGGAGTGGATAAGACAAAGTAACCAGTGAGACAGGAGTTAGATAGGGAGAAAAAAGAGAGAGAGAGATGCTTGCCAGACATTTAAAAACAGAGCTGTAAAAATATATATCTATACTGGTGTAGGAGACCATGAAAGAATAGGTCGTGGTAAACCCATGGAGAGAATGAGGCTAAAGCAAACGTGGTTGGGGTGGATAATAGGAAACAACTTCTTAGGTGAAGGGAATATGCGTGATATGACAAGAACTGGGTTCACAGCAGGAACAGGGTTGCGGATACAGCTGACGTCTGTCAGTTACAGAGAGAGCGAGAAAGTGGTTAGAATGATGTCTTTTAGGAACTTGGTACCGAGGACGGCAAAAGTTAAAAATGCAGTAGGCTGTAAGGTATTGCAGGTTTTCGTACTGGCTGGAGAAATTTAGATCCACGCTAAGCCCATTATTTTTGGTGTCAAATAAAGTTACGGATTTTAGTTCCCAGGTCCGTGTTTTGAGGGTGTTGTGCAGGGTTCCCCCTCCCACGCTGACCCGCCATAACCTGCCTTTAACTCTGACACACGGAATCACCTCCCAGGGTCCTTCCTCAGGCAAGGAGGAGTCCGAAACGGAGATCTGAAAGCCAGAGAGAGTGTGTGGAGGGAGTTCACTCCTGGTGGGATGCTGGGGCCTAGGCCTCCCTGCTGAGGCTACGCATGAAAGAGACTGGTTGCGTGTTGAGTCTCTGTTTTTATCCGCATCTGGGCTAGAGCGGAAATTAATATTATTATATTTACTATAGTGGGCATCCGGAAGAAATGTCAGATTTGGAATTAAAGTCTTTATTAAGTATTAAATATTAAATATTAATTATTAATTATTAATTGCATATTAACTAACTATTAATTATTACTTATTACTGTTTCAATTTCTAGGCCGTCCCCTCCTGCCTTTGCAGCCTGGGGTGCCTCACAACACAATAAAAAGAATCAAAATGTAAAAACATCAATAAAAACATACCATATAAATACAAAACTATTCCAAGCCAATAAGTTAGGCAGAGTTAAAACCCCTTCTCCCCTACCCAGCCCCTCCACCCGTCTCCCTCTCCCAAAGCCTGGCGGAACAGTCAGGTCTTACATTGTCTGCAGAAAGAGGGAAGGTTCGGGGCCAAGTGGACCTCCGTCAGGAGGGAGTTCCACAGCCATCATTGTCGCCACCCGAGATACTCGGGGAACACCAAGGAGGGCATCCCCAGACGACGGCAGGACCGGTCCAGGACCCAGGGGGTGAGGTGATCCCACATTATGGGTCCAGATATTTAATTTCCAGATTTAATTATGGATCTAGGGCCATTTTCACGTGGACAGTCCCACCCACTGCTGGGTATTCCGGCAGGTGTGCGGGGGAGGGGGGGCATCCGTGGAAACAGGCCGGCGGTGGGTGGGGGGATGGGTGCACTCGTGTGAACACCATGGGTGGCGGGTGTTTGTGCGTGTGTGCTCCCGGCGCACACTCACCTACACCCATCACCCGCCCATCTGCACCCACGGGACCGTCCAGAAAACCAGTGGGTGGAGGTGGGTGTGCATCCACGTAAAGGGACACACACACACACACACACACACCCCGCAGCAGCACACCCATCCCCCCGCCCACCCCCATGCGTGTGAAAACAGCCTATATTATAGATCCGTATTTAAATCAATTAAAAAATAAAAAATATTTTTTTAAAAAAATAAAACCAACAACATTGCGCATGTGCAAAACGGTCACTGGACCGTTCTGCCTTTTCCAAAACGGGGGTAGTGGTGCCACCACCAATTTGGAAAAGGGAAGTGAGTCTGCACGTGCACAAAATGGCCACTGCCCGTATGCAAACTAGCTACCCTTTTCTGAAATGGCAGCGACGCTGCCGCCACCATTTTATAAAAGGCTGGTGCAGCAGGGAGCAGTTCTCTGGGGCTGCTGCTCCCTTAAGAGGGGGCTCAGTGGGCCAGCCAGAGGGCTGTGCGCATGCATATGGGTTTGGGGAAGCCAGCCCATAGCGAGGCACCAGCCTCAGAGAGAAAGAGACTGAAAGACAAAGAGAAAAATCGGGCAGGATGCTAGCCCTTTAAGGGCTGAAAGCCAGGAGAGTTGGCCACGCCCACTCTGCCTTTATAAGAGGCTGCAAGCTGGCGATCAAGACAGTCTTTGCCTGGGAGCTGGGGAGGAGCCTGGATCCAGAGACTAGAGCTGGAAGAAGCCTAAACAGCCATTCTATGCTCTCTAGGGGCCTGGAGAGTGGAGGAGCTAGAAGGAGAGACTGGAGACCAGGTACTGGGAAGGCTGTGCCCAGGAGGGAGCCAGTTGCCTGAGAGAAAGCCTGCTATGAGCCAGGGCCCTGTGAGTCTGGCTTGTATGGACTGATGGGAAGGGGCCTCTGAGCCTGGCTTGTATGGACTATTGTGTATATATAAATAAAAGACAGAGCTAATTCCTAAGCAACGATGAGTGGAGTGCTGATTCCCAAAGAGAGTGACTCCCCAGGGGTCTGATCCTGCAGGGACGTAACCCCTGGGAGCCACCACCCGCCACATTGCGCCATTTTGCGTGTGCTCGGGGTTTTTTGTTTGTTTCTTTATAGATTTTTAAACCAAGCCACAACCGGCGTGTTCTGGCTCAATAGGGCTTGGTACAGATTAACCCGTAACTGCCCATAACGTGCAGTTTGTTTTTAAAGAGGGCGGGGGGAGTTTCCTTAGCCTGGCCTCAAAGTCAGGCAAGGGGCTATTTTAAATGTGCACCGTTTATATTCCCACAACCAAACTTCAAAATTACAACTCAGAATTTAGAAAAAGAATTAACGTAGGCAATTAGAAGACACCCACTCTGAGGTCTAGAACAGCTGTCAGAGTGCACTAGACAGGAAGTGGCGAAAAAAGTCACAAAAGGGGCAGTTTCCTACTTTTGCCTGAAAAATTCAAACTGCTGTAACTCAGTTGTTTTGGCAGAGATTTTCTCCAAATTTGGACACATTCCACACCTCACCCAGGTGACCCCCCCCTCCCCCTTCCTGCCAACTTTCACACACCATTTGGACATATCCTTCCAATTTAATAAGGATTAGAATGTTTGTGATTTTTAATGGTGCGTTTGATGTGTCTTAACTATTGTCACTACCATGGCTCTATAATAAATTAATTTATGCTAATTTATTCATCTTTATGCAAATCAGGGGAAGAGCATGGGCATCTTATTTTGCAGCTTTCAAAATCTGGTCACCTTACATTAGTATTACCTCCACCCCCTTTTCTTATGCGCCGTCAGCACTTCCTGATTTTTCGTTTCCCTCGTGTCTCTTTAATTGACTGCTTGGTTTTCCCACTCCCCCTGTCGCCAGTTCTCTACAGGGTCCCAAGGAGGGAGCTATATTTAACTGCCGTGTCCCTCTCTGATCATGGGAACAGAGGCAGAGTGAGGTAGCTAATCCGGAGTAACTACCCTAGTTTGTGAGAACAAACCCTGAGAGAAAATACCCTCCAGCATGAAGCTAAAGCTTTGTTCTCCCTAGGGCAGGTGCTGTCTTTGGAGTTTAAATACCGACTCCTCTGCTGCTTCTTGTGCTGCGAATTTCTGCCAGCCTGGGACGCTTGCATTATCCTGAAGAGCCTCTCCGAATCAGCAATCCGTTCCATGTGGCAATGTCAAGATCCCAGTTCCAAAGCTTTGCAGTCAGCTACAAGCTCACAGTCCGCCTCTAACTATTTCCAGATTTGAGGGAAGAGAGGAGGAATGATCACTAGCCGGGTATTATTCATAACTCCACTGGGGGGGAAATGGGAGCCAGTCTCACTGCCTCTGGTGCAAGGCTCCCCGGGGAAATATTAAAGGCTTCGGTTACCCAATTAAAAAACTGTTTGAGGGGATTTGATTTCCAAGGTTTGAAGTCAGAGAGGAAAATTAAATAGGTCCTTCTGAAGGAGGCTGGCGGCGTTTGAGATTTACAATCTGGAGACTCAATTCTGGGGCTTATCCTGCCAGAGCGTGATGTTTACCGAGGAAGCAGAGAGACCGTGTATAAATTCACAGGACGAGGCTACAATTTGACATGTTTACTGATAGTTCAGACCCCCTTGGCAAGCCAAGAGCTCTGGAAAGTTGGCAAGGGGGGGGGGGACCAGGATGAGGTGCTCTGCCTCAGTTGCAGGGAGAGACGCCTTCCTCCATGTGTGAGGTGGGAGATGACAAAATGATATAATTCCAGTCCCCAGCTTATGTACCACCATGTTTAGTTATATTGATTCTCTCCAGTTCATGAACCTGCTGATCCACTGAACACTCACCTTGATTTTGGATCTACCAGGATCCCATACTCAGGAGGGGCATGTCCCCTCCATCCACCACAGTGTTAATGCCCTGGATGACTGACCTGGCGGTAGAGTCACCTCGAGGAGCATGGATTGCGATGCCAAGACCAGACTAGGGATGTGGGTGGTAGGAAGGCAATCTGATAGAAAGGGAGGGCTGAAATGAGAAGCAATTTTTTTCTCATGAAAGTATCGTGAGAATCGAGAATTGTCGCCGAGATCTCAATGCAGTCTCGATAACAGACATTTTTCTCGGAATACTGCTTACCATTTACGGTTTAATGCAAGTTACCATTTACCATATACTGATTTACCATGTACTGCTTACCATGTACCGCCTTCATCCCAGTAATACACATGCACCAAATGCAAAATGCCACTTTGCACATGCACACTACTGGAATGAACATGGTACACAGTGTGTGGTACATGGTAAAACGTATATGGTAAATGGTAAGTTGTGGTAAATGGTAATGGTAACCAGTAAATGTTATTTTGAGGAAAACGTCTTGACCGACCGATGTCAAGAATCGGCATTTTTCTCTATGATCGTTTCTCACTCAAAATTAGTTGAGAACTGTGATTCTTGACGATAACGAAGAAAAACTTGAGATCAGGTTTCAGTCCTAAAAGGGATCAAGGAGCCTGAACCAGTTCCTGGAGCCACTCCAGGGACCTTGTACCAGAACACTGCCTGGAGTCATGCCATGAATGTGGCAACATCAGCATTGAGACCTGGGTGAAGGGCATTGGAGCAGCCCATGGACCAGGGAGTGGGATTCCAAAGGCATCTCAGGTACTGGAGCATGGGGGCTAGGGCTGATGCGGCAACAGCTGTTACCATGCCACGATTCCATTCCGCCATTTCGGAATTGCCCGCGCCACACCACAGCTTTTCTGCCAACATTCTGCTAATTCCGCCGACATTCTGCAAATTCAGAAACTATCGGAAAAATTGCGGAATTGTCAGAAACTGTCGGAAAACCGCTGTTCCGCTATTTCGTGGCGCTGGCGGAATGGCGGAAGTAGTGAAAATTGCATGTTTCCACTATTTGTGAAGCCTGTGGAAGTAGCAGAATGAAATTAGCGGAACTGCAGAAGTAGCGGAATGAAACTAGCAGAATGAAAGCCTCTGCCACGCCGTACCACTAATTGCGGAAACGCTGTTTCCGGCGGAAATAGCTACCACTGCGACATTCCGCTACAGTCCTAATGGGGGCCCCAGGAGCCGCCCCTTGAATTCTGAAACAGGATAGTGGGGCCACTCTGGGGTCCCTGGATGAGGATCCAAAGTCACCCCAAGGTCCTGGTACTGAATTGCAGTGCCAGGGCTCCCTCCAATATATATAGATTGGCTTCCCCTAGCTCATTCTACATCCAGTTGCACACACACCATGGATCAGGGTTGGGAGAACTTTTCTTTCTTGTGGGCCACTTTGAGAATTAGTACAAGTTCCACGAGCCGGATAGGAGTTGGGGGCAGGAGAGTTTAAACACTGTGTTCAGGATGAGGAAAGGAAAGGGAGAATCCAGAACATGGATCTATGCCATGGATCCATCCTGTTACTGAGGGCATGCCTTCATCTCTTCTACCTCAGCCCACGCCTTCAGTGCTTCAGGGTAGAGGTTAGTTACCCACCGCTATCCAGTAACTGGACAGGTCCAGCAAGGACCAGTTACCAAACGATATCCATTCATTGTTCGGTGGCTTAAACAGTTAACCAGTTTACCAATTTACCGTGTTACTGCATACGACCGCAGTGTGCCATCTACCGTATTGTCGTTACTATATTGCCATTTATATTTACCCATAATTCCTTTCCTGTTTGCTTCCTCCCCTCAGACCTGTCGATTAGTAACGGTTAACGTTCAGTTATACAATAACACGGTCATAAGGTAAACTGGTTCAACACTGCAGTATTATTGGATTATCCAGTTTGTCGGTTAGTCATCACGATAATTGGTTAACGGACAGATAACCACCAAGCTGTCTGGAATGGAAGATATTAATTGCCAACAAGGAATTTGCTCTTTGTTTTAGCTCCACTTTTGAGGGGAGGGACTGAATCCATGAGCCAGATCCAGGGATTGGAAAGGGGCCAATTAAAAACCAGCCCTGGGCTCGATTTGGCCAGAGGTTCCTCACCTCTGTTGTAAATAGAAAATAACATTGTTGACATTGGTGGAGATACACAGGTGTAACCAACAGTCGAACCTGGCCCATCTTCCCCCTCCCTCCCTTCGTCTCTGAAATTCTTTTCTCTGCCTGTAATTTCACCCCTCTCCGAATCTGGCATTTTGCTCACCGTGTCACGGCTGTAAAAGCATCACCCTGGCGAGGAAATCATGGGAGACAAACCTCCCCCACCATCTGCCTCATGACAGCATGCGAATGGCTTCCAGAAATGTCTGTGGACAAGGCGATTACAGCTGGGGAAATTGGGGGGGGCACATGGATTTATCGCCATGACAACGTGGCAGAGGGGTGTAGCTACAAAACCCCAGTATCACTCAATGGGAACCAGACCTCAGACGTGTGGGGTGGGGGAAGACTGGCTCCAGGGAACAAGGCAGGGCAATTTCTCAGAGAACAATGGAGAGGGCCTGACCCTGTTGGCCTTGTTCTCAAACACCTTCTGCTCACTTCCCCCTTCACTTCAACATCCCATTCAAAATCCCTACCCGAACCCCCAGCCTGAGGAAGGATGCCCCCCATTACTCGATTTCACATCGATGCCCCCCATTACTCGGGGCATTGACGTGAAATCCGCATTAGGAAGCCCCAACCGGGACTGGAGCAAAACTGTGGTGCTGGTGGACCCCATTAGAGCAGCAGCAAGGCGGGGTTGCTGTGGGGTTGCTAGGGGGAAGAGGTGGCCTCCGTGGGTTTGCTTGGGGGTGTGTGGGAAGGGTGGGCTCTGCAGAGTTCCTAGGGGGAGGTTCTGTGGGGTTGCTAAGGGGAAGGGGTGGATTCCGTGGGGTTGCTAGGGGAAGGGGGGGAGTTCGGGGGGTTTGTAAAGGGGAGGGGGTGGTTCCGGGGGGTTGCTAAGGGGAAGGGGTGGGTTCCGTGGGGTTGCTAGGGGGAAGGGGTGGGTTCCGTGGGGTTGCTGGGGGGAAGGGGTGGATTCTGTGGGGTTGCTGGGGGGAATCGGATGGAAGTTGCTAGAGGTGTGCACTGGGGGATCCTCTTTAATGTCAGGTGTGAGTCCCTACCAGAGGCAAGAGACTGGCCACGAGGGCCGTTGCACTCTCTTTTCGTAGCATTTAAAACTGGCTTTGCCTGGGTGTGCACAGTAACACAAGCGCCAGGGCAGCATGCAACGAGGGACAATGCAGCTGTGCAATTTCATGTTCACAAATCTAATTTGCATATTCAGTCACATGAGCTCAGATATTCATCCTTATTGTTTATTAATTTTGATTCAGCTAGTTCATTATTTTGTTTATTTATTATCTACCGATTACCGACCTCCCCCCGTAGTTGGAGTTTGGCTTGATTACCAACCTCCCCTCTTTCCGTAGTTGGAGGTCGACTTGATTACCGACCTCCCCTCTTTCCATAGTTGGAGGTCAGCCTGATTATTGACCTCCCCTCTTTCCATAGTTGGAGGTCTGCCTGATTATCGACCTCCCCTCTTTCCATAGGCAGTGTAAGACCTGGCTGTTCCCGAGGGAGATGGCATGGGTGGGTTGGGATAGGGTGGGGGGAATGGGTTTTATATTGCCTTAATTGTAGTTTTATAATTGTTTGGTTTAGTATGTTTTTAAATGCTGTGAGCCGCCCCGAGATGCCAGGGGCAAGATGGGGCGGCATATAAATTTTAGAATAAATAAATAGAATAATTAAACATAAATAAATAAGAGAGGTCTAACCACCGATTGCCACTGAGTATAGGGGTGTTAGAACTTCCTGAGTTAAAGAAGTAGCAAATACCAAATAAATGAACAGACGAAATAATGAAGTTGTTAAGTAACAAAGTAAATGAACTAATTGCCTGGGCAGGACATTGGTTCTCCATCGCTGGAGGTTTTCAAACAGAGGCTGGACAGCCAACTCTTGGGAATGTTGTAGCTGTAGTTGTCCTGCTTCCAAGCAGGAGGCTGGACTGCCATTCTATGATTTTAATCGAACAAGCCAAAGCAAAATTAATGAACCGAATATTCCATTTTGTAAACAAAGCAGGAAGCAGGAATTGTGCTTCCTAGTTGCTTTGTTAACAAGGAAACAATCTACCTAACTCAACGAATGTCCGTTTCTGTGCGGCACGGAACCAAACCCTCTCTCTAGGCAGTTGATTCCAGCTATTACGTGTTTCTGGTACCTTCCCAGGCCTCCGTGAAATTGTTGGTGTTCTTCTTGAAGGCCATTTATTCCTTAATCGTTCGAAAGGAAGTTATTGCCAACAGCCCTTTTCTTTTTCTTCCAACTCTCCGAAAATGATCGACCCTAATTTACATCCCAAAGTAATAAATGTTTCTTCTATTACACATGCAAAATAATCCATAAAACATCTCTGCAATCTGATTCCTCTGAATTTATTACTCTTCCTGTGCCATTAATTCATCCTAAGTCTTTAGTTTATTTTTTTCCTCCCCATGTAGAGTAATTCAGAAATACCTCACGTTGACTGTATTTTATAGGCTCTATTATGATCACTCAGATCTGGAAATGTCTCGGTAAGGTTATTGTAATAGCTTTAATATGCCACAGACTCCCTTCCAGAACTTCAGATTGCTGGTCATAACGCAACGTTGTCAGATCCTGGATGGAATGGCTCTCTTGGGATACTCTCACTCAGCCAAAGGAATAATAAAGAGAGTCCTGTAACCCATAAATGTCTCTGTGAATGGAGTCAGTGCAAAAGGCTTTCTCTGGTGTGAGTTTTAATTTGCCACGCTGCAGTAGGATTGGGATTGGTGGCCAATGGGTGGGTAGGAAAACATCAGGATTCAGTGGGGTGGTCCAGGGCCATTTTTGCAAATGCAGTTATTTTTAAAAAATAAATAAATAATTTTTAAATAATTTTTTTATTGATTTAAATATGGATCCGTAATCATTAAAGACCCAGATCCATAATTCCCTCTGGACACCCATCCTGATCTACCACAGAGGAAAGAAGACAAAGGAGGGACGTGCAAGCAGTTTTCAAATATCTAAGAGACTGCCAGAGAAAGATGGTGCATGTTTGTCTTCTGCTGTCACAGAAAGTAGAGCAAGAGAGAATGAGCTTAAATTGCAGCAATGAAAATTTGGGTTAAAACATCAGGAAAAACTTCAGCCCGTTTCCAATGGACTGGAGATGTGGGAGGATGAGGGGCGGCACCGGGGGGGGCGGTGCGTGGGGGGGTGTTCCCGCGGACCCCCACCCATCTCCACCCATGGAGCATCGGGCATTGGCGCCCGTTGCTCCGTGCGTGCGTGATGGGTGGAGGTGGGTTGGGGGAGCAGGGGAGGCGTGGGAGGGCGAGAGAGGGGACAGAGGAGGAGGGGAGTTCATGGACTGGAGTACGGGGGGAAATTAGCGCAGAGAGGTAGGGGGAAGAAAGGTTGTGAAGAGCTTTATAGGTGAAGACTAGGAGCTTGTGCAGGATACGTTCAGGAAGGGGGAGCCAGTGAAGAGAGGAGAGGAGGGGCTGCACGTGGTTGAAGCGACAGGCGAGGTGGACGACCCTGGCAGCAGAGTTTTGGACGGAGATGAGGGGAGAAAGGGGAGAGCGGGGGAGGCCAGTGAGAAGGAGGTTACAGTAATTGAGGCGAGAAATGACCAGGGCGTGAACAAGGGTTTGGGCAGAGAAGACAGAGAGAAAAGGGTGAATCTTAGCAATGTTATGGAGGGAGAAGTGACAGGATTTGGCAACAGAGTCGATGTAGGGTTTAAAAGAAAGGGGTGAGTCAAAGATGGAGCCTAAGCTATGGGCATGGGGGACGGGAAGGATGGTGACCCCATCAATGAGGATCGACAGGGAAGAGGGAGAAGAAGGATGAGGGGGGAAGATAAGGAGTTCAGCTTTAGCCATGTTGAGTTTGAGTTGATGTTGAGACATCCAGGTAGAGATGTCAGAGAGACAGCTGGTGAGGCGAGCTTGAACAGATGGAGAGAGAGAAGGAGTAGAGAGATAGAGTTGAGTGTCATCAGCGTAGAGGTGATATTGGAAGTTATGGGAGGCAATGAGTTTGCCTAGGGACAGAGTGTAGATAGAGAAGAGGAGAGGGTCAAGGACAGAGCTTCGGGGAACACCAACCGAGAGGGGAAGGGAGGAGGAGGTGGAGTTGGCAAGAGACACATTGAAGGAGCGGTCAGAGAAGCAGGAGGAGAACCAGTCCAGGACAGAGCCACAGAAGCCAAAGGAGTGAAGTGAGTCCAGCAAGAGTGAGTGGTCAACAGTATCGAAGGCATCAGTGAGGTCAAGGAGGACAAGAATGGAGTAGAGGTGATTAGATTTAGCCACAAGTAGATCGTTGGTGATCTTAGCGAGAGCAGTTTCAGTAGCATGAAGGGGGGCAGAAGCCAGATTGGAGGGTATCAACGGGGGAGTTGGCAGAGAGGAAGTCGAGGCAGTGGGAGTACACAACATATTCAAGAAGCCTGGAAGCAAAAGGAAGGAGTGAGAGAGGATGGTAGTTGGAAGGGTCAGAGGGGTCAAGAGTGGACTTTTGAGGATAGGAGAGACAGTGGCATGCTTGACAGCAGAGGGGAAGGAGCCAGTAGAGAGGGAGAGCTTGATAATGTGCAGGAGATAAGGGGCGACAGTGGAATGCGATGTGGCCCTTGACTGCAATATAAAAAGAGAAAGAAGGAGAGGTCATTCAAAAAAGAAATGGATTGACATTGTTAAAGGTCTGGCAAAGAAAAATGGCGGGATGCCATGGAAACAGCTAGAAGCAGAGAGGAATGGAATAATTTCATCCAGCCTCATTGTCACAGTGGCCACTGTTGGAAGAGAAAGAGAGAGAGAAGGGCCATTTCACACAAGCACATGCCATGAAATGAACCATTTTCTTCACGGGAAAGAAAGGATCTAAACTCCAGCTGAAATGAGTACCTCAGAATCGAGCAAGCCCATCAAATTCAGATGGTCTGACCCCAAACATAGGAACCTAGTAGCAAGCACGATCAGGCACCCATATTTGATTTTATCTTTGCCATTTGGGGTATTTCATTTCTTTTTGTTTTCATCCACTTCATTTTTTTCATTGGAGGTCTCCCCCTCCCCGCAATTTCAAGACGCGTACCACGCTCGACCCGAATGATATTTGAACAACCACCATCAATCATCATCATCTATTAGGAATCAGCTTAAGCCATAATATCCCATCTTACAATGGATTATCAACTCATAAAACAGGGTTAACAGGTGAATCAAATTCCATAATACAGAAGATTATCAAATCATAAATTTGAACAACAGGAATTTATTTATTTATTTTTGTTCCTGGCAAAAACAAATGGAATGGAATGGAATGGAATGGAAAGAAAGAAAAGAAAGAAAGAAAGAGAAACGGCAAAAAAAAAGGGTGCTCAGTTGTCGTTTGAATGTCGTATGTCGTGTGGGTCGAGCGAATCCTACTCAAAAATTTTTGAGGGGGAAAAAAAAAGCATTGTTTTCTCTACCTGTTTCATCTCTAAAAACCAGATGTTCTCGAACTGTGCGGTCATCATGAATCCAAGTCACATCATGCTGCTTTTGGGGGGGCTCATGATTGATATTTGACAAACTTTGCAAGTCTTTGTTGCTGTCAGGAGATGATATTTAAGTCTCAAAATGGGGTCATGCCGGCAAACATTTTGGAACCGATGATCTAAACGTCCCTATATGGCAATGATGATGGGAACAGTAATAGAAAATAATGGCTGGAACAATACTTAGCACAGTGTCTACAGACGACCTTCTGCTGGAAGGGCTTGTTCTGCTTAGCACGTCTTCATGGATTCAGTCTCACATCCTTGGTTGTGAAAAAAGGTCCGTATTGTTTGTGGCTGGGGACACTACAGCACGGGTAATTAGAAGCCAAATTCAGTTAGAACCATGAGCTCCTCTCACCTCTGAGAATCAAGTCACCAAATACCTCAAACTGGGCTCTCAAAATAAACAAGACACCCCACGTCAGTGGCTGCTAGGGTTGCCTGTGGCTCTTCAAAGCTCATCCTTAGACATTTGATGAAATATGTCCTTGTAGATGCTGTGCCATAAACTCCCAACTACGTTATTTAGATGAGAACAACCATCTGTCTGTAATGATGATGTAAGCGGACAGAATCCTGCCTTGGATCAGAGGGTTGGACTAGATGAGCCTTTATTCCAGTCCTACAGTTCTATTATTCTCTTCCCAGGGTATCCGTGCTTGAGTTGGGAACAGAATCAGAGACTGGGTGCACTTATTCTCTAGCCGTACCTTTTTGCCCAGTACAGTAACAACGGGTTTTGTTATCTTGTACCGCCTTCCCAGCAATGTAAGATTTGTACCAGATTCAGTACTCAAAAAGGGTAATTATTAGTAGGGATGGGAAACCTAACTGAAAATCAGAATCGGATCAAAATTGGTATCGTATTTAGTATAATTGTATTTGAATTGTATTGGAATCGGTTCATATTTTTTTCCCATTGAGGAATGAGCGGAATCACCGAGAGGAATGAGCGGAACCATTCAAGAACAGTCCCATCCAGACCCCCTAGGTCACGCAGCCGTCTCAACAGCAGTCCATGGTCCACAGAGTCAAAAGCAGCTGAGAGTTCTAGCAGGATAAGAAATGTCAAACATCCTGCATCCATCTCCCGGCAGAGATCGTCGACCAAGGCCACCAACGCCGTCTCAGTGCCACAGCCGGGGCGGAACCCAGATTGAAAAGGGTCTAGAAAACCAATGCTATCTACATGCACCTGGAGCTGGATCACCACCACCTGCTCAATAACCTTCCCTAAAAAGGGAAGTGCTTCCCTAGTGCATCCACATCCAGTGACGGATTCTTCAGCAGGGCGTGTACCACAGCCTCCTTGAGGCTAGGCAACAACCACCCCTGCCACAGGGACGGTTTAACCACTCTCGCCAGCACCGTCCCCAACGTCTCCCTGGAGGCTTTCACCAGCCAGGACGGGCACGGATCAAGTTCACAACTGGTGGCTCTCACCGACCCCAAGACATCCACCACATCGGCTGGCGTCACTTCCTGAAACTCACCCCACAAAGTTGGACCAGACGGGGCCTCCATCCCCTCGCGCTCTCCACCTACTGCCCCTAACCCAGCGTCAAAGTCGCTCTGAATCTGAGCGATCTTGTCTGCGAAGTAGGTGACAAACTCCTCACAGCGGGCCTGGGACAAGTCCCCATCCAGGCGGAGGGAGGCCGGACTGACCAGCCCCTGCACCACCCGAAACAGCTCCACCGGGCGTGACTTCGCAGACGCTATGAGGGCAGCAAAGAACTCCTTTGCTGTCCTCACAGCCTCAACATAGGACCACAGATGGGTCCTATGGAAAAGTCGGTCGGAGTCAGATCGAGTCCAACGCCAGCATCGCTCTAGCCTCCTGTATACTTGTTTCATACACCGCAGCCCCTCAGTAAACCAAGGGGCCGTGCGGTGACGAGACAGAGGCAGGAGGCGTCTCCGAGCCACCCTGTCAATGGCTTCCCCCAGCAAGCTGTTCCAATGCTGGACTAGCTCATCGACCGACTGACCGTCCGGGTCCAAAGTTAATTCCCTCAGGACCTCCTGGAACCGCTGGGGTTCCATCAGCCTCCAAGGGAGGACCAATCTAACTGATCCCATCCCCTTCTGGAGGTGACACGCTGAGAGGTTGACCTGGAGGAGATGATGGTCCGTCCATGACAGTGAAATGATGGCGAAAGGGACTGTTGCTGCTTTCATCTGGGATCCTCTGAGTGACCTTAAAACTAAATCTTTAGGGACAAAGTTAATGCGCCCATATGAGAATTTTGACTTTTGAATAGGCTGAGTTGTAATTTGAACCATCAGTCCTTAACGTACAAAGCTATGTGTACACAGAGCCTCTCACAGAGACCTCTGGGGCAGGGGAGGGAGAGGGTTCAGCTCAGCCCCAAAGTTAGTCAATGGGCATTTACAAGTTTTCATAAACACATGCAAATATATGCAAACTACAGACGACATGAAGCGTACCTATTTCCCCCCGTCAAACGTTGGTGGGTATGAGTACATTGCATCCGACTTGGCAACAGACAGGAATGGAACCCAGGAGTCCAAACTCACAGTCCCACCCCCGCCTCCCAGAAGACATTGCTCCCCAGGAGATCATTCTTTGCCTCGTAAAGGCCTCCTGCGTTAATCGCAATTCACATCTCGGAGGGGTTTTAAAGCCGTGGAGGCTCAAATATTTATCCATACTTGGGATTGCAGAGTGAAGCCTGACTAAGCATTCTGGAACACCTGGCGGGCAGTTGTTTTAAGACCTGGACGGCGGACACCTGGATGGAATTAATCAGTGCAGAGCATGATTGAAGTCCTGGTTAGCTCTTTGCACACCAAGGTCAAGGTCACTGCAAGGCTTCTTTGAGGTGCCTCTTTAAAAGGTTTTACTCCCATCGTCGAACGGGGATTCTTGGCTGAGAAGGATCGGCTGTTGATAGGCATCTCAGCCGGTGGCCCATTCTGTCCTCCGCTCCCTCTGACATTTTAAAAGCTGCTGCGTCGTGGTTATTAATGATAAGGAGCCAGCATGATCAGAGGAGTAATGGCTCTCAAAAATGAGAGGACGGCCCTACCCTCTGGCTCCCCCAAAAGCCTCTCCCCGAAGCCATCCCATACAAATAGGGAGGTGAAGGAGACATGTCCCTTCCCGAGTTTGAGGTCTGTAAGGCTGTTCTCTTTTATTTTGGTCCTCCAGGGCCAACCACCTGCCAACCATCCCAAGGAAGAAAATTGCCCAATGCTATTTTTCCATAAATGGGCCTCTGTTCATTTTTTCCATGTGTGCCCCTGATGGACACCCTTTATTTCATCTTACAGTGGCCCCCTAGGCACATTTTTAAGGAACACTTATGAAAAATACATGTTGCAGGGCCCTGCCTTGGCGCCTAAGGCTAACTCACAGCCCCTCACTCCCAAGCTATAACCACAGCATGACACCATCTAAGCCTCAGCTGTCCTTGCACCAAAGGCCCTACTGAAGAGGAACGCTTGAAGTCGTATGCAGTGTCCAACATGCAAAAAATGAATTGCCGGGGCCCAATCAAGCCCCAGAAGCCACGCCCCTCTCCCCCCCACTCTACAGCTTGTCTGAGCAGGGAATTGAACCCAAGGCTCCAACTATCAACCCGTCCATTGGACCACCCTGCCTCTCTACAGCTGAATATAAACCAGGAATTCTCGTGATTTCATCTATACGACGACCAAGGCAGGGGGGTTAGGCAGGAAGGCCATCAATGAAAGCCAAATAAATATTTTTCTCTGGCCTTTGCTTCCAACTCTGAAATGGCCAATATTGACTTTTTGGAGGGTTTTTTCCACGTTTCGAGGCACACACTCCTACTGGGAACTTTTCCCAGGGCTCAGTCCCCCCCTCCCGAATTTAAGTGTTAGGGGTGAGCCCGGGCAAGCCCCTCCACAAATTAAGCCCTGGTCCTATGGGTCTGGCACAAAAATCCCTCTGTAGAGGCCTGTTTCCCTTTCAGCAAATTTCCCAGCTGAGAGAAAATAAACAGTCAATCAGGGCGCTGGGAGGACATGCCACTAATCACCCAGGCACAGGGTGGGCCCTTGGTTTATACCCAACTGTTTAGGAGAAATAAACAGGAGTGTGACACAAGTTGGGGGTTTGTGTAATCCCACCCCATCCCGTGTCATGAGCTATTTAATCTGGCGTAAACACCGGGAGCCAGGGCAGGCCAATAATCTCTCCCAGATGCCTTTGCTTCCTCACTCAAAGCTTGTGGCATCGTGTACCACCATCCCTCCCTACCCATGCACCCCTGTCTCCTCTGGAACATCTCCAAAGCACGTACCTTCTCCCCGGTGGAGATATATCTATCCATATCCATATCCATATCCATATCCATATCCATAGATATAAATATAGATATAGATAAGATATGGATATGGATATGGGATAGATAGATAGATAGATTAGATAGATGTAGACAGTTGTAGGAGTTAGCTTAGTGATAGAGATAGCGTTAGTGATTTAGTTTTAGTGTTTGTAGGAGTAGGTCTGTGTACTTATTAGATAATCCATTTAGTTCATAGCATTTAGAATAGTTAATAGCAGTTAGATTTAGTGTAGCTAGATAGATATAATATTAGATAAAATAAATAAATTTTAAAAAACCATATAAAAACAAAAAAACAAATAAAAAAGCAAAAGAAAACCATATAAAACCCAATAAAAAACCAAAAAACCATATTAAAAACAAAAAAAACACCCATAAGAACATTTCCCGAACAGCCAAACGGCCTAACCGAACGGCCTGTTCGGACGACCGAACCGAACAGCCGAACCCGAACCCGGCGAACTAACCAAACTGCCGAACCGATACAAATATTTCCAGGAGACTTATGAAAAACACATGTTGCAGGGCCTGCACTGGCGCTTTGCCAATGCCACCTTGGGGGGGGCAGCACCCCTGGCTTTTCAACACTCTCTCCCGCTGGGTCAGCCCCCACCCACTGGCTTTCCGCGCAACGGATTCAGTCGTTCCCCTTCCCTCCCCCATCACAGCGATGTTGGTTTTGGCTCCGCCCCCTGCATTTGACTCCACCCCCCTGGATTTGGCTCCACCCCCTGAATGTGGACCAGCCCTCCCCAGAAAACTGAAACGTTTACACACCCCTTCTTCCCTCTTGCCTCTCCGGGGATCTTTGAGGCCTCTTCTGTCCTTGCCTGCACCCCCCTCTCAGGGCCTCAAGCCTTGTTCTCCCTGGCCCAGGGATGACTCCCCCGCCCACCCCTACTTGCATCCCCCCCCCAGTCATGATTGCTGGCACTATCTCCCTGAGTTTAGCCCCTTCATGAGGGGCTGTTTCACCTTTTCCGCCCGGTTGCCTCGTGTGGAGCACTGACAGATACGGGATGAGCGCAATCAGCTGCCAACCATAATCTCGAAATTATGGAGAGAAAGAAGCTCAGTGCCTGGCAGCAAGCCCGGAACTCATTCAGGAATCTCCAGGCTCTGGGCTTTGTCCTGATTTCTCTGGGTACCGCCCAGGGGTGTGCGTGGCTAACTGGGAGAACCGAGGCAGGGGGCAGCCATTCCAGAAAGGGGGCAGGCTTTACAGTTGACATCCCCTATGGAGCTGTGATGCGTCAGGATGCTCTGAATTGTTGAGGTTACGCCAGAAAGGGGGCGTGACAATCCCTTTGCCCTGCCCCCTTCCTGACATGGCCCCGCCTCCTACAGAACATCATGAGTCAGGACACTCCCTAAAGGGGCGGGGTTACACCAGAAAAGGGTGTGATGGCTCCTTTGCCCCGCCCCCTGCATGGTAGGTAGCCCCGCCTCCTCCAGGTAGAAACTCTCCTCACCCCTGACCAGGGCCTTGCTACAGTATCCAAGGTGCCCACTGAGATCATGTAGTCTGACCTTCTGTACAGAACAAGCCACTGAACTTACTCTGGTTAGAACATTCCTATGCCAAGCTGCTTGGCGTAGTAATAAGTTCTAATAACACGGAGATGGGTGCCAGGCTGTTAGAAGGGAGTCTAGGTTGGACAATGACCCTCTCATCCACACCCCACTCTCCAGCCCCAGTGTTAAGTGGGTTTTCTGATCCCTTATTAATATGATTTGAGGGCGGAGTGGGGAGGAATCTTTTGTCCCTCCTTTCGTTTATTTTTATGAATCGACCTCTTCCCACCCCCCAGGAAAAGGGCTCCGGTTTCTAGGTTATCCTAGGTTACATGCCTTTAAACCAACCATCAAGCTGTCCAGGGGGGAAACACTGGCCGCTCCCCTCAGGCCTCTGTTTATGCCAAATTATAAATAAACCCCTGCCTCGTGTGACATTCCAGCTCTCCGAACCGACTTCCCAAGAAACGGGGCAGGCAGAGGCTTCTGAGAATGACCCAGGAGCACGAGGCCACGGAGGGACCGGGAAACCAGATGGTGCTCGAGTCAAGGCAGGAGGGTCAGAGCGGCAGTTTGCTCGACTTCAGAACTAGCTCCCACTTCCCACACGGATTCAACATAGCTACGCTGCGTTAGCTTCCCTAATCTTCTGTGACGAGGTGCCTAATAACCGTACGGGGACAACGGGTCCCCCGGCGACTTCCTGCAATGCGGTCTTCCGCTCCTTACTCCTCAGCAAGGAGACCGAACCTCCTTCCAGCTTCTACTTGAGAGCTTACAAAAAGCAGGCCAGGCTTGGTGGCATCCCCTCCAGGGGACCCTCACAGGGCAATTTCCGGGCACCAGGTCACCGGTGGGGTCAGACAAGGCCAGACTTAGGGGCAGGCAGCACAGGCACCTGCCTAAGGGGGCAGATTTTGGGGGAGGGGCTTCTGTTCTCAGACCATGCCTGCCTGGACATGGCACCCCCTCCCCCCGCCACCGCACTGCCTCATCCGCGCCACCCACAGGCTGGAAAGGAGGACCAACCCCCCCCATCTATCCCCACATGGAGAAGCCCTGTTCCACCCCCAAACCCCCCCCCCCTCCCCAAACACGCTCGGTGGTGGTGCTAAGCACGGAGGAAGAGGCTCTGCTTCTGTGCTGGGTACCGCCATTGTCTCCCTCCCTAACCTCACATGGCAGCGCCCACGTCCACCAGAGCTCCAGGGGTGAGTTGCTTTGGGGCGCTAAAATCCTATGTCCGGTCCTGGGGCAGTTACCCCGTCGGGTGCCTGCTGGGAGCGTCCCAAAATGCAGGTATTACCCGCAGATATGCCAGCTACGCACATCCTCAAGGCCGCTTATGAGAAATACAGGTTGCAGGGCTACACTGGAGACAACACAGCCCTGCAACCTGTATTTCTCATAAGTGTCCTAAAATCTGCATATCTGGCCACCCTAGTAGCTCATGGGCTACACTAGCGACAACACAGCCCTGCAACCTGTATTTCTCATAAGTGTCCTCTAAAATCTGCATATCTGGCCACCCTAGTAGCTCATGGGCTACCCGCTGCCATTCTCGTCCTCGCCAAGACGAGGATAAAGAGACTTTTCGGTTTTCTGGAGCTGGCTTGAATTAGGGTGCCCTGCCCCCTAGTGGTGCATGGAAACTCCATGATGTGTTCAGCGTTTCGGAATCACTCAGAAGAGATCCCATTAGAGGGACGAAAACAGCAGAAGAAGCCGAACTTCCTTTGTATTCTTTCTTTAATTATAAGGACTTTTTAAAACCACCCTTCCCCAAAGGCACAGGGTGGTTAACATCATAGAGTATATATAAACAAACATATATAAACTATTATTTTAGTCAAATGCATACCCAGGAGCCTAAGTTCCCTAAGTAAAAACCTATAAAAATCCCTTTACAAAAACCCAAACCAACCCCTTAAACGTCCCCGCTCAACCCCATCCCTGCCTGGCAAAAAAATATACAAAAATAAAACCCATAAAAATATAAACTATATATATAAAAAAAATTCCATTCAAACCACTCCCTGAAACCTATCGCCACCTTTTAAAGGCCCCTGGCCCTATAGAACGCTCCGATCTGGGCTCTGACAAACCTCTAGGGGAAGAGAGCCCCGGAGCAGTGGAGCAGACACTGAGGCCTTTTTTAAACGGGCCGTGGATGGTGGGGGGGGTGTGCAAGGGGATGGTCCGTGATCGCACCACTGCGGGGGGGGGGAGGGACACACAGGTGCACACCCATCCCCCCCACCCCCCGCATCCCCCCACATGACGCAACTGGCGTTTTCACCACTTGCTCCATTTTTCCAGGCCATTTATGAAAAATACATGTTGCAGGGCACCTGTGGTCCAGGCACCAGATCATGCGAGGCTTTACATCGCAAAAGCAATGAGGAGAAACGGTGCCTGGTCCCACAAAAAGGAGAGAGGTGGCAGAGCTGACATCATGCTATAGAACAGGGGTGGCCAATGTTCCCACCTCCCAAGAGCCAAGGAGAAAACTCTTCATACGTCCAAGAGCCACAGAGCAATCACAAAACAGGAGAGGTCTGTGTGCCCTAAATCTGCGGAGAAGGGCAGGGGGGAAAATGTAATAAATAAATAAATAAAATAAAAATGACTCCCTTTGTCTGCTGAACCTGGTACAAACGTTACATTGCTGGGTATGTGGTACAAGATAACAAAACCCGTTACTGTACTGGGCAAAAAGGTACCGTTGGGAGGTATGCTACGGGTATGGTCCTTTCAAAGGGGCTGTGAGAAGTCTGAGCATGAGCAGTCTCAGCTACGCGGGTCGCTGGGAGCCACATGACACTGGTGGACCGGCTGCCACTTCTCACAGCGTATGACTCGGAAACTCCCATTTTGGCCTCTGCGCGTTTCAGGGTCAAATCGCCAGAGGCGGTAACCCCTAAACACAGGGCAATTTTAATACTGTTAGAGGCCCTGGGGCAAATGGATGTTTGAGCCCCTCAATCCTAGGGGGAAAGGGCCCCCCCACTCCTTGCGGTTCTCCTACACTTTCCCACTTTCTTGGTCACCCCCCCTTGGCAGTAAGCTGATCCTCTCTGCTTCAGCAGCTCGTTCCCCAGACGAGAAAGGGTGGGAGTAAGGCCATGACAAGCAGATCCCTCGACTGCCAATTTCAGCCCTAGGAGGGCTGCTTAGGGTTACCAGTGGCCTCCAGGCTTTCACCCAGAGGGGGTGGGGCCACGTCAGCAGGGGCGGGGCAAAGGGCTGTCACGTCCCTTTCTGATGTAACCCCGCCCCTTACGGAACATTGTGATGTCACAGGGGATGGGGCCATGTCAGAAAGTGGGCGGGGCAAGCGGGCTTGTGCACCCCTTTCTGATGTAACCCCGCCCCTTACGGAACATTGTGATGTCATGGTGCTCCAGGGGGGCAAGGCCATATCAGAAAGGGGGCAGGGAAGTCTCTAAGGCCTGGCCCCTTTTCGAGGTAGATGCCCCCAGATGCCCCAATTTCTCCAGGTTCCCAGGGGTGACCCAGAAAAATTGCAACTTCGCCGACAGCCCAAAGACTTTGAGGCAAAACCTGAAATAGCTGAGCAAAACCCTTAGAATTTACGGGGCCCGGGATGGTGCCCCAGGTACCCCATGGCCCTGCACCCACCCTCCCCATGGACCCAGAAGTGGTTGTGTCTGAGGCCCAGCCAGGAGGGAGTGGAAGCCCCGTGCCCTATCCAGATGAAAGCAGGGGCCAGTGCGAGGGCCCTGAAAGCAGAGGAGCCCAGGCCCACTGGAGGGTACCGAGAGGCCTGAATTCACCTTCCCTTGTCCGCGTTTTGAAGGAGACCACTGAGGGATTCGGTCACCTCAGTGCGCGCAGCCACCTGGATGTGAGAAGCCCAGAGCAATGTCCCCCTTTGCCAACCCCACAAGAAAAACAGCCACGATCCACATCAGTATCGTCCGCCGACCCTAGCCAAGGGCTGGTTTACCTAGTGGATACGGTGTGGGTGTTCAACGTGGAGGACCTGGGTTCAAATCCCGTCTCTGGGTGGCCTTGGAGAAGAGAGTGGCCAGGCTGTA
The DNA here is from genome assembly GCA_003113815.1 of Sphenodon punctatus. Taxonomy (NCBI): domain Eukaryota; kingdom Metazoa; phylum Chordata; class Lepidosauria; order Sphenodontia; family Sphenodontidae; genus Sphenodon; species Sphenodon punctatus. Next base: position 5,840,534 of record QEPC01008752.1, on the reverse strand, counting down.
GCAGCCACCAGGAGCGCTCTCCATCGGGTGAGAAGGCTGTGACCCTTTCTTTCCGATTTGGATATTGCCCCCGTCATCCAGGCTTTTGTAACCTCAAGGCCAGACGACTGCAACCGACTCGATGTGCGGACTGTTCGGAGGGGGCTGCTGGTGCAGAAGGTGGCAGCCCCGTCTTCTGGCAGGAGTGGGTCACCGGGAACACAGGACACCAGAGCTCCAGAGTCTGTACTGGTTTCCAAAAGCCTTTGGGGCAGCACCAGTCTTACCACAGGGTGACCGGGGACAACTAGCCTGGGCCATGTACTTTCTGGGGACCCCACAGTAGCCCCCTGTCTTCACTAGGTACGGGAGTAAGGAGCCACCAGGAGGGCCCGAATTTTGTCTTCTCCCTGGGCCCTGAAAATTGTCTCTTAGATATGTAGGGCCATTGCATTCCCTAAAGTCAGTCAGGGATGCTCTCGTGCAAGTTCCCGCCTTGCCCCATGTTTGTACGGTGAGGGCATGCATGCAGAGACGTGTGCTCACCTGCTGCTCCACAGAGGTGGAATTCCCTTCCCTCAAAGGTTCACCATAGCCCATTAGCATATTCCAGAAGCAATGTTTATTATTAATGATTAATGATTAATTATTATGTATTATTATTATTATTATTTAGCTTTTATATAGCACCAGCGATGTACCTGGCACTTTACAGAGAATAAAATAAGGCATTTGGTGGGCAGGCATACGGTTTGGGGATTTATGTTTCACTGTTGTTGGTGGGTTGTTGTTTTTTAAGTACCTCTATTTTATTGGGGTTTTGCTATTTTATATTGTTACTGTTAGCCTCCCTGAAACACTGGGGAAAGATGGGATAAAAAGATCGATATTTATTTATTTATTTAAAATCACTCTCAGCCTCAGCTCCCCCATCTGTAAAATGGGAATAATAATAACCTTACCTCCCAGGGTTGTTGTGCAGGCGAACGAAATAAAGATTGTCAAGCACTTTGAACACTGAAAGCACCGTAGAAATTATTAATAACTTCCCAGGGAGGAGTTTCAAAACCAGACTGAAAGGAAGGCGGGAGCTGGGCACCCACATACATTTGGATTTTTAGAGAGGCTTTAGGGTGCATCTTGCTTCCTTCAGTTAGCTGGCACATCCCTGCCACTTTAATGGTGCGCTGTACTGTGCGTAGACAGAAAAACCTCATTTCCCTTGGCTTCTGGAGGCAAAACAAGATTTATTTCTTTAGCCAAGCTTTTGGCTTGTGGGGATAGGGTTTGGGATGCTGTTTTAAATGGGAGATTTTAATATTTTTTATAGTTTGGTTTGGTGTGGTTTTTTTTTAAAAAAGGTTTTATTTGATGTCAGTTTTTATGTTTGCTTTGTTCTCCATGCTGAGCCTTAGGGGAAGAGCAGGCTAGAAATTGAAATACAGAAATAGAGCCAACCATTTCCAACCTCCTCATTTCTACAGCTTTGCAGAAGCTCCTGTCTCCCTTGGACCCCTCCACCCCATAGCAAAGACAACCCCCCATATCCTAGCGGCCAGTCTATCATAGCCACGGCAAAAAGAGGGCATGTTGTCTGAACTGTGGCACAAAAAAAACCTTCCTCGCATCATCCGAGCCAAAGATGCTGCCTTTTCTTTTTTAGCAAATGATGCACACGATTGAAAGCCCTCCTCTCCCCTGCCTGTCACTTCCTGGGCCTGATCCTGCCCAGCCCTGAGCCCCCTCCCATCATATCTAAAGCAATGAGGTGTGGGGAGCACCAGGCACCTGCAGGATCAGCGCTGCCTTCCTATCCAACCAGAGGAGACGTGACACCCAAAGAGGGTGCTCTGTTTTGCTAGCTCTCCTCCCACCCACACATAACCCCCTCCCTTCCTTCCCAGCACACAAAAGCAGTGCAATTAGCTGTCTTAAGTGAGCTTAAGCTTCAGCCAGCTGCACACTGAAAAATAATAAAAATACCTTCGAGGCAGAGCTCAGGCAGCGATTGCAGAGAAAGAGGCCCTAAGAGATTCCAAATAACAGCCAGCCTCTTTTCAAAACAATAGAGGACCCAGCTCTCCTCCAATAAATGCCAGCTTGGACTGTGCAGGCCACCCATTTTCCTGCTGCCCATCTGGATGTCTGTGAAAAACCTGGCCATCCTCGCGTAGGGAAGGAGGAATGCACAGCTGGACTACGGGAGCGATCTCCTTTGTTCTTCGGCAACAAGAAGAGACGGTCAAGAGACGGTAAGCACGCCATGCGGGACTCATCTTCAGACTGAGGTATCAGCAGGCTCCGGCTTATGATTTTTTTTCCCCTCTCCATGTTGTCTGAAGGGTGGTGGGGGGGAGGTTGTGCGAGGTGGAATTACATCCCCTCCATTCCCAGCGTTGGCAAGCGGGCATCCCCGCAGAGCTGCCATACGCAGCGGGGAAATCATCGCTCGGCACAAACAGGATGGCTTCTTTGATGGGCTCTGCACCCATCGGTCTATTAAGCTAGGTAACGGTACCCTGGAGAAAGCACTAGGAGGGGAAGACAGAGTACCATCTTGCTATAAAGCTACCGGCTTCTCCCCTGTATTAGCACCCAATTTGACCAACGTCAATCACAGTAAAAATGATGAATAATTGCTTATTTGGGGAGAGTCTCCTAGTCGAAGCGGTGCTCACACGCATGAACTGATTCCTCTGTCTCACAAAATAACTGTCATAAATTCCCTGTCTATAAAGGAAGCCTCCCGGTAAATGATTATTACCAACGTTGTGCCAGCCATGTGGTTTGCACTGAACAGCACAATCCCTGCCCCAAGGGGCTTACAATTTAGGATGGACAAAGAAGGGGAGGTGAAAAGGCAGGGATACATACATGCCCATTTTACAGACAGGGGATGGAGACTGAGAGCCAGAGACTTGGCCAAGGAGTTCATGGCTAAGAGAGGATTGGAACTCTGGTCTCTCAGGTACAAACCCAGCACCTTACTCACAAGGCAATGCTAGCTTTTAGAAACAGCCAATGGACGTTTTTGAGCCACTTCACGATATCATTTACGTCACCATGGGGTCATTAAGTAGGGCCACTCATTCATAAGAGCAGCCACATCTAGCCCAGTGTCCTGTCTCCGAGAGCAGCCAGCACTGACTGCATTAGGAGAAGATTACTAGAGACAGGGTCATCGGGGGAGCGATTCATCCCCCGCCATTCCCTCGGATCTTTCAGTTGAGTGACTTCAGGTTTACACACCCACGTAATCGAGATCAGGATCTGGCCCCTTTGTGTTAAGAAAAGGCTAAGAGGTGAGCAGACCCTAATATGTGCGCATCCAATGAATACTGAATGCGCTGGAATCCGGATGAATGTGTCTGTAGACGTCCGATGCCAATTGCTGTTAGTGCCAATGCTGTGTTCAGTACCGTGTATTTAGCTCCGACAGGGACATGATCCTGCTGATCAGTCATGGGCCTGATCCTGTTCCCTTTGAACTCAAAGGGACTTGAGTCTCATTTGCACTTAACCCATTTTACAGCTCACTAGCATGGCAAAGGGGGCATTGCATCAATGGGCATTTTTAAATGAGCAAGGCTGCGGGGGGTGGGTCTGTGGCCGCAGAGTGGCTTTGCCACGTAGCACCCACTCAGGTGGAGCGCGTGGGGAGCAGTTCTAACGGGCAGCCCCCAGGGTGGCCAGTCACAGAGGCAGCCGTTACGCACTCCCGCTGCCGCGGCATGGACCGTGGGGGGGGGAAGGGGAAGCACGCTGGGCTGGCCTTTGCAAGTGCCATGTCCCCAGTGCGAGCACCTCATTTAAAAACACCCAGTGCAGCCTAGTGTCTAAAGTGTTGGACGTGACCCTGAGAGGGCAGAGTTCAAATCCTACCATAATCATAAGCTCGCAAAGTCTCTCTCTCTCAGCCTCAGTTCTCCGTCTGTAAAATGGGAATAAGGATAATATGTCTCACAGGGGTTGTTGAGAGGGAAAACTATACGGATTGTAAAATACTGTAGAAAAAACTAAACTCTTAACGGCAGATGAGAAAGAGACTTCAATATCTCTGAGTTTGATGGGGATAGTCCAACCCCACAGTGGAGGATTTGCCTAAAGTATCTTGGGATGGACATTCCTTGTAGACCCTGTGTCCCTAATGCATTCAGCCAACTTAAATGGGATCTGTTAGAATGGAAGGAAGGCGAGTCAGTCCTCAAGCAGAAATGCAGTTGCCTGAATTCAGTTACTCTAAGATTGGGATTGAGAACTGGCCAGGGGCCATTTTGAAAATTAGTATGAGCTCCAGGAACCAGCTAGCAGCTGGGGGCAGTACTGTTTAAGGGGTGTGCTCAGGGTGGGGCGGCCCTAGACAGTCAAAGGTCTCCTCCTCCCCTAACCCAGGGTTGGGCCACCCTTATCCCTGATAGCTACCTGGTCCCCTTAAGAGCTTTGCATGAGATATAATAAAGCATCCTGCCCCGCAGTCCCAATGCACGTGCCCACACCCCCATCCTACAACGGGGAAGAGGGGATGGCTTGCTCCCGGCTCGCCACAAATTAGCCCCGTCTCCGTCTCCAGGCAAAGTAGCGCCAGGATCAATCTTGGGGGTGAGTCACTGCAGGATCCGGGACAGGCAAGTCGGATCAGCAGTCTTTAGTATAGACCCGCCCCTCCCCCAGAGGATGGCATTGAATTCCATTTATTATTTCTATACTGCCCCTCTCGCTAGCGCGACTCGAGGCGGTTTACATACCCCCCCTCTCACTGGGGTACCATTCCCCCACCAGGTTCTGCTCCCCCCCCTCTCGCCGGGTTGCAAACCCCCCCCCAACCCAGCCCCCCCTTTGCCACCTGGACTCACCAGGGGATGACGGCTTATCCCTCAAAACAAAACACACACACACATTGGGAGCTTTTAGACAGACAGGTTGCCCCGGTGCTGACCGCGCCATTCCCCTTTGCCCCCAGGCTGGTCCATCGGTCTAAAGGCGGTCCGCCAGATGTGGAAGCGGATCAGGCACCCCCTGCTCCGGAGGCCAGCCCTGCTTGCGGCGCTCTGGAACGTTCCGGAACACCACTTGTGGTGGAGCGGGCCGGCCATTCCTGTGGTCCCTCTGCTTGGCAGACCCACCCTGTAGCTCCGCTTTCAGTCGGCCGTGGCCCCGGGCAACGCCATAGAGTTGCGGACGTCAGCCTAGAACATCGTCAATGCACCCACAAGGTTATGGTGCAGGGGAGGGGGTCGCTGCACAGGCAGACCGGAGGCCAGGGTCACCACAGGCAGGGTTATAAGTGGGCAGACGTGGGGGTGCACCCCCGGAGCAGCTCTGGGGGGCAGGCCCATCAGTCTGACCCAAGATGGCACTTCTGTTCCCAACTACCATACTAGCCCCTTCCTCAGCAGAGTGTCCTGCCCTCGGACGGCTGGGTCCAGTGCCATGCCTGCTGCCTTCTCTTTTCCAGACCAAGCCTCCTCGTTGAGAAAACCGCTGTGCTGCCCGATCCCCCTTTCGGAGCGCGATGGGTACCACAGAGGCCACGCTGCGGATGGAGAACGTGGATGTGAAGGAAGAATGGCAGGATGAAGACTTCCCCAGGTTGGTTAGGTTACTGCAAAGGCTGGAGAACGGTGCGTCCGATAAATAAGGAACTGACCCTCTCGTGCCGCGTGCAATCGAGAGAACCGCGAGCTGCTGGAGTCTGGCCCTAGGATGAAATAAACGTGCAGCTGCCACGGGGCGGGCGGGAGGGGTAAAAGAGGACAGCCACCACCCTTAGGAGCAGGTCAGGACACAGAACAAATGTGCGCCCAGCCGGGCCGTCCGCTGAGCCCTTCCCCACCCAACCCCAATGGGGGAACACGCCAAACGCACAGCCAGGCAACTCCGCCCAGTGCCACGCCCCCTTCCATGATGGGCACCCAAAGTGTCTAATCACAGGCTGCCATGGTGGCCAATCACGGGCAGCCATGACGGCCCCGGTCCCTGGCAGGGATGAACCAGTTCCGGTTCAGCTGGCACCTTGGGTCAGGACAGCGGTGGGCCCACATCTGGCGGCCTGGAAATCGACATCCTGGTGAGACCCCAGCTCAGGAAGGCCATAGCGGGACAGCGTCGCAGCTATTATCACCACCCCTAGAATCAGCCTGTAACCTGCACCTACATGGATGAACCCAATAATAAATTAACAATTATTAATAATTAATTACTGAGTATGGATTATTGATTACTGATGGTCAAATATCAATAGTCAAACAGTAAACATTAATTATTAATTATTAATTGAGTATTAATCATTGATTAATTATTAATTAAGTATTGATCGTTGATTAATTATTAATTAAGTATTGATAATTGATTAATTTTTAATTGCATATTAATCAATGATTAGTTGGTGCTTAGTACTTAGTAATCAGTAATTAGTGAATATTGATGGTTGGTTACTACTTGCAAAGTATTACTTATTAATTATTGTGTATTAATTATTCATTATTCGTTATTCATTATTTGCTCGCTACAAATCACTGTTAATAATTTTATTTTTATAGCAGTCCTCCACCTGCCAAATGTCGCTCGGAGCACTTTATAAGCATAAAATACAAGAAACAATATAAAATCTATTTTAAAACCATTTAAAAGGGGAAGGTAGAGAGGGACGACTTAATACATTAAGGGGAACCAGCAGTAGATCCTAAAACCGAACACGGACTCTGCGGCCTATCATCTCGTAGATTAAACCACAAGAACCATATTTGGCTGTAGAGAGGCAGGGTGGTCTAGTGGCTGGGTTGCTAGCTGGAGAACAGATAAGTCTTCAGAGGAGACTTATCTGTTCGGGCGGAGCAAGTTCCACACTGAAGGGCCCGCCACAGCAAAGGCCCGATTTGCCTGCTGACTTACAGGGTGATGGTGGGATCTCCAAGTGGGGGGTGGTTTCTTAGCGCAGATAACCATCAGGAGCAGGTGCCAAATATAGCCAGGTTTTATACAACTCAGGGCCCTGAAAACCATCACAGCGCAGTCTTAAATTCCATCTCCTGCTCTGTCCCGGCAGCCTAGGCAGAGAACACAGGGTAGGTGTCATATGATAGTGGCTGCCCAAACCAATCAGCAGCCATGCAGCCGCCTTCTGAGCAAGCTGCAAGCAACGGAGAAGCATCGTTGGACGCCCGCAGGAGACGGAATTTTTAAAATGGAGTCGAACATTGTTGGGTTTTTAGAATCTCGTGGGAACAGAGGCGAGACCGGATGGTTCTCGGCTCAGGCCTCGTTCTTGATCGGGAACAATCTCATCGGGAGCCCCTTTCTCAACGAGATTTTCTCGACTGGCAAGATCTCATTTGAGCCCTAATGCGCAGAGCGTTTTTTAGTCACAAAGGAGGAATGAAGCTCCTGGGTAGGAACGTAGTGGGAACAGAGGGCAGAAAAATAGGGAGCAGTACGGCCACATAGAGCCTTGAAGATGAGAGCAAGCAGTAAAACAAAATGGCACTGTAGTGTAGCCACCTATAAGTGGATGTCCAGTAGGTTTTCCCTCACCGTAGTTCGTGGTCCGGTGCCCCCACACGGTGTCCTGACATGGAGTGTGCCAAATGCCATGCGGACTAAGGCATGCCCACATGTTGGGCGTGAGGGGCTAACACTTGGGCCTTCCGTTCATTGGCGGCATCAGCTTGGCAGCCAGTGGAGGCAGCAGAGAAGGGGCTGGACGTGATCCAAGGAGCTGGCGAGGTGGATGATCTTGGCAGTGGAGTGTTGAACAGAACATTAACAATAGCACAATAGATTCGCTACCAGGGACCCAAAGCAAGACTGATTCAATGGATACTTAATTTAGTACATTTCCGAGTACCGTATTGAGTCCTTGATGGGCTACCCAGGTACCGACGATGAGATACCCAAAAAATCAGTAACTTCCAGTACCGATTTGTTTATTTTCTGTTTAGCAATCGCCATATCGGGATGGAAAACCAAAATATTGGTACCCAGTACCCAGGTACCAATCCTCCGGATCCTCCCAGTACCCGGGTACCGATCCTCCCAGCACTTGGGTGCCGATCCTCCCAGTACCCGGGTACCGATCTTCCCAGCACTCGGGTGCCAATCCTCCCAGTGCCCGGGTATTGATTGCATACCTGGAAAATTGGCAACTTACAGTACCAATTGGTATAGCGGGTTGGAAAACTAAAATACCGGGATGGAAAACAAAACAATCAGGACTGGAAGTTGACTTTCCAGGATGGAAAAATCAAAAAAATCGGGACAGAAGTTGAAAAATCAGAACCGGAACTTGACGTTCTGGGACTGGAAGTCAACATTCTGGGGCATCAGGCCCCCGAATCAGGTCGCAATTGGGTACCGACCGATACCTCATGTTGTCGAGTCAATTCAGGTACCGGAAATTTGTTGGGTAAACCCGTTTTTGCGGGTCCACCCATCATGCTAGGTGCTTCAGACACAGAATAAGATACTAGTTTAGGGCTTGTTATCTTAGAGAAGAGACAGCTGAACGGAGATAGGATAGAGTAGTAAAAAAAAAATCCTGAGTGGTGTGGGACAAGTAAATAGAGCAGGGCCAGCCCTTCCGCGCCCTGCAAATTCTAAGGCCGGCCCTGCATGTATCACCGTAAATCGTTAGCACTTCCTGCGTGCCCGGCTAGGGGGCGCCGTGTCTCTCTCTAGAAGGAAACCCAGAGGAGGTAGGACTATGTCAGAGGGGGGCGGGGCAATGGGGCTGCCACTCCCCTTTCTGACATAACCCCACCCCTTATGGAACATCGTAACTCGTGACACCCACAGGGGGCGGGGACATGTTGGAAAGGGGGTAGGAAAGTCCCTACACCCCATCCTCTTTCTGACATCCCTCCCCCCCCCCCCACTGTCCAACAGCCTGGAGACTCTGGTTCAAAACCCAGAGGCACGGCAACCCCCTAGGCAGGCCTCTGATATAGAGGAGGTTACAACTGCACCCACTAATGCCCAATCTGAATTTTGCCCCGTTTCCAGACCAGAAGCTCTGCTCCCCTCCCGCGCTGCACCTGGAGACCCCTGCGCACAATAAGTACTCAGGCCACAGCGACTCAGCGCAGCTGGCTTTGGGTAGAATGGGACCCAGTTCTGCAAAGGGAAGGAGTGCCAGCATCCGAGTGCCTTTCAAGTCGGGCTCTCCTCTTTCCAGCTGCAGCCGAACCGAGGAGCGCCACAGGGAGCCTGTGTTCCCAGGACAGTAGGCTTCCTGTGCTGCTCCGGTTGTGGGGTCAGTGAGAAAACCTCCTGTCTTGTTCCTATCCACTAAATCATTAGCTGAGCTCTGTCTATGAAAGCCCCAGCTGCATGGCTCATCGGAGCCTCTCCCTGGTACCCTTCTCCCACTGTCATTTGTTTGGGGAATCCTCCACACCCCCCACACACAAGCAGGGTGGCCAGATAGGCAAATTTTAGAGGACACGTATGAAAAATACAGGTTTCAGGGCTGCAGCGGCACCAATGCCGCCCTGCAACCTGTATTTCTCAAAAGTGTCCTCTAAAATTTGCCTGTCTGGCCAGTGGCCACTCTACCCAAGCGAGGGGCCCGCGTTTCCAAGAGATGGGAAAGATCCTTGCTTCGTTTGGGAGTGGAGACACACGGAGAAACGAGAGAGAAAACTAGCGCCCAACCGGAGACCTGCTAAAAGACCAGAATCTTTCATGGCTTCCTGGGCTTTACAGATGCTCTGAGTCCGGTATTTAGGGGTGGGACACCGGGGAGAATACCAGATACCGGATTTACCAGTATCGGATCTCCCTGGTATCAGATTTACCGGTATTGGCATACCGTTTTTTTAACATTGGCCGCTTTACCGGCTTTTTTTACATTGCGGCCAATGTAAAAAAAAGACCGCCTCACCCCCCCCCCCCGGGTTCTGGAGCAGCTTCTGTGGTCAGCGGGGGGGGGGGCGCACATTGGAGAGGGCGTTCTCTGCACCTCGTTTGTGGGACTTCCTCCCGGCGGAGCTCCGCTGCTCCCCAGATCTCCTCTCCTTCAGGCATCAATGTAAAATCTGTTTGTTCCCCCGGGCTTTTGGTGGGGGAAATGGGGAGTGGGAGGGTTGGGGTTGGATTGGGGTGGGGTGGGGATGTCAAATCAAATCAAATTTATTGCATAGCCATCAACCTTAAAAAAGGACACACCGTACACACATAAAAGCATGTAACAAAATGCATATGGAAGACAAATAATAGAAATTAAAATATTAAGAATTAAAATGACATCAAATTCACAAAGCCAGCCAGCATTAAATCCAGAGCAAACAGGCACTAAGAAGCAGTCGTCCCAGGCCCTGCTAGAAATTCAATTTAAGAATAAAGATCAATGTCCTTGCCCTTCGAAAGGCATTGAAAGCAGGCATCCCAAACCCTGCAAGGGAGGTGGGGGGAGGGGGTTATGAACCATTTAGAGTTCTGTGTTTTATTTGTATTGATATTGACAGTTTATATTTTTATATTGTACACCGCCCTGGGCTGCCTAGGCAGAAGGGGACAGGTTATCAAATTTTTAAAATAAACAAATAAGTCAATAAATGCAGGGCCCTGCAACATGTCTTTTTCATAAGCATCCTGGGAAAACGTGCCTCTATGACAACCCCTACCCTTCCCTTCTGCAGATGGATTGAGGCAAGATGATAAATTCTCATTTCAGTCCAATAAGCCAAACCCGTTTAACGCGGCTGTCAACTTCCTGATGAATTAGCGGGCATTTAGTTGGGAGAGGAAGAGGATTGAAATAGGGGCCTGGAAGGAGGGAGCCTACAAATTTTAAAATCAGCAACGGTGTGCAACTGTGTCTCATTGCTGTCAGCTCACAGACGGCACCTCGCTGGCGGATGATGTGTTTGCGCATCTCGATTTGCTTAACCCATCCGGCTATGAAAAAGCATCCTGATGCTCACAGGGCAAAGGAGGAATTAAGCTCCTTGCAAAGGCAGGAAAATAGTCCCCCCCCCCTTGAAAAAAAGGCAACGCAGGATGGGTTTCCCCAGGCCCTGTTTCCAAAGGGGTGATCACCTCCCCGAGATTCAGGATTGCCTGTCTCAGCTTTGCCGGAGGGGAATAAACAGAGCAGAATAGACAAGAAAAACCTCCTTCCTCCCCTCAGCTCCCTGAAGGTTTATAGTCTCCTGTCTAGTGTCTGGCTCAGCTGTTTGTGAGATTCTGGTCCTGCGATGAAGCTGTAGCGGGTGCCTGAGGGCAGATGCAGGAAGGAGCATGCTCACTGGGGCCACTAGCATCCATTGAATTACAGCAAAGAGAGGCTTGGGCCATTCATAGACAGAGGCTGAGGCATCAGACAATCAGCAACAGAGCAAAATGGTGGCACGTGACCCTTGCCAAAAGCTGCTTTAATGCAGGAAATGCCAGAAAAGGGCAGGAATCTGACGTCCTGGAAGCCTAGGGTTGGGGGGGGGGGGGGGAGGACAATCCCAAAAGAAGAAGATTGTCAGAAAGGAAAGTGGGAGCTCGGAGTCCCGAGCATCCTTTTCAGAAGGTAAGGAAGGTCCTCCCCCCCCCCTTCTATTTAAACAGCTTCTGTCATGAGATGAAGAGGATCTGAAATCCTCCCCCAGCATCAGAAATCTCCACCCCCCCGCCTGCTGCAGCGTGTATTTGGATACATGCCGGACAGATGGCTCGTGGCTCGGCATGGCCAAGCTGTGTCAAATACCAGAGGTCAGTCAGGCCACAGCCGAACAGCCCACCGGAGCCAAAGAAAACCTGGCTTCCATCCTGCCTCTCTCTTTTTGTTTAGCTGATCCAGGCAGGATGATTATTCTGTGTCTCTTCCCAAGCGCGCGTCTGTCTGACAGGTACGGGCCTTAGGAGAAGGGCTGCTGTGCCTTTGATCAGAACTTGCACCGTTAATAGCATGCAGCCACCAGCTCTCGGCGGATTAGCCTTTAATCTAAAATAATGATGCCGTTGAATGGGTCTGGTGGCCTGGCGTGTCACGTCAAGGCAGAGGGAAGCCTCCGAGGCTGCCGTTCTCTTGTCTCCTGCGATGGGTGCAGACATTGGGGGTCCCTACGCGTCACGCTTGCTGCTGCTGCTCCTAGCTTGGGAGCGAGTCTGACGTTTGGCTACTTAACCTGTGTTTGTGTCTCAAAAAAAAAAAAAAGATTCACCCCTTTTCCCTGACTGCCCTAAAGGCCTGGAAGTCCCTCCCTGGGCCCTTTGGCTCAGCTCCCTCCTTCCCAGCCTTCAAATCCCTCCTGAAAAACTTACCTCTTTGACCAGGCTTTCCCCAACTCATCCCCACATGCTGCTCCCTGATGCTTCCTCTACTGTTCTGTCATTCAAGGCCCCCTTCTCCCCTGCGCTGCGCCTGGGACTTCTCCACTTTGTGAACGTCTCCCTGTCTCTCCCTATGTTCCTCCTCTCCTTTGTCTCCCCTTCCTTGTCTTACGCCTTTTTACACGGGCCGTGGCTGCGTGGGGGTGCGCCGCGGGCCGAGGGTTCTGACGGGGCGCACATCCAGCCCGCCCCCATGCATCCCCGTGCCTCCCTATGTGGGGGATGCATGTGTGCAGGCGCGTGCACCCCCACCCCCTCAGGATTTACACAGGTGACACTCATGCTAGAACGCCCAGGGTGTTCTAGCGTGAGTGCCGCCCGTGTAAAAAGGGCCTTAGATTGTAAGCCCCTCAGGGCACGGACCTGTCTCTAATTAATGATTGTGCAGCACCAGGCACATTGCTTGTGCAATATAAATAATAACCTGAAGTACACACCCACCCACATCAGGGTCTGGGCCACGGTCCGGAATCAGCAGAGGTAACAGATGTTACTTTCCGCCTTTTCCGGACAGTGGTCCAGCTAACCACGGTTCTGAACCTCCGGGAGGCCGGAGGTCCAGAACCGTGGTTAATGTGTTTCCTGTTGGAGGTTCACTATGGTGAACATCTGGTGGAACGCACTACAGACGTTACGGTACCGCGGCCACCACAGGAGGTTCACTGTGGTTGACTGTGGTATCATAATGTCTGAAATTACTCTATCTATCTATCTATCTATCTAAGAAAAGGTGTCCTCTCCCTTTATGAATAATTTTTATAGTTATTAATTAATTAAGTCCATGGAAGTGGGCAATACAGATTACTAAAATATTTTTCCAGCCTGATTTTTCTTGAGAGCTAGAATTGGCAATTTGTTGTGTATCCTGGGGAAATCATAAGAAAGCTGGGTAACACTCCAAAGACTATTGAATGGTTATTTTGTTGGTGTTAGGATTTCTCTTTGTTATGGGCTCAATCCTAACAAGCGGGGGATTATGCAATCTGTTAAGATCATCCTTGATGCCTTGTGTCCTAGTACATAACTATGTGCAGTATGGGTTGCCCTATTTTAGGGAAGAGAACAGAAAATAGTTCTTTGCAAAGAAGAGAGAACAGTGAACCAGCGTCCAAGAGACACTGAATTACTGAACAAAGACTTACAATTTCAGTAAGGCTTTTATAGGACTTCCGCTATCATAAGAATGTATGACAACATCCAACGGTACCAGTTCTATCCAGCTCATAGAGATCTCTAGATATACCAAGACCTCTGAATTAGTACAAGCTCCGAGAGCCTCGCAGATGGTTGAGGTGGAGGTGGAGGTGCCTAACGAGTGCACTCAGGAAGAGGAGGACTCAGATTATGGGTCTGTGCCGTGGAGCTGTCCCCTGTCCTTGGGTGCAGGCCCTCCTCTCTGCTCCCTTCGTCTGAGCTCACTCTTTCAGCACTTGGGGGTAGCAGCTGGATCCATGGGCCAGATCCAGGAACTAGAAAGGGGCCGAATAAAAACTAGCCAGGGGTTGCACCTGAAGTTTCCCATCCCAGGCATATTGCCAAATCCTATTACATCGAAACCTCCCCCACACACACCCCCACCCAATATAATGGACTTTTCTGCTCCCATGGGAGATTTGTTTTACTGAAGTCAAACTGTATTTTATTTGGGGCCCCCTGTGCTAACTCTGTTGTTTCTCCCCACGTCTTTCCTCTCAACTCTTTGCAATGGCCGATCTCCAGGCCCCTCCCAGAAGAGACAGGAATGGAGTCCCTGGGCAGTCCCACTGCGGATGAGAACACATCCTGTAAGTATCGCTTCTGCTGCTCTCGAGTATGAAAGAACGGGTGCTTTTAGACGAACCGCAGCTCCGGTTCTGCCTGCGCCAGCCTGCTTCCTCCAGGGGCTGGCTGGTCTGTTTAAGTGGAGTGGGGCAGCCCCGCTCCGGAACATCCCGGAGCACCACCTCCGGGTCTGTCTAAAACGGACCCAGGCAGCAGGGCTGCAAGCGGGCAGGTGTGGAAGTGCAGCTCCAGGGGCGGGCAGCCTCCGCGGCCATCTGTTTACACCCAAAGATGCATTTTGCAAAAGGAAGAGACCTAAGATGAATGGGGAAGCAGCTGGGAGCACTGGGTGCTGCTGACCACACTGACCCCCAGCCGAGGGCAAGTCACAAGGGTAACTCAGAACCATTGTCAGGACAGGAAGCCAAACTGGGATTGACTGCCAATCAGGTCAGCTGAAACGAGTACCCATCGAAATTGCAGTACTCAGCCTGCCGCGGTAACATCGAGTAGTAATCAGTACCCAGTTAGTATTTGACTGGGTACCGATACTGACTGGGTATCAGTACTGGGTACCTATTGTCGTTTTTGTCCCGATTTTCCAACTTCCAATCCCGATTTTTCAACTTCCTCTCCTGACTTCCGTCTCAATTTACCGTTCTACAGATTGGTCACTCGGTAATGATAATACCCCATATATTTTCTGATAATTGGGTACCCAACTTGTTACTTGGGTACCTATCGGACACCAGAGAGACTACTCAAAAATGGGGGTATTCCCTAGGAGTAACAAATGCACTATCCATTTCACCTGTAATCCAAATCCGGGACGGGGAGAAACAGGGATGAACGTCTTACTGTCCGGGAGCTGGGAGTGAACAACGGGGAATGGATTGTCCATTGTGACTGTTGGTTCTTCTCCCATGCGATCAAGATTCTCTTCTCATGTGAATGCACCCTCTCTCTACTGCCACGGGCAAATGTTTACCACCTATATGTCTATCTTTAGCCCTTTCCAAAAAAGAGGATAATTATTAGAGCTGCAACCATTCATTGATTAATCAAACCAATTAATCAATTAATCTGTCAAACCGATTAAAGTTTATCCCCCAATTAATCGACTGACTGCCAGGACCTTCTGACAGTCCATAGTTTTGAGTCTGTAGCTCAAGGGGACGTGTTCCAGCGGAAGGAAAGTTTACCCAACACACTCAAACTAGGTGAATCTAGGGATGTACAAACGCGGTTCGGAAGTTTGGAGTTCAGACCGAACTCGACTAGTTCGGTCGACCGAACCGAACTTCCAAACCGACCTCGAATTCGACCAAACGGTTCGGTCAAATCCAAACCAGTTTGGAAGGCCAAAAACAGCTTAAAACACCAGTTTTGAATGTACGAACTTGGTTCGGAGGTTCGTAATTTGACCGAACTCGACTAGTTCGGTCGACCGAACCGAACTTCCGAACCGAACCCGATTTTTGAACCGAACCAAATTTCCGAACTCGGTTCTGTTCGCCCATCCCTAGGTGAATCTATGCAAATGTATGTATATTTGTGTAAATGTATGCAAATGTGTGCAAATTTTGATCGATTGGTTAATTAACAAAAAGGCTTAATCGATTCATCAACTAAAATTTCTAACCAGGTTGCAGCCCTAATAATTATACTGAGGGTTGATAATGCCAAAATGTTCAACAATCATCAGTCAGGACTCACAAGGTCACAGGATCGGCTTTCAAATCATGAGATTATTTTACAAGAGACTAAATTTGGGGATCTTTTTATTTGTCTTGGTTTCTGAGGCTTTGGGGTCGCATGCTTTCTCTGCAACCCGAGGGGCTAGTCACTTTTAAAAACAACAGTAGAAATCATTGTCACAGGTATCATGATTATAGGAGAAGAAACCCCTAAAATCACAAGACTTGCGCTAAAGCTCATGAGAGCTGGCAACCATAAATACCTGTTTGCCGGATGTAAGAGTGCTCACAGCTGGGAAGGAGCTAAGTAAAATGCCTCTTAGCAAGGGCGAGATGAATGAGATAAACCGTGTCTCCTGCTCTTCCTTTTAACACACAGCTCCTCCTAACACCTTAAATTTTAATGGGGCTCATCGCAAGCGGAAGACACTTGTAGCCCCAGAGATCAACATTTCGTTGGACCAGAGCGAAGGTTCCATCCTGTCTGATGATTTCCTGGACACGCCCGATGACTTGGACATCAACGTGGATGACATTGAGACCCCAGACGAGACAGACTCGCTGGAGTTCCTGGGCAACGGAAATGACCTGGAATGGGAAGGTAAAAGGCATTTGGATCATCTTCTTCAACCAGCCTTCTCTGACTCTTGTTTTGCTGCCAACATTTAACGGCACGGCGTTCCCCAGCTGCAAGGGGGTAGATCCCATTAATGCAATTTGCCCTCCACCCTTTGATGACCAAGCAGGTTTTGAGGAAGTAGCGTAGGTGATTCAATAAGTGTTTGTGTAAAGCCAGGAGTGGGGAACCTTCTCCCTCCCACGGGCCACGCTGAAAGTTCGTACAAACTCGGTGGGCCGCATAGGAGTTGAGGGGTGTGTGCATGTTTAAGGATGGGGGAAAGGAGGGTGGGGTCCAGATCCGAGATCTGTGCCATGAATCCGTCCCTGCTTGAGGGTAAGGGTGGGATCCTGGGGGGTGGGAGGTCCAGGAACTGGAGAGAGGTGGGATATGGACTTGGGGTTAAGTGGGAGTGGGAAAGGGTAATCCTCGGGGTGTAGGGTTGCCATATATGCAAACTTTTCCAGGACACTTATGAAAAATGCATGTTGCAGGGCCCTGCATTGGCACCTAAGGTGCCGTTGCAGGGCCCTGCAACATGCATTTTTCATAAGTGTCCTGGGGAAATGTGCCTTTATGGCAACCCTATCTGGGTGAGAGATGCAGGCGTGCATGGGGTCTTGAGAGGCAAGAGAGTGGACTGGATGGTTATGGGGAACTAGATTTGGGGCTTGAAACTTTTTATCTTTTGTATTATTTTTTTAGTGTTTTTTATGTCTGATGTGGTTGGGGGAAGGTTATGGTGAGCGGGGATTTGGAGTTGGTGGGGCAGGGGGAGTGCCTGTTGTGTTTTGATTTATTTTTTGTGAGTTTCCCCGCGTCCTTTCTGGAGAAGGGCGGCATGCAGATTTTAAAACGCTCAATGAAAATGATGATGTGTTTGTTGCTCCCAGGGGCTATGGGACAAAGCTCTCAGAACAGGGCCAAGCAGAAAATTCTGAGAACTTGAAGCACTAGCATAGACCTCTCTGTAGGGATGGGACTATCGATATCGGACTCATCCGATAATGCCAATAATTGGCAATATCAGATTAATCCGATAATACCGATAATATAGGTATTGGCATATCGGTTTTTTAACATTGCCGATTTTTTGGATCTTTAACATTGTGGCCATTTTAACAATGGGTGCAATGTTAAAGATCCGAAAAATCAGCAATGTTAAAAAACTGATATGCCAATACCGATAAATCCGATATCGGATTAATCCAATACCAATAAAACCGGTAACTGATAATTTGTCAATAGTCCGATCCCTACCTCTCTGGATCCCTACCAGCTAAGGCAGAGGGTGGGGAACCTTTTCCCTCCCAGGGGCCACTTTGAAAATTAGTGCAAGCTCCAAAGGCCAAATAGAAGCGCCCCCTCCGCCCCCCACATCCCTTCTATTGCTCAGGAAGAAGAGGGTCCACTCCATGGATCGGTCCCCTGTCCTTGAGTGCAGACTCTCATCTCTGCGCCCTTCCCTGAGGTCCCTCGGTCCCTCGGTCTTTCAGTGCTTGAGGGTAGGGACTGGAACCAGGGGCCAGATCCAGGAATTGGAAAGGGACCGTGTAGGGCCACCGGTGAGATGTGACCCTCAGGCCTGAGGTCCCTCAGCCTTGAGCTACGGCCTCTGTCTGGTCTGAAAAAGGTCACCGGCATTTTTCGTTTCAGATGACACCCCCGTGGCCACAGCCAAGAACATGCCCGGGGACAGCGCAGACCTTTTCGGGGATGGGGCGGCGGAAGATGGGAGCGCAACCAACGGGCGTCTCTGGAGGACAGTCATCATTGGCGAGCAGGAACACCGCATTGACCTGCAGATGATCAAGCCGTACATGAAGGTGGTGACGCATGGAGGTGAGGGATACTGAGCCTACGAGGCCTCAGAAATGTCCTTTCTTGGAAATCCTACATATTGCTGGGGGCCTATTTATTTATTTATATCCCCCACCCTTCCCCGAATGCTCAGGGTGGCTTACAGAAAAGAGGGGAATGAAACAGTAGCAGAACCAACAACAACAGCTACTGTAAAAACAAGCAAAAAGCTAAAGTATGTGGGGAAAAAAACAATTTAATAAAGGCCCTTTTTACACAAGTCTCTCCCACTCATGAAACGCAGAAATCTGCGTGTTCATGAGTGGGCGCGATCCGTGTGAAGGACGTGGCGCGCATGCGCAGGGTGAGTAAGGGTGCATGCACGCGCCCGCCTGACACTCCTCCCCCACTCCGTTTCACTCCGGGGAAAATGGAGGTGGCTCCATGCGTGGGGATGAGTAGGGGGTGAGTGGGGATGCATGAGCGGGCGTGTGCACGTCCCGCCCACCGACCGCGTACGCACCAGCAAGCCCACGCGGCCCCCCCACCTCGCAGCGCTGTGTAAAAATGGCCAAAGTCAATCCAAAAAGTCCATTAAAAAAACATATATCTTGTTTTCTGTAAAGCGCCAGGTACATCGCTGGCGCTATATAAATGCTGATAATAATAATAATTAATTAATTAATCCCTGCAGTATGCAAATCCAAAATGGGTAATAAAAGTCCAGTGCGTTTTTCGAGTCCTAACTCTTCTTCAGGAACATTCTCTAAAAAGGTGGACAAAAGAAAATCATACATTTAAATGTCTGTCTGTCCGATTTCCATTTCTTTCCATCTCCCTCACACTCCCTGTCTCTTTCTCTACTAGGGTACTACGGGGAAGGCCTCAACGCCATCATTGTCTTTGCCGCTTGCTGCCTTCCAGACAGTAACTTGCCCGATTACCATTACATCATGGAAAATCTCTTTTTGTGAGTACCTCTCTTGAGTTGCACAAAGGGGCGGTGGGAGAACCAGGGACGGCGTCCTGCGATATCGCTTCCTTGGCAGCAAAAAGGGCACCTTTGCTAGCAAACTGGATTGGCTGGAAGTTGTGCCAGTGGCACCAGGGATGCAGCTGGGCATTTGAAAGACAGCCATCAGCTGGGTGATTTGTTGCCCAACGGGTGCCCTTCCATGCCCGTTGGGTCAAATTCAAGTCCTAACACTTGGGCTATTTTTACACAGATTTCCCCCCCCCCCCCCGGCTCGGTGTTCGGGGGGTGGCGTCTGTGTAAATGGCTGCCGGTGGGTGGGGGGATGGGTGTGCGCTCAGTGTTCGCCCGTGTGAACGCCGAGCAGGATCGGTGGGGGTGCGTGCGTGCTGTGAATACGGGTCTCTGCGTATGGGTTATTTTGGCACAGAAGCGCAGTGAGAGTCTAGGAAAGGAAAATGCAATC
The DNA here is from genome assembly GCA_003113815.1 of Sphenodon punctatus. Taxonomy (NCBI): domain Eukaryota; kingdom Metazoa; phylum Chordata; class Lepidosauria; order Sphenodontia; family Sphenodontidae; genus Sphenodon; species Sphenodon punctatus. The sequence goes on along the minus strand of QEPC01008752.1, from coordinate 5,820,921 downwards.
AAAACTGTTGCTAAGTCAGCTACCAGTGTAAAAAGGGATGCACTGGTTTGCGGAAGGGTGGAGAATGCAGTCAGCTTGGTGGCCATGTCGCTAGCTTGGAGAGGGTGGAACAGGGCATGGGGCTGGTTCAGGGGGATCGCTGGCTTGAGGGAGAGTGAGGCATGCAGCTGGCTTGGGAGAGGGGAGAATGGAACATGGGGCTTGCTCAAGTGGGGGGTTGCTGACTTGGGGAGGGGGGAATGGGGCATGGGGCTGGCTTACGGGGTGTCACTGACTTGGAGGCTTGGCCACTGGCTTGGGGGCGAATGGGACATGAGGCCGGCTCAGGGAATGGGTCGCTGGCTTGGGGATTAGGGTTGTCATATATGCAAAGTTTTCCAGGACACTTATGAAAAATACATGTTGCCTAAGACGCCACTGCAGGCCCTGCAACATGTATTTTTCATAGGTGTCCTGGAAAAATTTGCATTTATTATTATTATTATTATTAGCAAGCATTTATATAGGGCAAGCAATGTACCTGGTGCTTTACAAAGTAATTGAATAGACACGGTCCCTGCCATAGGGCTTACAATCTGAGAGACGGGGTGGGAGGGGAGACAAAGGAAAGGGAACAGAGGGAGAGACAAGGAGTGTAACCCTCTTTCCATAGACAGCGTAAGACCTGGCTGTTCCCGCCGGGCCTTTGGAGAGAGAGATGGGTTTGGGTGGGTGGGGTGGGGAGGGGGAAGTCTGCCCTTTTAGTGCTTTTTTTTAATCATTTTAAATGTTTTTAATGATATTTGATGTGTGTTTTTCATGGTTATGTTTATTGATGCATTTTGTAAGCTGCCCCGAGGAGGGGGGCAGGGTAGGAAAATATTTAAATAAATAAATAAATAAATAACTGGCATAAAATTTGGGTGCATAGAGCCTCAGTCATGGGGAGCCCCAACCAGTGCCCTCATCCACGGAGAAGGGGGCCCCCAATGTGTGGGGGCCATAAGTGAATTAGAAATAAGAACAGGTAAATTTAAAAAAAAACAATATGAACTTGCAAGGCCTGCAATTCAGGGCCCTGAAGGGATGTTACGTTTAACTGGACACGGCAAATTGTGCGTGTTCATCAAACATCCCTGGGCCACCTGAGCAGCAGCAGAGCAGGTCCGCAGGGGGGGGGCGAGGGGCTGCTGAAAAGGCAGGGACTGCTGTCAAAGAAACCTTGGCACTTCCATTTCACACGCTCGCTGGGGAACACACTTCCATTTGGGCAGTTTCCCTCCATTTCTGCTTCCGCTTTCCACCCAAACAGGTACGTGATCAGTAGCTTGGAGCTGTTGGTGGCCGAGGATTACATGATTGTCTACCTGAATGGGGCCACGCCGCGTCGGAGGATGCCGGGCCTGGGCTGGCTGAAGAAATGCTACCAGATGATCGACAGAAGGTAACGGGTTTGGTTGGAAGAGTTAGCTGAGCAGGTGCAAGCACCTCTGTGGGGTCGCTCTGGAACAGTAGAAGGGCTCCAGGGGCCTCGGGGATGGGGATGGCATTGGGGATACTCCTGGGGTCCCTCAGTAATAGCAGTAGGGTCCTAACCACCCAGGTAAGCCCTGACGCCTCCCTCATTCTTCTGGTGATCCTTCCCGTGGCCTCCTCGTTCCCCCCCTTTGCCCTCAGCCCTGGCCTGTCAGGAGCCACCCACTGAGAGAAAAATAAGTGGCACGGACAGACATCTAAATTGCTAAGCGCCACAGGCCTTGTTTTCGTGGGTCCATCCTTTGCAATGAAAAGTGAGTGAAACAGCCAAACAATTGGCATTATTTATTTTTTGGCCGCACGGCAGGGAATAGATCACTCCACGATGACCTGCATTGTGCGCGTCTCTGAAGCTTTCAGAGCTGCCACTGTCGGAGACAGGACGCTGGGCTGGATGGACCATTGGTCTGACGCAGTGTGGCACTGCTTATGTTCTCTATAAGCCCTCTGCCTCTTTCAGGGACTGTTGCTAAATTGATACATAGGGAAAGCGACACTGCAGAGCGGCCTCAAGACCAGCAGGAGGAGCTGCTAGCATGGGTTTCATCACACACCTCCTTATCTTGGTTCGGTCATAGTCGCCTTTTTCTTGATAATTCACAACATGTGCCGAGATGTCGGACCCTACGTCTCATTGACGCTAAGAGCCCTTGAAGTCCCTCCGGCAGCGTAAAATGCAAGCTAGGCCTTTTAGGTTTGTAGCTGTCTTTGAAGTTCTGCAGTTCAAAGATGCAGCAGGAGAGACCAAATGATCCACAAACAAGAAAACACAACCCATGGGAGGGAGGGATGCTCTTTCACTGATATTTTGGTCATATTTCACTGGATTACTAGAAAATAGCATTTATTGTTTTTCAGCTTCCAACACCTTTTTTCCCTGTTCCAATAGACCGATCAGAAAATAAAAAAATCGGTACCAGAATTTACTGATTTTTCGGGTATCTGGATACTTGAGGCCGGTACTTGAGGCCGGTCCTCAAAAATGTGGGTATTTTCCGCAGGTGCTAAATGAAGCACCCGTTTCAGCTCCGCATCCTGCAACAACAAACGGAAAAGGGCTCGGGGCGCTTTCTCAAGCCACCTGGGAGGGAGAGGAAACTTCCATGATTGCAAGCCTGGCTCCGTGCTCACAGGAATTTGTGCACATGGTTCCCAAGTGTAGCTCTTACAAGGATGGGTGTTCTCGCGGCCTAAAAGCAGAAGAGCGCATTCTCGCATACACTAATTCCTGCCAGGACAGAGCTGTGATTGCAGTCACAGACGTTTCCAGCACACACACACACACACACACCACACACACACTCCCCCAGGTACCATGAGAACGCGCCATGGGACTTACTAGGTCTTCTCATCGGACATCCGGTTAAACCACTCCTGGCCTTTCTCGGCATAATTGCAAGAATGGCTTTTCCGCCAGGCATTCAGTGAGGAGGGACTAGGAGGGTGGTTTATGCAGGTCTTTTGTTTTGATAGTGATGATTTTATTGTTGGTTTTGTGGAATTGTCTGCCCAACGGAATTTTATACTATTTATATTGTTTGTCTGTTGGAAGCCGCCCCGGGATGCCAGAGGCGAGAAGGGCGGGGTATTCAGTTGAATTAAACAAACAAACAAGCAAATAAATTACTGTGTCAGCCCAGGATAGAATAAGGGATACAAGTGAGATCACAAGCAGATCCCGGCACGTGTTTAACTTAGTTGGTTCTTCAACAGGCTGCGGAAAAATCTGAAAGCTTTGATCATCGTCCATCCCTCCTGGTTCATTCGGACGGTGCTAGCCATCTCCAGGCCCTTCATCAGGTAAAGAAAGAACTCTCTCAAAGGCTACTGAGAATTTCAATTCCTGGTGCTCTACAAATCATTATTATTAACAATAATACACAATATACTTTGCACACCTTTCTTACCACTGTCTGGGGTCGCAGGAGTATCTCAAAATGGGGGGTCACGCAGACAAATTTTTGGATAACCACTGCTCTAGAGGATTACACACATTATTATTATTATTATTATTATTATCAAGCATTTATTATTATTATTATTATTTATTAGCAAGGTCACGCAGGCAAATTTTGGGATAACCACTGCTCTAGAGGATTACACACATTATTTATTAGTAGTAGCAGTAGTAGTAGTAGTAGTAGTATTTATTATTATTATCAAGCATTTATTATTATTATTATTATTATTATTTATTAGCAAGGTCACGCAGGCAAATTTTGGGATAACCACTGCTCTAGAGGATTACACACATTATTTATTATTATTATTAGTAGTAGTAGTATTATTATCAAGCATTTATATAGCATCAGCAATATACCTAGTGCTTTACAAAGTAATTGAATAGACACGGTCCCTGCCGTAGGGCTTACAATCTGAGAGACAGGAGGGGCGGAGACAAAGGAAGGGGAACAGAGGGAGAAACAAGGAGTGTAACATTCACAAGGATGCAAGCTCCCAGGTGCCCGCGCTTGGCATCCTACAGCATGCTGTCTCCAAGCCACCATGATGCGTCAGTACTGGGCACAAGGTGCCTTATGAGATATTGAGGGAGCAAGGTATATAGCGGACATAAATGCAGCCACCCACTATGGAAGAATCCACACAAATTTGCACGTTTCTTCCAGTAGGAGCAACTAGTGGGAGTTTTGTTCAGGCCGCGCTTTCCTGGTTACCTTGAGCGGACAATGGAGAGAGGATGGAATGACATAAAACTAAGAGGGATTAGAAGCAGGAGTGTCTGTCTTTTATGAACGTGGAATGCTGGGAGGGGTGTGTGCGGGTGTAGGTATATGAAGCTTATACACTGAGGGGCGGAGCTTAATGGCCAAGTGGGTGGGGCTTTTCCTATTTTGACTGCTCAAAAGGTTGGGAGGTACGGAAGTCAAATCCTGGTTGTACTGGAATAGGCAGCCAAACTCCCATTGAGATCAGTGGGATCAGAATTTATACCACACCCATTCAAACGTTATATGCAGCGGAAGGTGAGAAGAAGGACTGAGGTGTGTGTTCTCTTTCTCTGACAGCGTGAAGTTTATCAACAAGATCCAGTACGTTCATACCCTGGAAGACCTGGAGCAGATTATCCCCATGGAGCACGTCCAGATTCCCGACTGTATCCTACAGTAAGTACCACAGCAACTCCCACTGCAGCTGGGGAGTGAGCTCTGCGCAGTCTGTGAGCAATAACGTATTGTGTCCTGCAACTTTCTGGCCGGTTCTCACTATCAGGGAGGAAGGATGATCTTGGTTGACGAAGGGGCCTGTGTAACAGGGTCCATGGTAGCACTGGCAAAATAAAAATAGGCAGGTGCTGATAATAGAAAAAGGACCACATCCAGGGTGGGGGGAAGGTGCAGGTACTAACCCGGGGAAAGGACAGCACCTAACATCTATCAGGTGTGGAAATCCAGAGACTTGTGGGTATATAAGAACTGGTTTTGACTGGCCGTACTTCGTTCGGAATTCAACCAAGCTCGGTCTGTTCGGTTGACTGAACCGAACTTCCGAACCGAACTCGAATTTCAAACCGAATTTCCGAACTCCGTTCTGTTTGCCCATCCCTAGTGGCATCACACACCAAAAAACCTGGTTTTGACTGGCCGTACTTTGTTCGGAAGTTCGGAATTCGACGGAACTCGGTCTGTTCGGTTGACTGAACCGAACTTTCGAACCGAACTCAAATTTAAAACCGAACTGCACCGAACCGAATTTCCGAACTTGAATTTCAAACTGAACTGAACCGAACCGAATTTCCGAACTCTGTTCTGTTCGCCCATCCCTAATTGCCATTTCCCCATCCCTTATGCATTTACAGGCTAGTTCCCTTATCCCCTAATTCCTTTCCGGTTTACCCCTGGAGCCTGGTTTCACGTTTACCTCAGTTTCCCATTGGATACCTGGTTCAAATCCGCTGAATGCAGCTTTGATGTTGGTCCAGACAGTGAGCCAGAAATGATGGAATGCGGAAAAACCATAAATGGTTGCCATGGTAACAGTAAAACAGTATTAATCGGTATTTCTGCAAATCAGTTTGCCAGCCGCTACAGTATGCAGGCCAGGAAGGGATGAGGTGGATTACCAAGGAAATAAAGGGAGGGGGCTCCAGGCAGGATAGGGGGGGTCCATTCCATCTTCTACACCAGGGCACATTCCGGACCAGCTCCGCCTCTGCCCTCAAGGCAGGGACACGTCTCTAATCCATGATTTTTCAACATATTGCTGGTGCTCTATAAAAATGAAACAATAATAACAGTCTGCAGCAACAGCAGACTTCAAAATGCAAAGGTCGGGATTCAGCGTTAGGAACCAATCGCGTGGGAGAGAGATGATAAAGCTGGACTGAGAAACGGAGGGAATAAGTTTGCACGGGCCAGAGGGTGCACTATGCTTTTTTTCCACCTCTAAAAACAGCTTTGATTTCAAAAGAGGAGCTAAACATCTAGTTAGTGCACACACGGCTTGGCAGAAAACTCCTTCTCTCTCTCCGTCTGTGGAAACAGAATGGAAAAGAGGGGACGGATGAACTCTCTAAATGCGTCTTTTCCCATAGCAATCGCACGCCACAGACACTGTTGCCTTCAAAGTGAAGCTTGGCCTGTGAAATTTGGCAGCTAAAAGAGTGTGTGCCCTCTTTGTTGCAGGTACGAAGAAGAGAGAATCAGAGCCAGGAAAGAAAGGTAAAAATCATCTTTCAGAGGGACAACAGGGTGGGATTCGTGGGGTCACGAAAGCCACTCAAGGGCTGAGCTATAGTAAGGGTGGGCGGTGTAGTGGCACAGGGTGCCACGAGCCTGGGAAGAGGCTACGCTCCCTGGGGCACATGAGCCTGCTGTGAGGCTACATTCCCTGGGGCAGTTGAGCCTGGCGTGAGGCTACGCTCCCTGGGGCACATGAGGCTGGGGTGAGGCTACGCTCCCTGGGGCACATGAGGCTGGGGTGAGGCTACGCTCCCTGGGGCACATGAGACTGGGGTGAGGCTATGCTCCCTGGTGCAGATGAGCCAGGGGAGAGGCTATGCTCCCTGGGGCACATGAGGCTGGGGTGAGGCTACACTTCCTGGGGCACATGAGGCTGGGGTGAGGCTATGCTCCCTGGTGCAGCTGCAACCCCTGCTTCTGGGAGGAGAGACAGGGGAGGCTCCTTCCATCTTCTTCACCAAGCCCCATTCCAACCTAGCTTTACCCCTGGAGCTACTCTATTGTCCTACCTTGTGAGTTATTAGCAGTAAAGTCTAGAATCCAGGCAGCCTGGGTTGTTGTTGTTTTTATAAACAAACCAATAATATAAAGGGCGTGATTCTCCTTGGTTATAAAGTCCCTTTACACCACACTTCAGCAGCATACAGGTAGCTTAGAGCAGAGGAACTATAGTTTACCCCTCATTCCCTGTAACTAAACCAAGCACATGCACCTGCAACTTCCCAGCTTGGTGAATGAGTCTCCCTGTCTCTCCCGAGGTGCGCCTCCCCTTTGCTGCCCCTCCCCTTGTCCATTCTAGATTGTAAGCCCCTCAGGGCAGGGACCCATCTCTTATCACACCTGCTCAGCACAACTACGCTACATGGCCCGAAACCTGGCTCATTTTCACCAACAACAGATGGTCCAACGAAAGAGACCCTTCAAACCCCCCTTTGTCTCCGTTTCTGTTCTGCATCAGGCATGTTGCTGGTTCTGTATACACTGGGACTTTACAAAAAGAAGCAGCCGTTCTATGTTATTCTATGGGGCAACTGTTCTTCTGTGCTTTATGTCGTTTTGGTCACGAGGGTAACTATGGTAACTGTACCGATTCTATACCGATTTAGAATTCTAAACTCTCGACATTGCTGCACCCAGCGAAACCAGATACAGCACTACAGGGGGGTCTCGCTGCAGGAAATAAACACCAGGAAAATTTTTGCTTCTTTTTGTAAAGACCCTGTGCACAATAAACTTTAAAAATCCACACTTTAAGGCCCATTTACCCAGAGTGGCATAAAAAGGTGATTACGAGAATCGGGCCCATTATTCCCCCATTTGCATTTACCTGACCGTCTTTTACAGCCCTCTTATCAGACAAAAATCAACTCTGAACACAGCTACAGCTAGAGCAGTAGCCAATGAGGAGTCCCGAAGAGCAGCCAGGTTAGTCTATGGCTCGAAAACAGCCCCACACAGAAAAGATAAAGAGTCTTGCTTGTGGCACTTTAAAGACTCACGAGAAAATCTCTTTTATTTGGGCAGGAGCTTTCATCAGCAAGAGCTGACGTGCGTCTGAGGCAGTCAGCTCCTGCTGGCGAAAGCTCATGCCAAAATAAAGAGATTGACTTGTTAGTCTTTAAGGTGTCGCAAGACTCTTTTTTTTTTTGCTGTTTTAGAGCTAACGATGATGATGATGTCACTACAGTCCTGCTCCTGCTCGTAATATAAGGATGATATTATCATTGCACCCAGTAGGACTAATTATAATAAGATAGCCCATGTGCCCTTTAAACTGGAGCTGAAAGGAGTAGAGAACTTATTGCCTGTGGGTAAAGTATCTCACCTCTACCCGTAATGGAAAACAGATATTTGAATACCTGATTTACAGAGAAAGAAAGCATCTGTGTAAGTCAATGTACACCTGTTTTATAAACCAGCTGGTGGAAAGGGATTTGAGTAGTACCTAGGAGCCTGGGCACAGCTGCTCCAAAGCAGAGCCGCTGAGCGGCATCAGAAGGACTCCTTTATAGTTCTTACTGTTAAGCGTTTCGTATGAGCAATCTGCAATGCCCATCTCTATGATCAAAGCAGATAGGAAGGCCCAGCAGTTCCTCAAGTAGCTCTGGATGATGGTGGAACTTTAGAAAGGAAATGGGAAAGCGGGGGGGTTCAAGACTGTTACCGTAACCAAAAGAAGGTGTGCGTAGAATCAGAAAATCCACCATGCAAAGAAACCGGTAGGAGACCCATTTGCAAGGCTGTTCTGGATGCAGTTGCTGTGTAGCTAAGCTCTGTGGTTCTTGTACCTGGAGTCATGGGTTCAGTGCTGCTTGATATGAAGTAGAGGAGACCTAGAGTTGGGGGTGCTGCTGATGATTAGTAGCACTTTAGTCCGTTTATAAACGTTGCACCGCACTCGTGAATTTAAATAATCCGCCATTGGAAAAATAACACGGACGGCATTTAGCCACGCCACCGCCATTGAAAACCACGGCTTGTACATGCCTTTGAATCCGCATTGGTAAAACCTAGCTATCGGGGTTTTATCAATGCGGATTCAAAGGAATGCGTGAGCTGCAGCTCTCAGTGGTGGCGTCATGGCTAAATTTAAATCCTCGAGCGCAGTGTAATGTCAGAAAGCGTGAAACAATATGTAGCAGTCACAGCTGGGGTTTTTTATAAGGAATCTTTATCCTAGTGTTGTTCATGCAGTTATGGGACTACTGGGAAACTGACAGAATATTTCTTGCCCTTTGTCATTACAGAGCAGAAGAGAATCAGGACGTAGCAGGGAGAGAAAGGTAATAATAATTATCCTGCTGTTTGAGATCAGTCACGCCCCAAATGACTCTGTGACCTCTTTGCACTCCTGAGTACAAATAAGAGTAGAATTTGTTGACCCAGTATTAATAGAAAACCATGATGTTACCAAGTGTCCTTTTTCCTCACGTGTCCACTGGGGTCCCCAGGGGAGGGATTCCCGATGTCCGGGCGTGCGCCTCAAAATTGCTCAGTCTGGGGAATGAAGCTCTCAAGTTTAGCACACACAGACCCTAGGGATCTTGGTCTGGAGACATGAGACGCTGCAGTCTCCTGAACCCCAAAGAACGAGAGAGCCGGGGTTTTGGAAACAATTCAAAGACTTATTATTACAGGAATCTAGACAGAACCGGCACTTGTGGGGTTACAGAGGTAATTAGACCCAGAGAGGGCTGGCAGGATTCTGCTGGCATGGCAACAAAAGGTATTTTCAGACGTTACAGGCCTCCCTTTTACCACAGTGAACCACCCGTGGTGGTGGAGATTCCGTAACGTCTGAAGGGGGTCACGCCAGATGTTCACCACAGTGAACACCCAGCGGGAATCCCTTGAACCACGGTTCCAGAGGTGAGGCCGGCCTCACCTCCGGAACCGTGGTTACTCGGACCACGGCCAGGAATCGGCGGCTGGTAATGTCTGTTACCGCCGCCACTTCCCAGCTGTGGTCCCGGCCATGGGCTGGGATCGGGCGCAGCGGCCGGATTGGCCGCTGCGCCCGCCCATCTCCGGGAGGGCGGGCAACTGGGGGAGTCGGGGGGGGGGGCCATGCGGCCGCACGTTACACCGCCCGGCCCCTTCCCCTCCCCGATCCCTGCGTGGAATCAGGCCGGCACGTCTGTTGACCAGCCGGCCTGATTCCACTCGGGGGTGTAGACGTGACCACGGGCCGTGTCAAAACAGAGGCCCGTAATGTCTGAAAATACCCAAAGTCAGAGAACCAAAGAGGGCTAGAAAGAGCAGGGGAGCAAGAGAAATGAAGGAGGAAGAAGGAGAGAAGCTGGGGATGTAGGGCTAGGCAAGAGGGCAAAAAAGAGGAACAGGGAGTAGCAGAGAGTTTACCTATCCTGGGCCCGTTGAAAAGGACAGGCAGCCTTGCCGATCCAGCAATGGTTTCTGGAGGGGCAGTACCGCAGGGGTCACAGACGCGCTGGAGGGGCGTCTGGGAGGGGCGTTAGGCAGTGTTGCACACAGTAACCTGTATAACCCCACAAACTCAACTAGCAATGGGGGCGCAGGGCAGTTAGAGGGTCTGTGCCCAAGCTAAACAAAAAAAAGCAAACCCTAAGATCTTCCTGCCACCAGACAAGGGTGTTGGGGCTTCTCAGGGTTTGAAAAAGGTCCTAAAAGAAATGGGTGGAAAAGTACTTGGGAAGGTCTTTGCATCTGGCGGAGGCTTTTGTATCCTGAGCACGAAGTTGACGTTCTGTTCAGGTCCAGAGGGGCAGCAGGGAAGGGTTTCAATAGACGTCCTGGGTGGGGAAAAGGAACACACAACAGGTCTGGTCTAGAATGTCTGGGGACCGTCTTTGTCATGGAAGTGCCAGTCTGAGGAGGGGTTGGGTGCCAATCCTCGTGATCGGATTAGGTGGCTCTGAGGTATTTTCCCTGGTAGGAGAGTTTACATGGTTTGCTCGCCTCCTTGAAATGGCAGAGGGGTTTTGCAAGTGATTCTGGGGCAAATCCATGAATCCGAGCTCGGGTACTTTTCTAGATAGGAAATTCCCACGTTTATGGCAGTCAATATGAAAGGAGATCGCTTGGCATCTCAGTGGCCCCTTATTCTACAAGCCAGCTACTCTTAATGACTGGCAGGCTAGGTACATGAAAAAGCCGTATGCAGGGATATCCACTGTAGTCTCACAGGTCCACGGGGATGACCCAGCCCTCTCATAGTTCTTGATAAAACCCAAGGGGTGTGTGTCATTTTTGTATTCAATTTGCTCTTCTTAACAACAGCCAAATGAATGTTGGAATGCAATGTCAAGACGTCGTCCCCTAATTATTTGATTCTACCATGGCTCTCATTCCAAGTAGCGCAACCCCTGTTCTTCCCGCTGCTTGCAGAAGAGGGGGAACTCGCATGTAAACGGCTAGAATCCCATGTCCACGGGGTCCTGGAAGCTGTATAATGGGCCCCGGATGGCAGTTGCATGTGAGTGAGGCAATCCAAGTTCCAACTCCGCTTTAAACTCGGATATGATGATTAGATTAGATCTAATTGTCCGATCCGAGTTTAAAGCAGGGCTGGAACTCAGAGTGCCTCACTCACGCGCGCACAACAGCCATCCAGGCGGGACTCATTATACAGCGTCCGGGGCCCGCAGACATCGGAGTCTAGCCGTTGACGCGTGAGCTCACCCAGGGTGAGGTAGATAGGGAAGCGTCTCCCTTCCCCAGAATGAGAGGAGCTTCTGTGTGAGCCTGTAAGGCAGCCACCTGTAGGATCCACGAGGCCCACATGAGGTTGCTTTGCTTGCAAGGCCATCAGTTGAAGTTGACTGGTTTATAGCGCACACATGCTTATTGACTGAGCTGTTTCTCTCCTAAGCAGGCCTGTGGTGCCAGTGGAGGATCAGGAAACCAGGTCTGGGTAAAACCATTTTTTAATTCAGAGTTTAAGTGCTATAGAATTTCAGGACTTGTGTGCAATCAAGGGTTGGATCTCAATCGCAGTCGTTAGGGGACCAAAGATCCTAGCTCCACGCAGGTGGAGTTTTCCTCTTAGAATTAAACCACGAGCAAATTTATTTATAGTTTGCAGCTCATTCAATGTAGTTGGGTCTTACCCGTTTTACTCCTGAAGCGTTTGCACAGAGCACTAAAACCACAGTTATTTCAGGAGTATGTACTTCTGAAAAATCAGGAGCCCATCCTCATTTCGTATTCTGAAGTAACTGTTCAGGTTACTTCAGTGTGACCTCAGTTCAGTGGTCTTTACATGTCAGCTAGGGGAGCAGGAACGGACATAGTCCTACTGTTCATCTGAACGTTACCAAAGGGATGTAGTAACTCGGATTTAATTAAATCAGAGTTAAATCTGATTTAATTAAATCAGCATAGCTGCTTTTGTTTACCTCTGTTCATCAGAACATGTATGTATATGTTGGAATTCATTTTAAGATTTATTAGGATTTGCCATCTTACAACAACCCTGTCTTTTTTTTCTTCCCCCTAGTATGTCATGAGCTGAATAAATGCAGGATAAAAGGACGTCAAGAATGACCCAGTCTGGCAGTCACCCACCCTTCCTGGTGTAAGATCTCATCACTGCCTCATCTGCACCCTGTAAGAGTCAACGAACCTGCCTCCCCCCGCCCCCAGTCGCCAACATACAAAGTCATTTAAAGCGTCAGAAAACATTTTTATTTTATTTTATTTTAAAAGAGAGACCCTCTAGTAACCGCACTTTCCAAGATGGGCTCCGATGCCAGTTTCCATGAAGTCTGTGGAGAGAGATGTGAAATTCATATATATATATATATATATTATTTCCTCATGGTGTGTAAACATCACACTATTACAGCCGCCGGCCCAAAACGAGAGTTATATTTTTGTTTCAATTACAAAGCCCTTCCCTAGTTAGATGCAGGTCAGCACTGCAACTTTCTTGCTTTTGATTGTACCTTAGTTGCCCCCATCCTCCTGATAACATCTTATGAAGACCATTGCCGAAGGCGTTTGCCTCCCTCCCTTCCAGATAAGGTGTGTTACTTTCTTCCAGTAGATGTTGAGCGTCCACCAGTTTTCGGTGCTCCCCTCCTGACATTTAAAGTGCACTCCTTCTAGTTCTTCCCAAAAGCTAACTCATGGTGAATCTTTCTGAGGAAATGCTATCAAGATAAAGATCATTTTGTTTTCTCTTTCCTTCTGAAAGGAAGATAGTACCGTAGCTTGGCTGTTAGGCTAGACAACGCCTTCTACAAGCACCGTCTCCTATTATGGCATAATGATGGTCTGTTTGTTTCTCAAGAAGAACCCTTATGGACAAGAAAGTTTTTCAAGCATCTTCTTTATATGTCATGACACTGGACAATCATCTGCTATTTATACCTCCTGTCACAGAAGCTGCTAGATATTTGGAATTCCCTAACATTCTCTTCTGGAGTGATGAGAGGCTTATTATTTAAGTAAAGGGTGCATTGCTGAGTGACTAAAACAAATTCACATTGGAAAACGTCGCAAGGGAGCGTACGTAGGTTCAAGATACTCAGCTATCGAGAGATGTGGAGAGAATGCCTTTTGTTTTTGAACTAACAAGGACTTTTGAGAAAGCCGGAGAAGAATTTCAGCAAGCGTAAAACTGGTGACCTCATTTGTGGACCCCTGGCCAGTCTATGCAAACAATCTCTCATGTGCACAAATTGAAAACCTCGCATGGGTTCTACAGTGAAAGCCCTGTCCAAGAATTTCAGGACACAAGAGACATCACACCACTGGAATCTCCAGTAGACCCCAATAGTCCAGCTGTTCGCCAACGTTTAAATGAACACCACTTTACTGTCTTATGAAATCCTGCAGAAAGGCATTACTAGCAAAGCGAGAGGGTTTGAACAAAGGAATATTTTCTTCTGTACATTGTTGCTGTTTTCCTTTCCTACTGTTGATAGTGGCATTGTAGACACGGCCGGCAATTGTTCAAGTCGAGGGCTACAGACTGTGCTAACGAACACCAGTATTCTTGCAAATTTTCTTCTCGTTCGCTACATGTGCTACCCATACTGTAAATGGAAGGATATTCAATATAGTAGGACATATCCGTCACGGCTTTATTTGCTGAGGAGATCCGCATGGATATCGGTAACCACAGAATCAGAAGAACATAGGTCTCTCTAGCAGGCATTCATGAATCTTCATGGTTTCTTTAGATATTTCACTCTTAATCAACTGCTGGTTGTGGGATTAGATTTTTGTACAAAAAGCAAATGTGTGGTTCACAATGAACAAGACAAAATGCAAGGCATTTTGCACTAAAAACTCAAGGGAATTGGCAGAAGCTAGTATCAAGAAAAAATGGTCAGAATTTCTGGAGTGCATAAGGAATAATGTGGACCCCAAAGCAATGTAGCATTATTGGTGTGCCCTCATAATGAATAACTGCAGGTGCATACTAATGTACAAAGCATGGGACTTCACCACCATCTCCTGAAAATCCATGGGACTAGATTTTCATTTTCCTACTGTTTTGCCTGCTTTTCCATGGAAGTAATTTGCTGCACTTTCTGCGAAAGAATGCAATAAACTGTATCATATTAAAGGGATGGGTGGATGTGCATTGTAAAGTCGTACATTGGACAGCTTTGCAGATAAAAGCGTTAAAGAGACATTTGAAAATAGAGACCGGACAACGTCGTCTGCCCCATCCGTAATAGCTACACACTACACTAAAATAGGGGCCGTGTGCAGTGGGTGGGGGGAGGGTTCAGACAGGACGCACACCCATCCCCACGCATCCCACACACGGAGGCACCTCCATTTTTTCCGGTGCTTCTGTGCATGCATGTTGGCAGGAGCACGCACTCCACCCCCCATGGGATTTACACCGGCAGCACCCACACTAGAACCGCGCCCACGTAAAAGGGCCTTTGTCTGAACTGATCATTTAAAAATGATCTCTCTCTGAATGCACCGCTGAAACACAACACAACCTAGATTATTTTGATGTTTCTTTAAAAATATCTACATATTGTTTTTCCTGAGTCCCCCTGTATTATTGTTAATAATGGTCTTTTGGACAAGGGAAAAGCTGACTAGTCTATAGGTCAACAAGTGAAACTAATATAATACACAAGTTGCTGTCCAATGCACAAAGTAAACTGAAAATCTAGGGGAAACACTCATTGATCAGTTATAGTGATTTTTCGTGTTACTTGTAATTATAATTGTTGCAAAATTTCGACGCAAAAATAATGGTGTACAAGTTGACAGTGACCCTCTTTTACGAAATGTGCTGCCACATATCAGACTGGTATTGACAGCTTGTGTTGTGTAATATGTTTTTAGATTTACGAGCAGTATCAGATCTATAGACTGTAAAGAACTCAAGGCAAAACAGGCTAACCAAACACAAATGGTTCGGATCCAGCCCTTCTTGGAGATAACAAACATCCACTGGATTCCATGAAATCCTGATCATGTTTCCCAAAGGAAACAATTGATTTGGCTGGCGAAATTTCAGAGCTTGCAAGTAGCTGGTATAGCCATCCAGGTCTGGTGTCATTAGCCAAAACGATCACTAATCTCTTTATAAAAGGAATAACACATCTCAAGAAGTGCCCTTTATACTGAATAACCAGTATAATTAAATGGCACTCCTTGAAGTGTGTTAGGACTTTTGTAAAAGATATTTAGTGATCGCTTTGGCCGACAGCTCCAGGGGTGTTTTCAGATGTGACGGCTCCTGCCGCCAACATGGACTTCTCTTTTTATTCTGTCTGGGAGTCGGCCCAGACGTCGAACAAAAGTGATGGCAGCTGGGCCAGGAAGGGGGCAGGGAGACGCGCGGACGTGCATCCGCCCAGCCCCACCCCAGCGCTGCATGGAGCGGCCCACCTCCCAGCTGATGATGGGCAGCCATGGCAGCTAATGACAACTGCCATGGCGCCCGGCTCCCCTCACCACCTCGGACCACGGTAAGTACAGTGGGCTATCGGACGTGAAAGCCTGCTTTACTCCACGTCCAGTGGCCGGATCCTGACTGTGGTAGGGGCTTGACCAGGCTGTGACTCAGGCCCCGCGTCACAACCTGGGCAAGCCTCCACCACCGTCAGGAGCCAGACCGTGCTCACATCCGGTGGCCACATTTCAATGTGACAGCGGCACTCGGTTTAACCTGCGGTAAAGCGGTTTAAACTGTGCCACCATCACGTTTAAAAAGATCCCAGAGCTGGCTGGCTATACAGGAGTTGGAGGCAGGGGTGCATAAGGGTCGTACTCGGGAAGAGGAGGGTCCAGATCATGGATTTGTGCCATGGTTCTGTCCCCTACCCTTGTGGGCAGGCCCTCCTCTCTGCTCCCTTACCCAGAGCTCAGTCTTTCAGTGTTTGGGGATCGGAACTGGATCAAGGGGCCAGACCCACAAGCTAGAAAGAGGTCAAATACAAACTCGCTGCAGGCGGCCTTTAGCCCCTGGGTCTGATGTTCCCCAGCCCTGGATGTAGATAAACCAAGGCCCTTTTTACACGGGCGGCACCCACGCATGAACACCCAGAATCTGGGTGGGTGAGTCTCGTGTAAACCCTGCCGTGTGTGTGTGCATGGTCCTGCACACACACATGCACACCCACCTCCACCTATCCCCTACGCACAGAACAACCAGCGAAAACGGCGCTTGCTCCATGCGTGTTGATGGGTGGGGGCAGGTGTAGATGGTTGTGCACCCGTCTACGCCACACACGGACCACGGCACACACTGTCGCACACCCCACGCCGTGGCCCATGTAAAAAGGACCCCAAAATCAGACCCTGTCTTTAGCAGACACAATTCGAAACACCCTAATCCAGTCATTCATGTCCTTGCGCATTCTTCCTATGGATCTGATCCAAAGCTCATGGCTGGATATCGATTCAGGGAGGCCCATAAGGACTGAAACGCACCACATTTATTTAACAGCTTCATTGATTTCTCGCCACTTTACGTGTTGTTCCACCAAGGTCGTTTTTGCACGGACGCGGTGGAGGGGGGGGGAATGAGTGTGCACCAGCAGTGGGTTGAGGTGAGTGTGCAACCTTTTCCATGGGTGCCATCCACCTCCACCCACGGAGTCTCCTCCAGTTTGCCGGACGGCTCCGTAGGTGGGTGATGGGTGGAGGTGAGTGTGTGCCAGGAGTGCGCACGCACCTCCACCTACTATCCATGCTGTTTCCACTGGCGCACACCCATCCTCCCACCCACTGCCGTGGCATTTGCACAGACGTCCACCACCACCGCACACCTGCCCACACACCCAGCAGGGGGCAGGGTATCCCTGCAGCAACGGCCTACGTTCTCCGACAGATCATAATCAGAAGAAGGACAGGCACGTAGAACTGCCAATCGTTTTTGTCTTTTGCTAGTTTACAGCAGTCCACAGGTTTATGCAGTAAAAATAAGGGCTCATTCACACAACACTCTTTTAGGTTGCATTTTGAAGGACAGAAGTAAACCAAAGTAACTACCCCAGTTTGATTTTGTTCAGATGAACAGAGGAAATAGAAGTAACAACTTTGATTTAACTAAAATTGAAGTAATTACTCCACTTTGGCTGTGTTCAGATGAACAGTGGAAATAGAAGTAGTACAGCTGCATCAATTTCCCTCTGGCCCCAGCTGAGTCATAATGATCAGTCACTGAACTGTGGTTCCCACCTACACATTGATAGGGCACAATACAAACCAAAGAGGAATACATACTTTACTTCCTACTCCTGAATAACATTGGTTTGGCACTCTCTGTGTGAACGCTTCAGGAGTAAAGTCAAAGTAAGGCCCAACTATATCGAATGGACTGTTCCTCAGAATGTGGCCTTAAAACAGATAGCGACACATCCACAGTACAAGTGTTGTGTGAAATCCTTCCCACCTCCTGTGCTCCCCTGCCACCGGATGCTGCTGCATCAGTGGCTGGCGGGTCACTGAAATGCAAAGAAATCAGCAGCTGTATGAATGCACCGATAGAGAAAAAGGCAAGCACAGGCTGAGGAACAAGTGGTGAGTTTGCAAGGGGGAAGGGTGTTGTGCAAAGAAAACCCATTTGTTCCCTCTTGTTTGAAAGAGTCCAAATTCGCGACTGCCCAGTAACTCATTTTTTTGGTTTGATCTACAAAGAAGACACAGGAGAAGAAACCAGCAGGCGCGTTTTGTCTACTGATTTGATTCAGTTTCTTCTCTATGGTACTGTGTAAAACTGACTCTACATTTAGAGCATACCTCGTTGCAGTTTTTTCCACGCTTTCTTTTCCAAAGATTGTTTGCATAAAGATGTGTCTCCATGTTGGGGGGGGGGGAGGAGGAAATCTCCACTATTTTAAGTGAAAAATGTAAACACGCTTTTTATTTTTTATCATCATTATTTGAATTTCCCATGTTTACTGGAGCTCAAAAAGTAGAGCATGCTACTATTAAAGTTAATTTTGAAAAGTCACCAGGAAAAATAAGAACCACCATAACTAATTTCAGTTTTCTTCCTTTGCAGCTGAGCCCTCCTTCCCAAACGTACATGTAAAAAGATGTGTGAACTGTACTTTTTCTAAAGTGTTTGTATTTAGCTGGGTTACACTAGGAGATATAGATTGCTGTTACCTATGTATAATTATTCTTTTTTTTTTTTTTTCTTGCTTTGTATGATGCCATGAGAACCTGTGGATATTTCATTAAAATCAGACTGACCCTTAAACAATGTCAGCCCCTACATATGAAGTCTGCCTAACTTAACTGCTAGAATTCTATGGCCTTAAATGAGAAATAAGATCATTTTCTTTACTGTTATTACAACGTGGCTAGCTGGCACTGAGCAGTCATTAATTAGAGACAAGTCTCTGCGCAAGGGATTCCCATCTAAAGGAGGCACGGGAGGGAGGACAAGAGAGAGGAGGACATAAGGAGAGAGGCCAGGGATACGTTCACAAAGTTGAGAAGTCGCATATTAGTTAGTTACAGTGGATGGGAGAAGGTGAGCCTGAATGAAAGAGGAAGCCCCAGTGAGCAGTCTGTGGGGATGAGGAGCTAAGCAGAGCCTGGAGAAAGAGGCAGGTTTCAGGGGGGATTTGAAGGCTGGGAGGGAGGGCTCAGGTCAGGGAGGTCGTTCCAGGCCTAGGGGGCAGCATGGAAGGAGGTGAAGATGGTTCAGGGAGCAGGAGACTCTGGAGCAGGTGAGGGTGGCAGAAGAGGAACAAGGAACACTCTGCCAAAGCTTTCATCGACTTTACTAAAGTCCAACTGCTCTCGAGACCAACAAAGCTTAAATTGTCATTATAGCAGCTCTCTGCAGTGACTAACTTCCTTCTGAGACTATGTCAAGCGTCTATCACTGATTTTTAGTTCGATTTCTCTAGCAAAGAGGGGGGGAAAGCAGATGAAATACTGTTCTCAAAATCCGCTATTCTATTTCTTTAGGGAAACAAACAGGTGATGGGAGGAATAATGTTGAAAATTTGTTATTTTGACCCTCCCTCCCCCACCATAGCATGCTGGTTGGAGTAATAGCAACAACCCTATTATAAACTTTTGCACTAGCTCTCCATAGCAAAAACGCCACGTCAATAGCAGAGTCACATGCTGTTAAGACATGGCTACAGCCTCCAAAATATTTCAAGTGGCCCTTCACCAGATTCTAACTGACAAACCTATTTTGTCATCAAAAGAATTAAGGTCAGCGCTGACAAAAGAGAAGGCAGAGGGAGTCTCGACTAAAAGCTTGGCTGAACATGCCTTCTGACTCGGAAAAACGTGCCCGGATAACGTTTGAAACCCTGTAGTGCTACTGAAATAGGATTAACTGCTACCCTACTGGAGTGTTGCAACGGAAGAAAAAAACGTCCTTTCCAAAAAACCCTACACTGTTATAATGGTCTTTGCTGTATTTTTCCACAAGCCCATGTTGATTCTTGTGACTAACCGATGGCTTTAGCAAGTTAGAATGAAGAGCTGTAAAAGGAGGAACAATATTGCTGCACCAAGGCAACTCCGGCTGCAAAAGGCACCCAAAAGGACAGAGTGGTGAAGGCTCGCTGGGCGGCCCAGAATCCCTCCGAGGGCATTAAGATTTGACTAATTTGGACGTCTCATGTCAGTATTTTATGTCTCTGTGAAAGGCTAGTGAGGTATGCTAAAAACAACCCAAAGGATTTCTTTCTTTTTTAAGTATGTCAGAAGTAAGGAGAGGGTTGGTCCGCTGCTCAGTGAAGATGGTGAAATGTTAGTAGGAGACAAAGGATATTACTGGTTTAAGATCGATGGGGGGGGGGCAGCCGTGTAGGCGCCCCAGGGAGGAGCCGCTTGCCACCTTGGGCCTGGTGGCCTTCACACAGATAGCCCGGCATGCGGGCAGAAAAGACACATTCCCCCTGCCCCGGGGAAAGCCGCTGGCCCGTGCCACTCACTACCCTGCCCAGGAGCCTTCCCCCTTGCCAGGAGCCACAGCTCTGGCAGCCTGGCAATGGGACATGTCAGTAGCCCCTTGACGCCCACAGCCCTGGGAGCCAGACCCGAGTCCCTGCTGAGCCGCAGCCCCCCCCAGGGGTGGCGGAGCAGGGGTGGACAAATGTCAGCCTCCAGTCAGTCCCGGGGACCTTGTGACACCCACACAATGCTGATGTCCGGGAGTCAAAGGCAGATTTTATGAAGCGGCCGGAATGAACATGGAAAGAAGAAGGGAGGATGGAAAGACATGGCTGAAAGGCCTGGAAAGCAGACTGTTCCGGTCGGGAGCTAGGAGGGGAGGGCATGGTCCGTGCAGGCAGCAGAGTCCAAGGCGCACAGGCAGCACGACGCAATAAACAATCCCCATCGCAGAGCCCCACCTGATGCAGGACGGTGGCACACCCACCCACCCCGCACACAGTCCCCACACAAACATGTGGCCCCAGGATCCCATTACTCCACCCTTCCCACCTCCTGGCTCGCAGAAGCCGTTCAGACAGACAGCAGGGGCATGCATATGGGCGCACACGCATCCCCACTCCCCGCGCATGGAGCAACTGCTGTTTTCCCTGGTTGTGGTTGCTCCGTGCGCGGGGATGAGTGGGGGGTGCGTGGGAATGCATGTTAGGTGGGAGCACGCACACACACCCCACTCACCGCGGACGCGACGTGTCCTTCGCACGGGCCTCTCCTACTCAAGCAAATACGTGCTCATGAGTGGGTGCATCTCGTGTAAAAAAGGCCTCCGTCTTTACAGAAAAGGGAAACTGTGCCCACCCTGGAAAGAGGTGAACGAACAATGAGGGAGAAAGATTGCAGGCCAGTCTAGAAAAAGAAGTAGCCAGGGAATACTTTGAATGAATTCAAGTCTTCAGGGCCAGCACCGTAAGGTACTGAAAAAACTGGTGGAAATAGTCTCAGAACCACTGTCAATTATCTTTGAGAACTCTTGGAAAACAGGTGGGTGCTAGAAGACTGAAGAAAGGCAAATGCTGTTCCTATCTTTTAAAAAATGGAAAAAGGAGGGTCTGGGAAAATTACACCCCAGTCGGCCTGACTTCTCTACCAGGGAAGATACTAGAACAGACTAAAATGCAGTCACCCTGTAAGCACCTTGGTGACAATACAGTGATTGCTCGTGGCCAGCATGGATTTGTCCCATGCCAGACTAATCTTGTCTCCTTCTGTGATATGAACCAGTATCCAGCCAGGGGTTGGATTATATGAAGTATGCCGGTCCCTTCCAAGCCTTGGGATTCTACAGGTAAAAACAGACGTGACTTGGGCCCGCTTTGACCAGGGACCCGGCTGCACGTGTAAACATGCGCCACCAGATGTTGGCCCGGGACTGCCCAGGCGGCGTTGGCAGCTAACCCGGGGCTGTGACCTCCAGACAATCTCAAAGCAGGTCAAAGCAGGCTAGCATATCTGTACAGCCGTGGTACACGCAACCCGGGCTGGGGGCCAACATGGCAGCTCGTCATGCCTGAAACCACCCACAGACGGGCATGCAGGGACATGCTTGGTGAAGGCTAATGTGGGTTTTAGTCCACCTTTTGTTAATGCATTGCGGTATCTAGAGCTTTTCGTTTATATTTTATTCTTCTGTATATATTTATTTATTTTTGTGAGTGTGATAGCAAACATGCTGATTCAATAAACCTATATATTATATTTTTATTTAATAAACATACCAGGATCAGGTGTAGTCACTGGCACCGTGGAGCGCGTGAGTAGAGATTGGTGACGGAACGCTAAAGAAGTAGATTTGGGGGAAAGATCTGCAGGAGAAGAGCAAGCCATCTCTTTCCAGTTAAAAAACTCGCTCTTTTCAACTCCTGTTAGAAATCAACTTATGTAAAACCATCAGGTTTTGCACGAAATCAAGAAGAGTTCCAGAATTCTAACCCGAGCAGGAGAAAAGAGAAGAAATCGTGTATCAGTTCAGCATATTTTAACCTTTTTTTAAAAAAAGCCTGAAATGTACTCACCTTCTAATGCATTTCCTGTATGTCTCTTTCCTAATAGGGGAATTCTCAGGGACAAAGGATTTTGTATTAGGATCTGGTTTCTTAACTGATCTACTACAGTTCGAGCAATCAAATGGCAACGATGAATTACGATTCCAGCCTCTAACGTTACGGTCAGTGTTCATCCCGCAATATATGGCTTCTCAATCTGGCTGATACCCCAGATCACCTACTGAACAGGAGTAACACAGGCCCGTGTCACACAAGTGCCATCCCCTACTACACACGGGTCTTGTCATTAATCTGACTTTTAAAATACAAATTCTTTCAACCAAGCTTTGGTGCGCAGGTGAACAGAGGAGGGAGACAACCCAGGTTATTAATTATTAATTATTATTATTATTATAAGCATTTATATAGCGCCAGCAATGTACCCTGGCGCTTTACAAAAAACAAGGTCGACACCGTCCCTGCCTGAGAGCTCACAGTCTAAATACTTACACTCTAGATCCTTGGGAGAACCTTAATACAGTTTCTGTGGCTGGGAACCGGAATAAGAGAGCTGCAGCCAGTGGAAACTGGAAGTGGGGAAAGACTAAGTCAGGGCTGATCTTGGGGAGACAGAGAAAAGAACCCCAACCCCCCCCCCCCCCAATCACAACTAGCCCTGGGCCTGCTTGTTACTCCCATAGCAGTTTCATCTAGAAGCTCCCAGACTCTGGACTGGATCTAAAACATCACCGGGAGGAAGAGGAAGGTAAAAAAGAGATCATTGCTATGACTTCAAGGAGAACATAAGGGCTTTTTTCATTTTGCCCTTGCAGGCTTCCTCCTCTACCCCAGAACTCTCAGTGGAAAATGCAAAAAAGGGGGTGACATTTCCACTGGCCCCGTTACTAATTTAGGCCAAGGGAAAGTTTGCCAACAAACTCTATTTATAGCAAGTCAAGGGCAGCACGGGCTAGTGGGGAGTGCTGGACAGGTGCAGCTGCAAGACTGAGCTCATCAGGCTTGGCTTCAAGTCTTGCCCCCCAGGCTCAGGCTCGTGGGTTGGGCGGGGAAAAACAGAGGGAGAAAGGGGAGGGCGTCGCAGCCGCGGTGGGGTATAAATGAAAGCCACACGCGCCTTTTTTCTTCAATGAAATAGTAAAGCGGCAGGAAAGAAGCCGGAGCAGAATCACTCGGCTCGCCAATCTCATTCGGCTCTTGATCGTTTCGGATTCCTTGCTCCCGACAGCGCTGCGGAAAGCGAGGAGAGGAGCATGAAATACATCATCGGAATAGGGGGGTAAGTTTCCCTGGGATCTTACTTCCCCCCCCCCCCTTTTCTTGCTCAGTCCTTAGGGTTAGTTTGTGTTGCAGGCGGGGAGTTTGGGTTTAACCCCGGGTGCACGTGGAGAACTTCTCTCGCCCAGCTTGGGTTGATGCTTGGCAGGGAAGCTTCCTACTTAACAGACCTTTTGTGAAAGGGGAGGAATAGAAATCTCGGATCATTTTCCGATTCACTCGAATAAAGGGTGCCCCAATTTGGGGGGAGGGGGAAAAAACGGGTTTAAAATATTCCCAATGGCAAATAAAAAGCGAGATGATAATTAATAATAATAATAATAATGAATGCAGATAAAATGGTGATAGGAAGGCTGCAAAAAGAGAGTTTGTGGGTGTTTTCAGACGTGACGCTAACCCCCCGTTTAACCACGCTTGAACATTTCTGATGCATGTTGCAGGGCTGCCTCGGGCACCAGCACAGCCCCGCAACATGGATAAGCAATGGTCAAGCGTGGTTAAACTGGGGGTAGCGTCATGTCTGAAAATACCCCGTGTCTCATCCCACGTGGGTCTTAAAAGCGGGGTCTCCTAGACCAAAGGCTTGGGAACCGTTTCAAAACACCCCAACTTCATAAGGGACCCCCCCCCCCCCATAGCGTCCTCTCGTTTTCTAGCCGAGACTTGATCCTAAAGGGTCTCTGCACAGAGAGCCTCTCGGGCTCGACTTTCAATGAATGGGAGAGCGACTCATTTCGGCTCTTCTTAAAATAGCCCCGCTTTGCTTTCCCCCTGGGTGGCTGCAGCCTCTCCTTCTGCAAGGATCCGCTTCAGGAAGGAGGGTTCCTCCTCTGGGAGTCAGGCTGCGGGGCAGGGACCTGAATTTGAGAATCCCAGATTTCTCACCCCTCTGGTGGGAAAGGGCAAATATCCCCACTCGGGGCAACTTTTCTCTCCCCCCTTTACTATTTCAAAGGTCCTAGAGGAATCTATTTTAGGCTTGTAAAATAAGAGCGACTCTGGCACGAGAACCAGGAATGCCTGGAATAAGAGTTTAAAATCTTTTCTTTTTTTTTAAATGGCTCCTTCACTGAAAGGGTGGCTGCCATATAGACACATTTTAGAGGGCACTTATGAGAAATACAGGTTGCAGGGCTGCATTGAAAGCCA
>QEPC01008752.1:5772734-5795678 GCA_003113815.1 Sphenodon punctatus | reverse complement strand
CAGCCCGCCAGCCAATCCCAGCCCTGCGCGCGGGGGAGGCGGGAGATTCAAACACAACCAGCTTCCCCCTCTTTCATTCGTCCCCCCCAAGCACAGCGCCAGGGTGGGAGAGATGTTAATAAATCTCTTGGGAGAAAAGAAACCTGGGGGGGGGGATTATTATCCTAGTCTCTTTCTGTTTGTCTGGGCTGGGGAGGTGCAAATAAGCCCAAATGAGGCAATCTGTGAGAAAGTGATTATGGACAACCATCCCCTTGACCCAGCACTGGGGTCTCTGTCAGGGAGATGGTTTGCAGGGATCTGGGCACTTAGGGTGGCCAGATATGCAAGCTTTTATTTATTTTTATTCTAAGACATTTATTGTTAATTATTATTATATGCTTTTATATAGCACCAGCAATGTACCTGGTGCTTTACAGAGAATAAGATAGACAAGGGCCCTGCCCGAGAGCTTACAATCTAAAGACAGGGGGAACAGAGGGAAGGGATAAGCTCTCAGGCGGGGACCGTGTCTACCTTATTCTCTGTAAAGCGCCAGGTACATCGCTGGCGCTATATAAATGCTTATAATAATAACATTCATGAGGATGCGAGAACATCTATCCTAAAACGAGGCAAAACCGGGATAAAAGGAGGGAGCATAACCCCGCCACAATTGGGAAGGGATAAGCTCTCAGGCGGGGACCGTGTCTACCTTATTCTCTGTAAAGCGCCAGCTACATCGCTGGCGCTCTATAAATGCTTATAATAATAACATTCATGAGGATGTGAGAACATCTATCCTAAAACGAGGCAAAACCGGGATAAAAGGAGGGAGCATAACCCCGCCACAATTGGGGAGAAATATATAAAAAAACAAACATAAAACATACAAAATATATAAACTCCCAACTGGTTAGTGAGCCACCTCCGAGCCGTCTGTTGACGGGATATAAATGCGAATATAAATAAACTTAACACCCCCCCCCCGAACAAAAATAATAAACCCCACCCTTACCCATCCCCCTGGCCAAAAGCCTGGCGGGACAGCCACGTCTCAGATTGACGTGGGAAGGAAGGGCGATATGGGGTCACCCGGGAGGGAGTTCCGGAAGAGAACGCCCTCTCCACGGTAGCCCCGACCTCGAGAAGGGCACTGCCGGATGACCGCAGGGGCCAGTCAAGGGCACGGGGAGTGAGGCGGTCCCGTCGATAAATGGAGCCCAAGCCGTGTAGGGCTTTATAGGCAAGAACCAGCACCTTGAATCGAGCCTGGCAGCCAGTGCAGAGAACGGCGCACCCGGTGGCCCGTGTGTCCTCTAAAATGTGCGTATCTGGCCACCTGGGGAGCCCTTGCATCCTCTCCCAAAGGGATGATCTTCCCACCATCCTTTTGCAACCCTGTCAATTCTGACCCTTAGTGGTCTCATTTATTTAAAACGTATCATCCCAAAGGCTTGGGGCATGTTACAACACATAAATCCCCATATCCCTACATGCCAGCGTACCCAAGTGGCTAAAATCTGACAAAGAAAGCATTCTGATGTAGTTAAAATGAAACCCAGATAGCTGAGATTAGGATTACCATCCCTCCCCTTTAAAAGAGGATGCTAATGAAAAACACATGGTACGGGGCTGCACTGGAACCACTGCAGCCCTGCAACATGTATTTTTCATACGTGTCCACTTTTCAAGGGGGAGGGAGGGTAATCCTAGCTGAGATACCACTTGCTTAAATAGAGGCATTGTCCGCCTCCTGCTCTACACTGCTCACACTAAGACCTTAGCGTCCGTGTGAATCCTATTCATTGCAGTAAGAGTCATTGCTGAGGTGTAGTGCAAGTAGCTGGGGGATCATATTGTAATCATTTATCGTATTTTATAGCTTAAATGCTTTGTAAGCCGCCTCGCGGCGTGATCAGCGAGGGGCAGTATAGAAATAATGAAATGTAATGAAATCTTGGGGTGTTAACAAATGAGATGTTGCCCCCATTATCTCTGGGGTCTCCTGCTCTTCTATCCTGGGATCTCCAGGTTGTCCCCCTGCGGCGGGGGGCTGCTCTACATGGCGCCATCAGGAAATGTGGAGACCATCACGCGGGGAAGTTTGGGCAAAACCGGGGCAACGGGTGCCTACGGGGCCACTGCCCGTCTGTTGGGACACGTGCGGTCTCTGCCCATGTTCCACACCACAGAGGTGCCGCCGGTGTAGCCTAGAGCATCTCTAGATTGACTGCAACTGGGGGGGGATGGGGGGCAGCCCATTTGTTGTGCTCCCCATGCGGGCAGATGCGTAGGAACTGCACAGACCCACTGCGGCTTCCTGATAGTCTCAAGCAATACTTTCGAACTAAGTAGCTGCCCTCAACAGGGAGGGACCTTTGCCAATGAGGAATATTTAGGGTGGTTAAATTGACATGCTCCACTTAAGTGGGGTTTTCTGCAATAATTGTATTTCTTGAGTGTCTTGATTCTAATGCCTCTTCCACAATTCTGCTTCAAATTTTCTGTTTAGTATGACCAATGGTGGCAAAACCACTTTGACCAATAGGCTTGTCAACACATTTTCAAACTGTTGTGTTGTCCATCAAGATGATTTCTTCAAGGTAAGCATCACTTTTCTGCCCATTTAATTTATACGTATCTATCTATAGTAGAGCTACCCGTTGGTGAAGTAAAATGCTTTTAGCATTGCCATCAGTAAGTTTTGTTTAGTGTGCAAGCTTGTTAGCCATTGACTAGGAGGATCGTGTTTGCCTTTATTTAACTAATGCAACATAAGTTACGTTGTATTGGTGTCAAACCGTTTCTGTAATCCAGCAGTTATTTGAACATGATGGACAATAAATAACTCATTGACACTCAACCAAGTGCATCCAACCTTAAATCAGACTGTTGGTTTAAATAAACTTTGGAGGGGTTTGCTTTTATGTAAATTATACTCCTAGATTATTATTTGTTTCCAGATTGGGTTTTCCTTGCTATTGTTTCTTTTCATTTATTTTTTTAAAAGAATGCTGCTTCCAAATTATCATTAATTGTAAGCACGTCTGCCTTCATAACTTTATTTAAAAGCTATATTTCTTTCTCGGTAGATTATTGTATCTGGGAAATGCTCTGACGGGGAAAAAATAGTTTAAGCTTTGACCTTGCTGGAGGCCTGATTTGAAGTCTATTCAAGCCAATGGAAGGACTTCTATTAATGTCTAGGGACATAAGATGAGACCCTGCATGGGTTTGGGACCAAGGGTGAAATCCTGAACGCCCGTGTCCCCATTGCTGAATTGTGTTATGGTCTGCAACAATTTCGTGAAATGACTCTAGGCAAGATCCTCCAACTGTTTAGCCCTGACACTAACACTTAGCACTGGCTCATGTCCCATTGAAGTGAATGGCTCTCATTCTTGGGCTAAAGGTTAGTGCCAGCACAAAACAGCCGGAGGATCACGCTGCCCTGCATTGTTCTATCCACATAGGTATGTTAAAACGATGGGAACATTTCCACTTTATAATAGCCTGAGATCCCATCAAAGTCGATTTGCCAGCGTAGTTTTACTGATAGAGCTGTTTCTCAAGTCTATAGAAGAATACGTGGACGTGCTAAATATAACAAAATAGCACAAAGTTGGAAATGATTCTTTGCTAGCGCATAAATATCTCAAGTCCGTTGTAATTCACAGATTTAGTTGTTTGCACGCGGACATTTCAGAAAAGAGTGTCTTATTTCAAATTGGCCTTAGTAGTTTGGTTTTTTTTACTGATTGAAGTTGCATTGAAAAACAGGACACTTTTATTCCAAATTAGGAATGTCCAGACACCAGCATTCACTGAGATAGCTTAAAGGTGTGATTTACAACTGACGTGGGGTGAAATCTTGCCCCCATGGAAGTCAATGGGAGGTCAGTAACTTATTTCAGTGGCGCTAGGATTTCTCCCTTAGTTACTTTGGGTCCTCGTACTGTGTGGATGGGCCTTACAGCACAAATTGTAGCTTAGCACGTGCTTAGACTAAATGTTATCCCTGCCCCTTTAGTTTAACTTTGTGATAAAATGCTTGCTTTTTGCTCCGGCATATTTGATTTATACAAATGGCTATGGACAGAAGAGCTAAGATTAAATGGCATAAACCACGCTAGCACAAAGCTTTTACTAGACGTGTTAGCTACTCATTTTTACTATACTGTGTATATAATAGCAACGGTCACTTAACATCACTTGTATCATTTATTCTATCCTAAGAGTCTGCTTAAAATGATGGGCTTCTATCCTAATTGGACTGGTTTATGCTAAATTGGGGGCCTCTCGCCGGAAGTGGCTCACTTGAGACCAGGAGAGCAAGCTTTCGGAGGGGAGGCGTCAGGTGGACTAAAAGGGGTGATAATAATAATGTGACTTGCTGTTTTGTTAAGTGAACACTTGCCTCACTGTGTAATACAGTCGTGTCCAGGTTGTGGTCGAATCTTGGGTAATTGATCACCCTGCTTTTGCAGCAATGTTTTATTGCTCACTATATTTCAGCCACCAGATCAGATAGAAGTCGGGGAAGACGGCTTTAAACAATGGGATGGTAAGAGCGGTGTTCCCTGTAGAATCCAGTAATGTATATTTTCCTAAGTATCTCTTTTTAACTTGTAGTATTAAAGATTTAATGGTAAATGTACATCATTCTATATTACAAGCTTACATTTACACACTTTCAAACCTCGGCGGTTCGTCTTTTTTGACTTTATATTTTTCTTTCCTTCTCCCTAGTGATGTATTCCTTGGATATGGATGCGATGGTCAGCACGGTGCGTGCGTGGATTGAGAATCCTCCGAAGTTTGCTCGATCCCACGGGGTGACTGTTTCACCGGAGTCTAAAAAGCCCGATTTGAAGGATACTCACATACTCATCGTTGAAGGCTTCCTGCTTTATAACTACAAGTAAATGTCTTTTTGTTTAAAAGAGGATTTGCCAATGACATCGAGATTATTACCTCTGGCTATAGAAATCTTTTAATAATGTTCATCTCATCTTCAGTGCAGTACTGTAAGTTTTAAAAAATTCACCTATTATAGCAATGAAGAAACTTCTGAGTATGATCCTCCCCACATAGACAACGGGGGCTTTTAGCAATTGGCTTCCATGAAGACAGGAGTATAATAGCATGTATGCATCCCGAGACGCATCATGCTGCAATATGAGGCACACCGACATTGCGGCATGCTTTGGGCCACGGAGCAATAGTTGTCCGAGCCAGAATTTTAACTCGGAGGTAACTGGCACCCTGACTTTCCAAGAGCTTCTGATCACTGAACCACAGTGGTAATCCCCCATCTGCCTCAATCTTGTCCTGAAAGGATTACATGGGGGAGGGGTGAGAAGGGAATTCTTTCTTCAGACCCATTCAGTCTCTGGCCTTTTTTACACTGACCCCCTATGGGGGGGGGCGGTGGATGGGGGTGCCCACAGCCAGCATACCCCCATTCCCCCCACCCAGCAGCGCCATGTGAAAGCGACCTACGTTTTCTGTGCTGGGACTGATGAAAAGTTCTAGAAAGATCTGCATAGAGCTTAGCAATTCATTTCACAATTGAATAAAACGCTCCAGGTTTGATTATTGTATATTATGTAACCTTGGTATAATGAACCCCCATGCAACCAGAGAGAAAGTGAATTATATCAGGATTTCACTCTTTACTAAGGCCCGCTTATACACCTTGGGTCCTTTAAAGTGAGTCCAACCGTAACTTGCTCCAAAATTTAAGACCGCTTTACAGCGCCAGAATAAGGCATTTTTTAGTGTAAAGAGAAATTTCTACACGCTTGAGGTAGAGTTAGCATATCTTGATTTATTTTATTTTATTGATAAAAGAATGTGGTGTGTGTGGAAAGATCCTATGCTTACATATATAAATTCAATGTAATTCCAGTTAAATAGCATCTGCTAATATAAGGTTTCTGAGAAAACAAAAAAGCTATTAGTTTATTCGCTGAAGGGTGTCTTGAGGACAAAATGCAGTGATGGCTGCCAAACACTCTCTAAAAACTGAGCGTATATAAAGCTAGGCACTAGCTGAGCAGCAGCAATCCTCTGGAACTGAATGTCAAATGACCGTTTTCTCCAGACTATATATACATCAGCAGTACCCAACTGAAGATTTTCATTGGCAACTTGCCTGAAGCCACAGCCTGTAGCTAGTTTGAATGAAGGTGGTGGCCGTTAGGAAATATTTCATTTCTATCAAGTACCGGCTCTTTCCATGTAAGCCAAGATGGAACGTTGCATTCTGGAATCTGTAGCTTCAGCAGATCCACATTAAAAAGGGATGGAAATCCATGGAGAGGATTCTAAAGTTCTCTCAACTAGACTCTGGCCCACTGTGTGTTATCTGATTCTTTGGTATGACCTGATGTCCCCAGTGAGAAGGACTACGGGGGGTTTTATACAACCAAGTGGAAGCACAGTTCAGTCACATGCATAAGAAACAAATCTTTGCACAGGCCTCTTGATTCCTTATAGGGGACCAAAATATTGTTTAAATTGTGTCCCTGCTGGATTGATGCACATTGTAGAAATCAAGTTTGATGTAACATGACAATAGGAGCCCATAAAAGGAATTATTTTGAGAACTTTAAATAAAAATAAATGGTCCTAGTCCACAAACATTCATCCGTCTTTCTGAGCACTAGAACTAATCCTCATTTTCCCCTTCCAGACCACTGACGGACTTGTTTGACAAGCGCTACTATTTAGCAGTGCCGTATGATGAATGCAAAAGGAGGAGGAGGTAAGCTACTTGCTTGGCTTAAATTTGTTAATACTGAACTCTTATATCCACTCTTAACTCTTCATAAGCACCTTGGCATCCCTTTCAAACTAAGCTACAACTCCACAGTTTGGAAACCAGTCATTTTGGACAAAGGCACCTAATGTGACATGGGGTGATTTCAGACGTTACGTTTGTCTGAAATCACCACAGTCAACCTCGGTCCACCGCAGGGGTGTGTGTGAACGGAGGTGAACATCTGTTTGCGCGCATCCAGATGCTCACCTCAGTCAACCACCCCCTCGCGGTGAATCTAACCACTTTGTTCTCCCGCACCACGGCGGCAAACGAAGCGTGGTTAGGGGGAATCCGGAACACGGTGAAGGAAAAGTAACATCTGTTACCTTAACTCCACCGCGTTCTGGGGTCGTGGCGGCAGTGGCCAGATAGGCCGCTGCGACTGCCTGTCTCAGGGAGGGAGGGCGGGCGGGGAGCACCGGGCCGGGCGGCCGCACGCTGCATCGCACATCCCCGTCCCCACCGGGGGGTGGGGATCGCCTACAGATGTTACGGCTGGGGTGCATTGACCACAGGCCATGGTTCGGCGGTCCCCACGGCCGGGGGCAAAGGGGTGAAGTCTGTTGGCTCACCCCCACCCGTGGTCCGAACCACCCCACAGCCTGTGGTCAGTGTGCCCAGCCGTAACGTCTGAAATTACCCATAGACAGATATACTGTCCTATTACAACAGGGGTGGGGAACCTCAGGCCCAGGAGCCAATTGCAGCCTGGAGCTAACTTTTATTTGGCCTTTTTCCAGTTGCTGGATCTGGCCTGTGGATCCAGTTCCTACCCGCAAGCACTGAAAGACTGAGCTCAGGGTAAGGGAGCAGAGATGACAGGAGACCAATCTCTACCTGAGTGCATTCCTTAAACATCCTCCTGCCCCTGTACCTCCTCCCTCCCAACTTCTGTGTGGTTTTGCAGCTTGTACTCATCTTCAAAACGTGGGGGAAAGGTTCCCTACCCTTGTTTGAAAATCTGTTTTTCTCACAGCTCTGCAGTCTCATAACAGATCTGAAAGCTGACATTCTCTAGTTCCCTTAAAATAATTGCAGAATATAGACTGACGGTACAAGCTTCCTCCATATTAAGTCACCAATAAACTTCATTCCTAATTGAGGATGAGGCTGCAGATCATTAGTCTTTTTCAGGGTGGAAGGAAAAGGACAAAAGGCTGTTAGATGTGGGCGCCTGTCCAATGTCAACTGAGTGTGAGCAGTCTCTCATTACATACACACTGCTGAGCAGCTCGAATACACTACTGGCTAGCTGTGATGTAGTGTTTGTTCTCTTGCATTGTGCTGGGAAACAATGAAAGCACTGTAGTCTAACAAACGCCTTTCGCTGTTAATATTCATAGTACACGTAAATACACCATCCCTGACCCACCTGGTCTCTTTGATGGTCACGTCTGGCCCAAGTACCTGAAACATCGTAAGGAAATGGAGGCCAACGAGGTTGACGTTGGTAAGTTACTTGACGCTGCATTTCTGACTTCAAGCCGCCAAGACTTCCTTCGAGGCTATTATTTCTTGTGGTGGCAGTAGGCATTATCCAAGTTTAGAGTCCCACCTACCCCAAATTCAGAGTAACCAGGCTCCGCTGTACTGACCTACCTTATAGGAACTGTGGTGGGGCTTGCTATCTGAAAAACAGAGGGTGATTTCAGAAATGGCGTGGTGAATGTCCACCTCGGTCAAACGCGGGGGTGTGTGAAAGCGCTGTGCATGTCTGTTTGCTCGCATTCAGATGTTCACCACAGTCAAACGCGGCCCAGGGTGAAGCTAACCACGCTTCGTCGGGGCGGGAGGGAGGTCCAGAAGTGTGGTGAATGGTCACCACGGCAGGGGTGAATGAAAAGTAACTTCTGAACGGAAACCCGCAGCCGCGGTGGGAGGCATTGACCCCAGCCTCGGTGCATTCTGGGGCTCGAACCGCGGTCCACGTCTCCACTGCACGTCTGTTGTGTTCCCCCGGCCCATGTTCTCTCCGATTGCCCCCGAGCGGGGGTCACGATCCTGTCACTTCTGTTGGGGCCGCACGTGTCACCACAGCCCGCGGAGAATCCGTTCACACGGGGATGGGATTTACTGTGGTGAACTGGAACGTGTCACTTCTGAAATCACCCAGACTCTTGACTGAAGGAAGGTGCTGTTCTAGGGCAATAATCGTTCATTATTTATTTCAAATTTTATCTCCTCCTATCCCAAGGGCACAGGGTTCTGGTTTAAGAAGCTTTGGGATAAGGGATTTTAACTGGTTTTATTTATGTCTATTTATTAAATGTGATTTTATGTGTTGTAACTCTGCCCTGAGACTTTCAGATAGGGCGGGATAATTAAATAAATAAATAATTGCAATCAAACTGAGGTAGTCTGTAACAGAATGAGAGAATAGGAAAGGGGATTTCTTTCTATAGAAAAAGAATAGAAACCATTTTTGTTCTGATGACCTGTAAAATGCACGTGTTTCTCAAATCTCATTACGCTTGATCGACACAAATGCTAATGTGACTAAAAAATACTGTTGATTTTTAATTGCAGTTTATCTGGATGGACTGAAGTCTAGAGACAGTCTTTATAACCAAGTCTTTGAAGATATTCAGAACCGTCTTTTAAATTCCTCATAGGTAAAAACACATCTGCTTTGCTTTTTTGTTTTTTCGAGGAGTATCGGGAACGGTTGAAACAACTTATTCTTCCTTGCTGGGATATTCATTCTCTTCTTTGTCTTTGCAGGGTTTGTGGAGAGCTGCACGCTCCATGTACAGATTTGATGTAAATAGTATTTGAGAAATCAGAAGAAAGAAACCTGTCGAGTGTTTGACCCTTTTCACGTGCCCCATCCCCCTGCACACGTGTGTGTGTGTGGGGGGGTGCCCATGTGAATGCCACGGGGGGGGTGCCTGTAGGTACGCCGCGAGCATTGAGGGGGTGCGTGTGCCCATCACCCACGCACGAAGTAATGGGTGCCGATTCTCCATGGGTAGGGAACACACCCCGCCCACCACGGCCCATGTTAAACCATTCTAATACTGTCCTTTAGAAAATACCTTATGTATATAATTGAAAAAAGGAAGATAACTTATTTACAACTCAGCCATGGGCAGTTTTTGTATTTTCTTTTCTATTCCACTGGCTTAAGTATGTATGTTTTTAAGATGCATTTTTATAATGGAACACTTAGCAGATGCACTCAGTAAAATGCCATCTGTTCTGTCTGTATCGCTGTACCGATAACAAGCCGAAGTTTATCGGCTTGTAACACCACCTTTTACATTCAGTAAAGGAATATTTAACAGTCTGGTCTCTAATTTTATTGTAACCCCTTGGTACAAAGCTTGTGTCTATAGCTGTCACGCTTTGCGTTATTTGGCTCGATGATTGTTTATTCAGACTAGTACTAAGTATCAACCACCCTTTCCTGATGATTTGTTACATGATTCCGCTCCTTGCCTCAGTTTCCCTCCAGGCTCAATCACATAAGGAAATTGCTTGTTTTAACTCCCTTTATAGGGGAAAGCTTTTTTTTCTTGGGCGCTAATAAGGGATCCACACAAGTTCCCTTCTACAAACCCAACCTAGCCCTGTGCCTCAGTCCCCACATGTGGAGGGTCTGCTGATACAGGGTACGGTTCCCTGAGCCAGCAACTTACCTGGGACACCGCAATCATTAATCAGAGACAGGTTTACAGTCTAGGAGAGAGAACTTGTCAGACAAGGGAGAGGGGACAGCAGGAGAGTTGAGAAGTTGCAGGTGCATGTGTATCACAATGCAATTTGAAGTTAGTTTGCAAAATCCCTCCCTATAGAAGTGCCAGGGGTTGGGTTTGTTAGTAAGGATTTTGATGAAAATTCATATCTGTATCTTGTAATCCAAGTATGAAAAATATTCATTTTGGCTTTCCAGTGTACAACTTGGTAGTGGAAATGCTCACATCTCATTAGCATGTGAGGAGGCTTAATGTTGATGGAATGTGCTGAAAAGTGTTAAAAGATCTCTAGCAAAGCAAAGCTTTATTATTAGTAAGCTTTTATATAGCGTGAGAACCAAGAAGCATACCTGGGCCTTTACAATTAAGAGACCGGTCCCTGCCCAGTGAGCTTACAATCTATGAGGGACAAGGATGAGGGGAACACAGGGCTAGACACACATGTTCCCATTTTACAGATGGGGAACAAGCTGAGATTGTGACTTGCCCAAGGCCACCTAGGGCAGGATTTGAACCATGGCTTCCTTCAGCCAGATCCAGCACCTTGCCCACCACAGTCTGGTCCAAATCACTGCTACCTCGTGCTCTCTTCTGTTGTGTCCATTCATAGTCAAGTTTGAGAAACTATCTTTATATATGTGTTCAGGGCAGGGGCTCGAAGACCATTTACATTGATTGTCAGCTTCCCCCAGTCCCAGGGATGGGGCAGCATGACCTCCCCCTACTCTTCTCCCTCACATTAAAGCTCTGACTCCCAGGAGCAGGCACACTGCCCCTGCTCCCACAGCAGGCTTTAGTGCTAGCAGATAGACGTTCTGGATACAAGGAGCTGCCTAACTGAGTCAGACAGAGGCTGTGATAGCTACGGCGCTAAGATGGACCCCTGGTCTGAGTCAGACCAATGGTCCATCTTAGGTCTCTGGCACAGACCTTGCGCAGGCAGGCGTGCTACCGGAGATCCCTCCAGGATCCCTGGCACAGGCCTCACCCAGGTGTGCTACCAATTGGAGATGCTGGGGGTTGAACTTGGGACCTTATACACGTAAAGCACGTGCACTACCCCTGGAGCCACGGCCCACCCCATGGACATAGTGACTCAGCTTCTCTTGCTCCTGAGAGAGTCACATGGACATGCCCCCTCCTCCCCCCAGCAGCCACTTTTGGCAAGGGCCAGAGCCACCATCTGGCACAGTACCTTGCAAGACAGAGGTCCTTACCTTTATCCTACCATTAGCAAATGAATCTCACCCCCCTGCCCCTTTCTGGGGAGCAAGGCTAAAGTACAGCCAACCTTCAACTAGCTATCAAAAAGCACTGGCTAAAAATAAGTGTACAGGAGACTGCAAAACGTACCCGCTAGCAGAGTAATCGGAAGCTTTACAAAGCTGATCTAAAAACAACTTGCATGGGATAAATGCATTGATCTATTTAAATATTGTGGGTGTGATGGTTGTTATTTATAGAGTGCTTGACAATCGTTTCACCCGGGGGCCCCTGCGAATGTCACGAATGATGAGTGCAGGGGGGACAGGTGGGCACCCGTGGGAACACCGCGGGCAGTGGGTGGGGGTGCGTGCTCATTCCCACACGGCATCCGCCTCCACCCATCACCTATGCACAGAGCAACGGGCTCCAATGCCGGTTGCTCTGTGCGTGGAGATGGATGGGCATGCGCCCATCCTGCCCACCGCGGCCCGTTTGAGGGTCTAGTTCACCCTCATTACAACCCTGCGAGCTAGGTCGTCATGCCTGGTTTACAGACGGGGAACTGAGGATGAGAACAAGCGACTTGCTGGTGAATTCATGGCTAAAGTGGGATCTGAACATCGGTTTCCCAGCTCCCAGTCCACCTGGCTCTATGCAGCCTTGCCCCTGAAAGCCTTGGGTGGTTTGCCATTGGCTCCCGTAGGGTCCAGAAGGCACCTAAGATTGCATTCCTCAAACCATTTGCTCTGGCGTAGCCCCATTGTGTACAGCCTAATTCCAGAGGAGGTGGTTTGAGGACTGCAGCCAAGGGCTTTCATACTCAAAGCACCGGCAGAAATCCCGCTAAGCAGCAAGCGTAGCTTTGCTACGCGATGTGCCGGTTTCCCTAACTGCCTTTAAAAGAAACCAGGCTGCAGAAAGGAACGGCCACAGCTAGATGGAATTTGAAGTGGTTTTTTTCCTTTAATGACCTTTCCAAAAATAGCATTGATTTGTTCAAAAGCCAGCGGGATATAAGCTAGAGAGCCAATAGGTTAAGGACGTAAGAACGCCAGGTCAATCATGCAGATACAAGCCTACAGGGAGGGTAGCTGAGGCCCTTTTTAAACAAGCCACACCCACTCACGCCCACCCAGTGAACATGGGTGGGTGCATCTCATGAGAAAGTGGCATCAGGTAGTTGGGCGTGCGTGGACGCTCCCGCGAAACACCCACCTCCACTCCAGAGCAGCCCGCAAAAACGTAGGTTGCTTCGTGTGTGGGTGGGGGTGCACCCATCTGCACCCGCCGCCCTCGCACCAGCGCAACCACGAACCACCCTCCCCCCAAGCGGCAACCCGTTTTAAAAAAGCCTAAGCTAAGCACGTCTACCTGCAACCTCTCCCCTTCATGAATATATCCTTGTCTCTCCTACTGTTGCCCCCATCCCTCATCGCCCCTCCTTTGTCTTTCTTAGATTGTGAACCCCCTGACCCTGTCTATTTTCAACAGTTGTAAAGTACCAGGTACATTGCTTGCGCTGTATGCTTAATAATAATAATAATAATAATAGTTAATAACCTAAAGAGTTGTCTTCTGGGTATTAAAAAAAGGAATCATATTCCATATCCAGTCAGGAGATGCATAATACTCTTTTTGGTTTTAGCTGAGAGATGGACGCTCACAAACAGTTTCGGAATGCCCACCCAGTACCAGTGGTGGTCCTCCCTGGGAGCCCACCCAGTACCAGTGGTGGTCCTCCCTCAAAGCCCACCCAGTACCAGTGGTGGTTCTCCCTCAAAGCCCACCCAGTACCAGTGGTGGTCCTCCCTCGAAGCCCACCCAGTACCAGTGGTGGTCCTCCCTCAAAGCCCACCCAGTACCAGTGGTGGTCCTCCCTGGGAGCCCACCCAATACCAGTGGTAGCCCTCCCTCGAAGCCCACCCAATACCAGTGGTGGTTCTCCCTCGAAGCCCACCCAGTACCAGTGGTGGTCCTCCCTGGGAGCCCATCCAGTACCAGTGGTGGTCCTCCCTGGGAGCCCACCCAATACCAGTGGTAGCCCTCCCTCGAAGCCCACCCAATACCAGTGGTGGTTCTCCCTCAAAGCCCACCCAGTACCAGTGGTGGTCCTCCCTGGGAGCCCACCCAGTACCAGTGGTGGTCCTCCCTCGAAGCCCACCCAGTACCAGTGGTGGGCCTCCCTCGAAGCCCACCCAGTACCAGTGGTGGTTCTCCCTCGAAGCCCACCCAGTACTGGTAACAGGGTAACAGACGGAACCTGCAGGAGGGCGCCCCCAGCCGACGGTAAGGGCCGCGATGGAACATGGTAGGACAGGCGGACTTTCAGATATGTGGGGCCCAGACGGTTTAGGGCTTTAAAGGTCAAAACCAGCCCCAGTATTGTGACTCCCATTTGTCGTGAGCTACGTGAAGGGCTAGAGAAGACTAGCTATAATTATGCTGTTTACGTGCCCAGATGTTCTTTGTCCAGGATAAACCCGTGGAATGTATGTACTTGGGACGTGGGGCTAGGACATGTCCCCGACGCCTCGGCGTTTGGATGGGAGTTATTCTATGGAGCGTTTCCCAAAGATTAGCGGCCTCCCCCCCCTCCCCGCCTGCTTTCTGACAGCCGGTTAAAGCGCTGGATAGGTCTGCGCTGGTATGTTGGCAACGGCTGGGCTTTGCGAGGGCTTCCCTCATTATTAAGCTGCTACATTTAATACTTTGTGCCACCCCCCTGATCCACAGAGAAGTCATACACCTTCATTTGTAACAGTGATATTTAAAGAAAAAAATCCATTGTTTCTTTATAAAGAAGAGAAGGAGCTGAACGTCAATAGGGCCGCGCACTTTTGCAGCCTCTTTCATTGGCAGGGAACCTCAAGCCTGGGGGGCCACATGCAGCCTGTGGATCATTTTTATTTGGGCCCTTTCTGGCTCCTGGATCTGGGCCTTGCCTTCCGTTCCTACACCCCAAACACTGAAAGACTGAGCTCCGGGGAAGGGAGAGAAGATGAAGGCATGAGGACAGGAATAGGGGCACAGATCCATGGTTTGACCCCTCCTCTTCCCGAGCACCCCCCACCTCAACTACTAGGTGGCCTTTGGAGCTTGTCCTCATTTCCAAAGTGATCTCTGGGAGGGAAAAGGTTCCCCATCCCTGCATCAGTTGTTCCCAAAGCGCTTTAAGCAATGCTGCTGAATCCAATCCCGCAGTCTGACTTTGAGGACCCCATTTTACAGGGGAGGAAACTGAGGCACAGAGAATTGCTATGACTTGACCAAGAGTTTGAGGCAGAAGCAGGATAGAGCCAATACCTCCGCTGAGACCCACCGCGGCATCTGTTAATTCACAAAACCAGTTTCCCTCCCCATCTAAAGGCATCTTAGGCTCTTTTTACATGGGCCAATGTGCGTGGGGGGATGGGTGGGCGGGGGCGTTAGGGGGGCATTCCCTTGGACCACCTCCACACCCATCTGCGCGCATGGAGCATCCACCATTGGTGCCCGTTGTTCCGTGCGTGGGTGATGGGTGGAGGAGGGTGGAGCGGGAGCACGCACCTCCATCCACTAGCCGCAGCGTTCCCACGGACGCCTCCCCATTCCCCCCACACCTGCTGTGGCGATTCCACGGGCGCCCTCACCCGCACCTGTGTGCTATGGGGGGGAGGGGAGGCGTCCGTGCGAAAAGGCCCTTCACGTACGTAATAGATTGCCCCGAATTTTTGCAATTGTTCTCTACTTCCACAGTAGATAGAATAAGAGGGAACAGACTTAACTTGCAGCAAAGCAGACTTCAGTTCAATGTTAGGAAAGCCCCCCTAACTATAGGAACAGCTGGGCAGTGGAACGGGGTGTGTAGGGAGGAGGGCTGTGCATCCAGGTGTTGATAAAACATAATTAAACGCAGCCTGCTCCGCCTTCTGTATCTGAAACACGGGGTATTTTCAGACGTGATGAGATCACAGTGAACCCCGGTCAATACCCACCTGGGGTCAAAGTGCCCTGAACGTCTGTTCGGCGGCCGCCAGATGTTCGCCACGGTCAATTCCCACACGGGGTCCATTTCAACCACGCTTCCGGGGCTCCCCGTGGGACAATCGCTACAAGCGTGGTCAAAGAGATTCCCGGCAGGAACCAACAAAACGTAACGTCGGGCCGTGGTCAAATCGGGCGGGCGCTGCAGCCGTATTGGCCGCGGCGCCCACCTGTCTCCCCGATTCCCCGCCGGGATCAGCCGACACGTCTGTTGGACGTGCCGGAGTGATCCCGGTGGGGAATCATTTGGGTGACTCCGGGACGGGGCAAATGCCGCCGCGTCTCGTCTGAAATCACCCACAAATACCAGGGCTGCATAGTCAGGCTCTAAGCGAATCCAAAATTTCCTGAAAACGTGGTATCCGAGGTCTCCAACCGGAGCCCAGAAACTACAGCAGAGGTCTGCACTCTCTTAGCTGCCTGCTTAGAGGCCTGTCAATCGGGCGGAGGCTCAGCATTTCTGCACCAAAATAACCCGCACGCCGGGCTCTTCCGCATTGGTGGCGATGGGGAAAATGCAGCACACATGGGCAAAGACACAAATACAGATTGAACACAAATACTGAAGCTGCAAATGCAAATTCAAATACTTGACCCCGTCGCAGCCCTAAGAGGCCTTCTTCCTTGGATGTGGTGGGACAAGCATCTGTCTGTGTCCTCCCCCCGCCACTGCCACCAAAGGAGAAAATGCAGTGAATGTGGATCCCTGATTCTGTCCAACACACAGACAGTAGTGGTGGTAATTCAAGAGGGATATTTCTTGCCGGAGCTCTCTTAAAGCTTCTAAGAAACCTCTTCCTTCACTGGCGGAGTAAAGGACGAGGGGCTCGAGAAACGTTAGCACTATGTGAATCTTGCCAAGTTCAGGGCCGACCGTTGCTCTAGGCTTCCCGTACATCCGTTTGTGGGCCAGCTCCGGCGAGAAATATCCCTCTTGGGGTCAAACGTACAGAGGGGGGGGGGCGTCGCGAGAAGCACCCTGGGCCAAATTCAGCCTTTGGCTGCAAGAGGCTGGGATCCCAGGGAAGCCGGCTGGAATGGCAGCTGCTTGCGTCGGGTTGGTGGGTTAAATGGAGCAGCCTAAGATGAAATTTGAAACTCAGCAAGAAGGAATTGCTGTGCAGTGGCACAGAATGAGCAAGGAGGGGTTGCGTTTCTTAAAATAAGCCATCTGCAACTAGAGGAGCCCAAACAGTCAAGCGCATACCTAGCTGTAGCAATCCGGCCCTAAAGGCACTGCAGGATCCTTGACTTTGCTATAGGAAAAGAGACGCTTGTTTCCTAATAGCAGCTTAAATTATCACAGAGACTGAGGCCGGCTTTACGCGGCCCCCGCAGGGTGGGGGGGTGGGGATCCGTGAGTGGGCAGGACATGCTTACAGGCCCACACGTATCCCCACACACACACCCCACTCATCAACACGCAC
The DNA here is from genome assembly GCA_003113815.1 of Sphenodon punctatus. Classification (NCBI taxonomy): domain Eukaryota; kingdom Metazoa; phylum Chordata; class Lepidosauria; order Sphenodontia; family Sphenodontidae; genus Sphenodon; species Sphenodon punctatus. Next base: position 5,778,519 of record QEPC01008752.1, on the reverse strand, counting down.
GGACGGAGCAACCTCTGTTTTCGTGTGTTGATGCGTGGGGAGGCGTGTTAGGTGGGAGCACACACGCCCACTCATCGCCCACGCCACGTCCTTTCCACGGGGCTCCCCCACTCATGAACACGCATATTTCTGGGTGTTCATGAGTGGGTGCACCTCGTGTGGAAAAGGCCGTTTGCACACAAGACACTCTCCACCCACTACCCACCCACCTCCTGACCACTATACATGTTGCAGGGCTGCAGTGTTGCCCTGTAAGTGCCCNCTCCCCCACTCATGAACACGCATATTTCTGGGTGTTCATGAGTGGGTGCACCTCGTGTGGAAGGTGGACGGGTGGTGGGTGCAGAGTATGGCTGTTTTTATATGAGCCACGAGAGCAGGGGGGGTGCGCGCTGCAGGCTGGGTGGCAGATGACATGGGCACCCACACACCCCCACGCATGGAGCAACCTCTGGTTTCCCCGGTTGCTCTGTGAGTAGGGACGCGTGGGTCGCGGGAGCATGCCCGCACCCCCACTCGCCGGCTGCGGTAGGCACATGGGCAGCAGGCACTCACGCCCATGCAGCGGGTCTCCGTGGGCACGAGGGGGACCGTCTCGTGTAACAACGGCCTCTCTTGGGCGAAAACACCCTCGTTTGACTTAACGTAAAATCAAAAACGAATACAACTTACCCTAAAAGCAACTTTTAAAACAAAATCTATGTCTTGCAGCCTATTTCTTACGAAGTCTAGAAATACAGAAGCATAAAAGCGCAAAAGAAACACAAAGTTTTTAGTAAGAAAGAGGCTATGGGCCATGAAACGAAATGATACACCCAACTGGTTTGCGAAGAGGGGAAGTTCAGCCCGGCTGCCAGGCGTCAACCAACAAAGAAGAACCCTGATGACTCCTGTTTGCGATGGTCTTTTCTACGGTCGGCAACAGCCCTTTCTAAACAGGCCATGGCTGTGGGGAAGGGATCGGGGGGGGGGATGTGCCACGGAGCGGGCAGTGCAGGGGTGGGCACATCGACACACACACCCCCACATCGCCGGCGTGGCTCACTTGCTCCGTGCGTGGGCACGGGTGGGTGCATCTCAAGTAAAAAAGGGCAGCATTCCCATACGCTGCCATGGTGCTTCCAAACAAACTATTCAGGAAATATTCCCTTTCTCCGTGGTGCATTGGTTTCTCATTTTAACCGATCTCCTTGCCGTTAGCAGAATATATCCCAGACCAGCTTTTTGTGCTAACTGCAAAGGACAGTGTTTATGTTCCTTTTCCTCCTTCACAGCCTGTTTGTGCTCATACCTTTCCTCCCTACTTTATCCAAGGCTGGATGATTTATTCTTTTGCTACACACTATTATGAACAGACCCTGGCTCTTTTTACACAGGCCATGGCGCGGGGTCAGTGTGCACTGCGGTCCGTGTGCGGGGGGGAGGGCGTAGACGGGCGCATACCCATCTACACCCGCCTCCACCCATCAACACACATGAAACAACCGCCTTTTTCGCCGGTTGCTCCGTGCATGCGGGATGGGCAGAGGTGGGGGGGTGCACACCCACCCACCCCGGGATTTACACAAGACTCACCCTTGAAGAGTAGGTCCAATAGCAACTATTAGCCAAGTCGGTTTAAGGGATGTAACTACTTACTTACTGTCAGGAGCTGGAAGTGAACAGCAGGCAAGGATTGCTCATGGGGACCTGTTGGGCACTTCTCCAAAGCGACCCAAATTGGCCACTGTCGGAGACAGGATGCTGGGCTAGATGGACCATTGGTCTGACCCAGTCTGGCACTTCTTATGCTCACCTTGGCCCATACCTTCCTAAAAGCTGTTCCCCTCTAGGGGGAACAGTTCTGGAGCAGAGAGGGGCCATCTGCTGCCAGGGGCTGCTCCAAAGCAGAGAGGTGCAAGAGAGCAGCAGGGAAGAGAGTGATGTTTTTTCCCTGGGGCTTGGTTGATACTCAAAAATCCATTTGCATTTGGCCTCCCAGCTCTAGTTTGGAAGTGAAATTCAAATTTAACATATTCAAAATTTGGAATTAAATCAGTGTGAGATTTGAAAAGTCTGGTTTCCAACTTTTGCAGAAGTGTTTGTTTGGTAGTTCAGTACATGGTCACCAGGCTCGACCCCAAACCCCTACATGCCGCGCAAACTACGCATGCAGCCATGTTCACCCGCGTACAAGCCACATGCACACAAACCGCGCGGGCATATTCCGCACGCACATGAGGTTTGGGATCATCCCCACCGTACTGAGACATCTGCTCAGTCATTTGATTGTCTATTCACTTCATTGTTCCTTGGCGGTTGTTTTTTGGAATTCTGTACGTCCAAGGCATGGGTTGACTTGCAAGATCAGTTCTGGAATAATAGAGGACGGGTCAGGTCTGAGGCAGAAGAGAACGGGTCCACTCAGAGAATCAGGAATGAGACTGAAAGGCAGTCAAAGTCTATCGTATCCCAAGCCGTGCTGCCCACTGGGCTGGAGAAGTTAAGGCATGCCAGTTTTTGTGGCCTATAGTACCCAAGAGAGTGATGTGGCCAGTACCACAATCAACCATCTTTGACTTCTCCCAACCCAATGGTCTACCCAACCCATTCATGGTTGGGTAGACCAGAGGAGGCTATCCTATGTGAAACCATGCAGGACTTGAAGCTACAGCCTTCAAGGATGTAGTCAAGTGCCTTAACTGCTCAGCCATTACACCGTCTGGTGGGAAGCCAATCGGCAGGCTGGGGGGTTGTGGCATAACCAGAACAGCATGCCTCCAAGACATGTCCTGAACTATCAAGGCCAATGTTCCTCACAGTCCTCCTTGATTGGTTAACCCATGTCACATGATGAACGTGATGAAGCAAACAGCAGCAAAAGTACCAAATACGGAAGTCGTTTATTTAATTTATTTATTTATTTCTATGCCGCCCCCTCCTGCCTCTGGCATCTCGGAGCGGCTCACAACAAAATAACAATAACAGCATTCTAATACATACCACATTACAAAAAATATAAACAATATTAAAAAGATCAATAAAACCGAAGCAGGAGGGTCCATAAAAGGCATTTTAAAAAAGCATCCCCCACCCACTACCCATCTCCCCCGCCAAAAGCCTGGCAGAATAGCCAGGTCTTACAACGGTGCCTGACGGAGGGGAGATCCGGGGACAAACGGGCCTCAGCCGCGGTGCCGCCACTGAGAACACCCTCTCCAACGTGGCCTCCCATCGCACCAGGAGGATCCCCAACAGGGCGCCCGCCACGGGCGACCACAGCGGTCGATCCGGGACCCGGAGAGTGAAGCGGTCTCATGGGTAGGCTGGAATAAATGACCAAAATGCCATCGTGAACAATTTGCCGAAGTATCTGGCCAGGGAGCGTCCTCACAATAGGCTTGTCCCGGTGGGCATTTGTGACAGCCCCCTACCACACGGGCCTCACTGTTGTTTCCCAGGCTGGTAACAAGGAGCCGAGTTATTCAAGATCACTCCAACTGGTCCCACCCTAGTCGTCTGCTTAGATGACATGCAGTAACCTTGCCTAGAATTCGGCGGTCAGTGGATACTTGAATCAACCAGACTCTCAAGAATAGCCAGCTTTCAAGCTACAGTGCCCAAGTCAGCCCTCCAAGCCCTGTACAACAGAAACCAAAGCCTCATGTAACCAGAGAACACGGTAACACCATCCTGTACCGGGAGAATCATTCTCAGAGCTGAGTTGCTTGGTTAAGAAAAGAAATCACGCTGAATGTCAGGTCAGGGCAGGACAGGGGAGAAATATTTTAAGCCCTAATGAATTGCATCTGAAAAGTAAATCTGTAGGTCAGCCTTGAGTCACAACCAGGGCGTCTGTGCAGGTCCCTGCTCCCTCCAGAGGCGCTTGATCTAAATGCCAGATGTCAAGGGGACTCGCTAGGATCTGCCAACCTCACAGATGAGATCTCAGTGTCCCAAGCCGTGGGGAGCGGAGGGCCGGGCTTCCAGGTACAGAGTAAGCTCTACAGGAAAAAATTCTAAGGGGAGCAGGTCCGCAGGGAGAAGAGCGTGGAGAGAGCAGCAATCGCTTTGTGGGCCTAAATATCACATTGTGCAGCCACATAAATTCATGAGGTGCTCACTCTTCAACTACGGTAGGCGGACACCCCCATCATCCCACCTCATCGCAGCCAGGGAACTAGCCAGGTTCGAATGGGTCCCCCTGGTGCAGAAGATACACACACACCCCAAGCGTACCCTATCCCCGCTCCCAACGGCAGGGAACACAGCTGCACCCGGGAGCAGGGACCGCCCGTCCCCGTTATGGCTAAAGAGAAGACCAGCAAAAATGATCGAGGGTCTGGAATGGCTTCCACGTGCGTCCTGAACAAAACATCAGGTCTCTTCGTTAAAGGAGATGACGGAGCCATCGAATCCTAGAAGTGAAGGTCCAGGTTGGAAGGTACCTACAGGGTCATGGACTCCTGCTTCAAGACGAGGTGCCCTCTGCCTACAGCGTCACAGACAGACCAAACATTCACCCTCCTTTTTGTGGCCTCCTTTGAGATATCGGGAAACGGCTGCTTTGTCCCCCACCCCTGCCCTTAAGTCTCCTTTTCTCTAGGTTAAACACACACTCAGTCCTTTCAGCTGTTTCTCATACGGCCTATTATCTTCCAGCCCCTTTTAGCCTCTAGGCCTTCAGCTGCACGGACGCTGCTGCAGCGAGTACAGACACATGAGGGAGACTTGGTTAAGTTGCCCAGTTGAGCTGAAGCGTCCAATCAGCGATGGCAGTAGCCATTAGAGACAGGTTATTCTGGGATCTTTCGTGCTGATGAATGCCTTTGGCTGGTCCTCAGGCCGGCGTCAGGTGTCTGTTTTTCAACTCACGAGCTTGGGAAAGGTGAGGAGAAAGAACTTGTTAATTCCTTTGGGCGCAGGGGGGGGAGGCGGGTCTGTTCTTGGAGACCGTTCTCCCAAACCCATCTGCTCAGCGATGTAAACAGGACACACAGGGTATAGGGGTCAGTGAGGTCAGAAATGGCTTCAGCAGACATGGCTTAGGCAGAGTTCATCCCAATCCGGCCACAAGGAAACCCAAAGGAACAACTTTATTGCCGCAAGTCAGGAACCGAGGAGCTTCTAAGAGCAACAGGTGCGAAGGCTGGAATGGTCAAATCGAGACCGTGTCCTCAGAACGTCAAACACGGTGCAGGCAAAGGTGTCCTTGGTGGCTGCTCCCCAGTTGTGGGAATTCTCTTTCCCTTGAGGTTCGTCATTGCTCTCAAGGGAATAGGCGCGTTCCAGGCACAGCATAAAGCCTTGTTGTTCAGGTGGGCTTTTGGTGGTTCCAGGGATGGGCTATTTTAAAGATTTGCTCTTTTTTTCTTGTGGGATGCACATATCTGTTTCTTATATTATTGCAACCAGAGCCGGATTTAGGAATTTTTCACCCCAAGACCTTTCTCAGGCTGCTGCCCCCCCCCCAAACAAAGCCCCCCCCCAAGTCCTGCCCCCCCCCCCAGCAAAGCCCCACCCCCACCGTGCAAAACAGACAAGCAGGTGTACCAAATATGCAAGATATCCAGAGTTGAATTTGCAACCTGCCTAGAGGCTGCTTTTTTGTGGGATGGCTGGGATATACATTTTAAATCAAAAAATAAAATATATAGAGGGATAGCAACTCCTCGCTCAAATAAGCCCTACCCTTCACACAGATACACACGTATTCATACAACCGCACTCACACACACACTCACACTCTGCACACACACCCTGTCCAGCAGCTCTCCTATTGCTGGTGACAGGTGGGGGGGGGGGG
>QEPC01008752.1:5715122-5755550 GCA_003113815.1 Sphenodon punctatus | reverse complement strand
CAGACAGGATCAGGGAACATGACGGGAGCTGGGGGAAAACAACAGGGAATGAATCCCCCATTGTGACCTGTTGGGTGCTTCTCCCAAGCCACCGTGATTGGCCACTGTCGGAGACAGGATGCTGGGCTAGATGGACCATTGGTCTGACCCAGTCTGGCACTTCTTATGTTCTTAAGGTGGCCCTGAACCAGCCAGGCTTAGAGAAGACAATAAGACAGGATGGCCTGTCTTGGAAACAGGTCCATAACTAGGATATTGGCATGGGGCAGGGCGGCAGGGAGGGGGAAGGAGACTGCATGACAGACTAAATTTCCTTCAGACTAAGAAACTGAGCGGGAAATCTTGGAACGCATCGGAGACCAAAAAATAAATAAATCTGAGGGTGGGGAGACAGGGGCGTAGCTACCACAGAGCCCCTTTTTCCACGTGACTTGAGCAACTCTAGGAAATTTTCAGGGGGAGGGAGTGGGGCCAGCACACACACCACCCCCTTCACTCTGAAAATTTACTTGGTGCACTGAGGCAAAGAGGGGCCCTGCCAGGAAATATGTTGTTGTTTTTTTTCAGAGTGGGCGGAGGCGGAGGCGGAGTGCAGGCCTCAGATTCCTGGCGGGATTGCTGCTCCTGCTCTGGGGGAGGGAGAGACCCACCATCACTCCCGTGGGAGCTGGGGTAGCTCTGCCATAAGCCCGTCCCCTGCTCCTAGCCCTGGAGCAGGCCCTGCAACATGTATTTTTCATAAGTGTCCTGGAAAAATGTGCATCTAGGGCCACCCTAGACCCCCACCCCTTTGTCCATAATAGGGACATAGGTCTAGGCCCACCACACCCTTCCCCTTATCTAGGGTCTCCCCATGCCCTTATCCATGGGCTGCTTGGGGAAAACGATGCTCTTATTTCATTACTATGGATAAACAGAAGGGCCCCTCACCCGAATCACTGCTTTCTCCCAAAATCAGGTATCCAAATACACCCCATAAGCCTAATCCTGGTAGGTCCTGGGCACCTTCAATACCACCCCCCCACCCCCAGGGTCAAGGGCCCTCTGCGCCCATGAAGTGACCCTCCTTGCTTCAGAGCCCTTCCTGGAAACGTGTCTGCTAACAGGACCGGATACCCCCCAGCCTGGCTCTCCTCACCTCCCAGCGAAGGGGGCCGCTTGCCAGCATTAACAGAGCTGCCTTCCAGTCCCAATAAACCCAAGCATGCCTTTCCTGTCCCAGCACCTAATGAAATTCCTTTCCCCCCCCCGCAACCAAATATTAGCCCTGCTCACACAGAGGAGGGGCACCGCACGCAGAGCCACCGACACATGCCAGATTCCAGACCAGCTGCAGGGCCAGCCAGCAGAGGAGAGAAGAGGTCAGAGCATGGCCAGACCAGCCGGCTGCTCTTAAGGGACACAGATTGCCAAATATTGACCAGGATCTTTATTTAGCCCCTTGCGGCGGGGAGTAGTAATCTCCATTCATTTCCGTCGTGGCGTTGGTGAGTCTCTGGGCCCTCTCCCCAAGCACTTTGGATTGAGAGAGGAAATGACTCTGGGTGGATTATTTTGGAGGCACCTTGAGCCTGCAAAGGAAATTTACTAGCTCAGAGGGTCACCCTTTTTGCTCTCTGTGCAGCAGACCCCAAACCCAGTGAGATCAGGGAGAGTTGTATTTGCTTATATCATCAGGGATGGGGAACCTTGCAGCCCAAGGGCCAAATGTTCCCCATCCCAGATGGGTCCCCGGATCTAGTCCCTTCCCTCAAGCACTGAAAGAATAAGCTCAGGGGAAGGAAGTGGAGATCAGTGACAGTTATTCCATCAGGGCACTGGGGGGCGCTGCCGCGCACAGCACCACTGACGCCACCGCCGTCCTGGGCCTTAGCGCATTCATGCTCACTAGCCAGTGGTCAGCAATATGGCCTGCTACCCTCTTGCTGGCTCTCGCACATGCACAAAGGAGCACTCTGTGCTTTTCTGTATTGTGCATGCAGGCCGGCAGTATTTCTGGCTAGCGCACACGTGGGCACACTGGGGGACAGATGCTGGGGAAGGATGCAGGCATGTAGAGATGAGAGCATGCATTTAAGGATAGGGAACAAATCCATGATATCGCTCAAGGGTGTGGAACCTCAGGCCCAGGGACCAAATGCGACCCATGGGTGTTTTTTATTTGGCCCCTGTCCAGTTCCTGGATCTGACCCCTGGATCTAGTTCCGACCCCCCCCAACCACTGAAACACTGAGCTCAGGGTTAGGGATCAGAGTTGAAGGCATGCTGCACACAAGGGCAGCGACTGGTGCTGCGTGGGGCAGTGCCCCTAGTGCCCTGACAGGCTGCCCACCACTGATCTCTGCTCCCTTCCCCTGAGCTCATTCTTTCAGGGTTTGAGGGAAGGGATTGGAACCACAAGTCAGATCCGGGAATTAGATTCATGGCACCATGAGCTGCACCCCTCCTCTTCCTGAGTGCACCCTACTCCCCAAATTCTATGCAGCCTTTGGAGCTTGTGCTTATTTTCAAACTGGGCCCAGGGAAGGAAAAGGTTTTCACCTCTGATATACGGTCCCTCTTCCTTCCTCATCCTAAGCATCTCACCCACAACTCATATCGAGCCTGTTGAGCTACTGTACTCATTTTCAATATGGCCACTGGAGGGGAAAGGCTCTAAATGGCAGGCGGCACCTTGCATTTCAATAGCAGCCTCCCTCTCCAAAGTGCCTTGCAAACTTGGATGAATGAAGAGCTCGTTCATACAACACTTCTAAAGCGGGTGGTGGCACAAACACATGTTCTGAATGTTGCGTGAAATCCTTGCCATTCCCTGTGCTCCTTGTTGTTTTCTGCCACCTGATGCAAAGGGTGGGGCTATTAAAAGGAAGGGAAATCTGCAGCTGTGGGAATGCTTTGTCCTTAAACACAGATTAAAGAACAAGTGGTGAGTTTCCAAGGGGCAGGGTACAGTGTGAATGGGCGCTCAGATCCTATCGAGCCGCTCTCAGTCCCAGTATTTTGCCCCACCCACACTGCCTTTTTGAATGTCCCATCACTTTCCTTTTCATGATATAAACCATGCCTTGCCGGTGATTTTAGAAACGTCAGCAAAATGCATTCGGGGGTGGGGGGGCAACATTTTGCTTTTAGTTGCTCCACTTTAAATGTGAGGCAATGCCCTTGGCTTCGGTGGGTTTCTCTGTGCTATAGCAGACAGCAACGTTTGCCCCCGATATGTTGATTTAGCTAAACCTCCCTGTTGCATTCATAGACTTTTCTCTCCTTGCTTTGTTGCACACAGACATATTCCTGACTCCAGCCAGTGCCATTTCTGGACACTAGAAACATGTTGGAGCCCATGTTGGAGGGGCTGAACCAAGCAAAGTTGCACGTAGTTTGGCATCCTCCTGGAAGACCTCTATCCTATCTCCTCTCAGTCGTCTCTTCTCCAAACTGAAGAGCCCCAACCGACCAAGCCTCTCCTCATTGTCCTGGTTGGCTTCAGTTGGCGTTGCAGTCCACCCATGCAGAGAGGGTCTGCTTGAAAAAGGCTAGAGGTGACCAGTTGTAAAATAAGATCCATCCTGGTTAGTTAAAGCCAGCCAGGGGCAAGCACTGAAAGAGTGAGCTCAGGGTAACGGAGCAGGGATGAGGGCAGGCACATGAGGACAGGGGGGGCAGATCTATGGGGCAGATCCATAATCTGGACCCACTTCTTGCTCTGATTTTCAAAGTCATCCCTGAGAGACAGGGGCACATTTAGGAAGCTGAGAAGTTGCTAGTTTCGCTTAGTTACATGGGGGAGGGCTCCCTGAATGAAGGAGGGAGGTGGAGGAGGACGCATCCGTGAGGAATCTATGGGGATGTGGGGCTAGGGAAACCGAAGGATGGAAGAGGGGAGCCGTTTTCTGTTTATCCATCCAGCAACAGCAAATATTTTTCTTTCTTTCTCGCCACCTCCTCTAGTAAGTTACCTAGGAGTCGGGACGGGTGCGGAATCTCCTTCCTTGCAAGTTTTCAAAGCCCAGCTCTTGTCCAGGATGCTGCAGACAGGGTTAGCCCTGCCTTGGAGCCGACTTGGACATATTGGATGCCCTACACGAGGAGAGATGCGTACTAATCCCCCTCTCGCCTCCCTGATTGCACGGACCCGTTGGGTGGAGTGAGCCCCACTCCTACTTGGGACACTTCCTCACATTAGCTTGGGTGGGGCAGTGCCCGTTGGCCCATGGAGGAGCCTCCCCATCCGGCTGCAGTGCCTGCCACTCTACCTGGGGTGGCTGCCTAGGCCCATTTTTAAGGAACGCTTATGAACAATACATGTTGGCGGTGCCAAGGCAGGGCCCTGCAGCATGTATATTGATTTTCCATAAGTGTTCCTTTAAAATGGGCCGAGGTGCCCCCCGTAACTCTACCCGGTGGCTCTGTCTGTCTGTCCCCAGTAGGGCCAGCCAGCGAGGCACATGTTTCCAAGACACTTATGAAAAATACACGTTGCAGGGCCACGCATGGGCGCCTTTGGCCCTGCAACATGGCTTTTTCATACGAGTCCTGGAGGGGGGATTTGTCTAGTCCCATGACCCCAGGAGCCGGCTACCGAGCTGCCATGGGGCGGGGGGGGTCTTCCCACTCTAACCCAGCCCCCTACGAGTCTCCACCCCTGCGAGAGCAGCCGGGAGAGCAGAGCTCCCTGCCTCCAGTCCGGGCTGCCGCGTGTGTCGGGGAGGATCATGGCCGGGCTCCGCTGCGCTCTCCTGCTCCTGCTCCTGCTCCTGCCTCTGCCCGACGGGGCGGACGCCCAGCCTCGGCCGGCGGCTCAGCCTCCTGCCCCCGCCGGGGGGTGGAGGCAGCGGATCCGCTGGCAGAACCAAGGGATGCTCTACAGCTTCCTCAACAGCGGCTCCGAGTTCCAGCCCCCGCCGAGCCCCGGCGGCCGGAGCCAGAACGTCGTCTATCTCCGGCGGGTCCCTGCCCAGCCAGACCGGGGCAGCGGCGGCGAGACGGAGCCGGCTCCTCCACCTGCTCCCCCCCCCGGGCAGGGGATGCCCCCCAGGCGTGGCGTCACGGGGAGCCCCGCCGCCGGGAGGGACGTCAGTGGGGATCCCCCTCCCAGGAGGAACCACTATGGGGTCACGGCCCCCAGGCGGAGTGACGTCGGGGGAGCCCCCAGCAGCAGGCAGGACGTCAGAGGGGGGCCCCAAGGAGTCACCCAGGCAGCAGCGCCCGGCAGGAATGATGTCACCCGGGAGGGGACCCCCAGTGGGGCACGTGGCAGAGGGAATTCCACCAGGGGCTGGGGCCCCCGAGGGAGGACTCCCTCGGGCGCCCGCAGTGGGGGCTGGGAGGACACGGGGGCCTCTCGGGGGTCTGGTGCCAGGGGGGGCAACCCCATAGACTGGGCCGCCCAAAGCAGGAATGAGATCCAGGGGGACCCCCAACGCCCCAGTGCTTCCCCAGAGGGGGAGGTAGGGGCATCCCGTAGCCCAGCAGACATGGCAGGGGATGACCCCCGGAACCCCTTCAAGAATCGGAACACCGTCTTCTACAACGTCTACCCCAGCGGGAGGCCGCGCGTTATCAACAGGAGGCCTGGCTATGGGACCATGTACTTTCATCACGGTGAGCGGGGGGGCTGTGGGGAGAGGGCAGGCAGGGTGCAAAAACTCTGACCTATAGACCAAATCTGGCCTGTATCCGGCATTGATTTGGCCTATTTCCACCCCCTTGATCCGGCTGCAGGCTGGAGAGGAGTTGGAGCGGCGGCGCGGAGGATGGGGGCGATCATGGATCTATGTCAAACTCTGTCCTTGAGCGCCTGCCCGCCTAACAGACAGGTCCATTCATGGCGGCTATTAGCCAAGTAGGTTCGGGGGACATAACCTCTTACTGTCCGGGGCTGGTTTGCGCATTGTGACCTGTCGGGTCCTTCTCCTAAGAGAAAGAGACCGGCCGCTGTTGGAGACAGGATACTGGGCTTGCTGGACCTTTGGTCTGACCCGGCTAAGAAAGGGTGTGACATCACCAATCCCCCCCGAATGCACTTTTCTGGGCAATGTCTGTCAGGAGGCCAGGAACCGGGCTGGCTGCGGCGAATGGGGTGACCGAGACAGGAGCTGTGAACGGACACAGTCGTGTCATCTCATTCTCTGGGTCTGTCTACGCTGCAGCAGTAAATACGCTGGAGGGTTATGGGTGCCCCTCTGGGATGAGGACGGGCTCTGACAGCCGGCACTTTGGGACTGGTTAGCGATGGATTCCCACCCCCTCCCGGTGCCCAATCCAAGCTTCCTAAAATGATGCTGACAGCTCTGGGGCTTGTGGAATCCCTCGACCCAACCACATCCAGGCTGTGGCCTTCTTGGCCCCAGGAGCTCGATACCTACCGGACAAATCCGGTCCCGCTAGGCTTGGGTGGGTCACACAGGCCTCTTGAACCTTGTTCACATGGGCCAGCTTGGGGGGGGGAGGGGGGGGGCATTGATGCCAATTCTCCCAGGACGCTTACCAAAAATACATGTTGCAGGGCCTCAGGAGCCCAATGCAGGCCCTGCCACATGTATGTTTCATAAGTGTCCTGGAAAAATTGGCATCTGTGGCAACCCTAGCGCCAACTGGAAGCGTCCCAAATGCAGTTGCCGTGTGCGGGGATGGGAGGCTCGGCTAGCCCTGATTCTGGCAGGAGGGAGGGGAACGCGGGGGAGGGAAATGAGATCTCCTCTAGCTCCAGAGACTCCTTTTTGCAGCGGAAGTGGGGTGGGCAATGCCCCCCCCCCAGCTTCCCCCAGAACAGAGAGTCGGCAGATGGTCTGGAAACAATGCAAGGTCATGGGGTGAGAGGGGCACCAGGGCAAAGGAAGGGGGAGGCCCTTTCGGGGGTCACGGTGCACCCCCCTCCTCAGCTGAGAACCCAGTTTTTCCCTCGGAAGGGGTCCCATCCTGCATTCCCATCCTCTTCTGTCTCAGGGGTGGGGAAACGTTTCCCTCCCAGGAGCCACTTTGAAAATGAGTCGAATCCCCCGCCCCAGGGCTGCCTAGAGGTTGAGGGTCCGGGGCACTTAAGGGGGGAAGCTCAGGAATAGGAGGGTCCAGATCATGGATCTGTCCCCTGTCCTGGTGGGCCTGCCCTCAGCTCGACTCCCTTCCCTTGAGCTCAGTGCTCTGTCAGGCCTTGGGGGGTAGGAACAGGATCCTGGGGCCAGATTCAGGAACTGGAAAGGGGCCAAATATAAAAACGAGTCACAGGCCACATTTGGCCCCTGGGCTCAAGGTTCCCCGCTTCTGGTCTATCCAAACCAGGGAGCGGGGAAACCTTTTCCCCTCCCACAGGCCACTTAGAAAATGAGTTCAAGATCCGCAGGTCGGATACGAGGAGAGGGCATGGGTGATTAAGGCGTATGCTGAAGATGGGGTTGGGGGAGAGGGTCCAGATCCTGGACCTGTGCCCTGGATCCATCCCCTGTTCTTGTGGGCCGGCCCTCCTCTCTGCTCCCTTCCCCTGAGCGCACTCTTTCAGCGCTTGAGGAGCGGGACCGGATCCAGGGGCCAGATCCTGGAATTGGAAAGAGAACATAAGAAGTGCCACCCGGGGCCAGACCAGTGGTCCGTGGAGCCCAGCGTCCTGTCTCCGACCAAATAAACACAAACAAGGCCAAATAAAACCCAGTCACAGGCTGGCTTTGCCCACGGGCCGGCAGTTCACCAGCCTTGGTCTAGCCCTTCCTTCTCTTCTTTCCTCTCTCCCCACCAGGCCTGCCCGATTTGATCCCCGATCCGTATTTCATCCAAGCCTCCACCTACGTCCAGCGGGTGCAGATGTACGCCTTGCGATGCGCCGCGGAGGAAAACTGCCTGGCCAGGTACGACGATGAGATTATTCTGATGCTTGCCTCACCCTCTTCCTGTGTCCCTTTCACCTGAAGGCATCACAGATATTAATAATTCCATCTCCCAACTCACCTTGGTAAAGAAGAGCTAGGGTCTGCATTACCCACCACTGAAATGCGGCCGGCTCTGGGGAGGAACGTGGGCAGGTGTTTAACTGCATGTGTGACGCACTGTTTGGGAGGGGAAGGGAAGAAAGGAATGTCAGATCTCACTGATTATTTAGGAGGCTGGGTTCAGCATCAATCATCCCCCCCCCCCCCCTTTCCCTGCTGTCATCACTGCTGAGGGGGGGAGGCAGGGCTGTGTCAAAAAGGGGTGGAGACAAGGCATTTCCCACCTTTTCCAACAGGGGGCATGCTTCATAAAATCATCATCACCGGAACATGAGCCAACAATGAGAAACTGGGTGCTTTTAGACGGGCGGCGGCCCCACCTTTGCTCTGCCGTGCCCGCCGGGTGGGCTGTCCATCTAAAAGCAGTCCGCCAGATGTGCAGGCGGAGCAGAGGTGGGGCATGCTGTTCCTGCGGTGCTTGCGGCGCTCCGGAACATCCGGGAGCACGGCTAGCGGAATGGGCTGCTCAAACCGGGGCACCGGCCTCAGGCAGAGCTGACGCAGCTGTTGGACAGGGCTTACCCCGGGCAACACCACTGAGTTGTGGGCAGCAGCCTAAAGCGTCGGGCGATCTGCCCGCAACTCTATGGCGGGGGCGCCGTGCAGGCAGATCATGGGCCGCGGCAGTTGCCGGATCCGGTTAAACCCAATCCGAGCGGGGCTACGAGCGGGCAGACGTGGGAATGCACCTCCGGAGTCGGTCCGGGGGTGAGCAGTCCTGCATCCGTCTGAAAACACGCACAGTCGCAAACGAGGCAGATGCCATTTTGGGCTGCATTACCAGCTGCTTCATTTCCAAGTCGCAGGAGGTGATGGCAGTGCCTCACCTCTCCGGCACTGCGTTCAGTTCTGGCCACCGCGCTTCAAGAAGGAAGTTGAGAGATTGGAGAAGTAACCAAGATGATCCATGGACTGAGGATGAGCCGTAGGGGAAAAGCTACGGCTTTTTCCCGCAGGCGGAAAAAATCTTTTCTAAATAAAATAAATAAAAGCCTGGCTATGTTTAGCCTAGGGAAAAGAAGGCTTGAGGGTGGGGGACATGAGAGCAGTTTTCAAATCTCTAAAAGGAGGCCACAAAAATGCCGGTGAGCAGAAGCCAGCACAAGAGGGAACGAGCTTAAAACGAAGCAGGATAGATTTCGGTTAGATACTAGGGAAAATCCTCCCACGGGTAAGAACTATTTATCCATAAGTTTTGGCTGGAAATTAGAAGAAGGTTTTTAACAATGAAGAGCAGCGAACGGCTGGAATAAGCTTCCGGGGGCAGTTGTGGAAGCGAAGAATTTGAAGGGCTTCAAAATGGAGTTGGATACATTTATGGGATAGATCTTGTGAGAAGCTTATTTGATGCTACAGGATGAAGGGTTTGTCCCCCCCGCCAACTGTTGGGACATTCTGAAGGCTGGCGTGGCAACTATACTGTGTATCGGGGGCCTGCAAGCATGCTCAGGGTCGAACGGATCGCAGCATTTGAGGTCAGGAAGGAATTTTCCCTCTGGGCAGATTGACAGCTGACTCTCTG
Source organism: Sphenodon punctatus (assembly GCA_003113815.1). NCBI lineage: Eukaryota > Metazoa > Chordata > Lepidosauria > Sphenodontia > Sphenodontidae > Sphenodon > Sphenodon punctatus. The sequence continues at coordinate 5,746,049 of QEPC01008752.1, read as the reverse complement.
AGGGTTCTTTGCCTTCCCCTGCGGCGCGCGGGTGCAGCTCGCCTGCCTGGGACATCGGGATCCTTCTTTTTCTAAAACGATTTCCTGTTATTTCAGGCAGCGTTGTGCGCTCTGGTTGGTCCCCGGTCTCTAATTGTAGCTCTTGGTGGGATTTCTCTGCGCGGAGGGTTGGTCCTGCCATGGAGCAGGGGGTTGGCCCTTGATGTCTCATCCTACCCTACAATCCTATGATAATAATAATCATCTTTATTTTTATACAGAAAATCGTGGGGGGCGGGGGGGGACATGCCACCCTGTGAGTTGCCCATGGATTGGGGGCGTGGGATAGGGGGGTGCAGTTGTACCCACTTGGCCCCACCCTTTCTGACATCATTGACACGCTGAAAAGGGGCGTGGGCGTGTCGGAAAAGGGTGGAGCAAAGCAGCCCCCCCCCCGCCCTCCCCCAAGCACAATTCTGCCAGCGCTCTTGAACAGGGGAAGAAAGATGATGAAAAATCGGGCCCTCCCCAGAGTCAAAGGGGCCCCAGGCCACCCAGTCATTTGAGCAGCCTGCCCTGTCTCCGTTCCATCTGGCAGGAGGCCGTCTTTAAAGAGACGGTCCTCAGGGCCAGGCGGGCCTGCCGTCCATCTGAAGACGACGCTCAGTGATGCAGCTACAGATGGGCTGGTGTTCAGAGTGTGTTTAGAGGCTCATTCTCACCCTTCCTCTGGCAAACAAACCCCCCAGCTTCCTTAATCTGTGTTTGCCTTGCCCCACCAGAGCTGCGCAGTCACACAGCTGCTGCTGATTTATTATTATTATTAATTATTTATATAGCACCAACAATGTGCCTGGCACTGAAAAATCATTCATTAGGGACAGGTCCCTGCCCCAAGGCGCTTACAATCTAGCATGGGCGAGGGAGAGGGGAACATACATAGGCAGAGACGGGGAGACCTTTGTGAAACTGAGTTGTCACCGGTGCACGTGCTTGGCTTAGCTACCGGGAAGAACTTCGAAGAGGACCCTGAATGAAAGGACAGTAGACGTGTCAGTGAGCAATCTGGGGGGTGACCACCTAGGCGCATTTGTAAGGAACACTGATGAAAAACACATGGCCCTGCAACATGTATTTTTCATCAGTGTCCTGGGAAAAATTTGCATCTCTGGCGACCTGAGGAGCAAGGCCGTGAAGAGCCTCCAAGGTGAGGACAAAGAGTTTGTGCTGAGTGGGATTCTCCTGCCTTTCTCTGGCTCACCCCTTGAATCAGGAGACAGAGAAGGGATCATCGAGGAGCACCGGGAGTGGCGAGGATTTCCCACAGCATTCAGAAGGGGGGACTGGGCCAGTACCCCCTTTGAAAACGAGGGTTGTGTGTGACTGGGCCCTGGGGGGTAGCAGGGGCCATCGGTACCCTAGATGGAGGGTTACGGCAGGAGAGCTTGCTGCTATCCAGTCTTGGTTAGATCTTTCCCAGTGTCGGGAGCAGGGCCAGTAGGAAATACTTGTGACAGGCTGGGTGAAAGGAAGGAGAGAGGAGGATTATTTGGGGACAGGGCAGAGCCCAGCTCTGGAATCCAGGCCGTGGAATTTCCTGGGCTTTCCATGGTGAAGCCAGACCCTTCCCCGTAGCTCCAGACAGTCCCCGCCGAATGTTTATTTCGCCTTTGAGGTGGAAACAGGACAGCGTTTCCTGTAAACACCCAGCAGCGGACATAAACAGGGGGTGGGGGCAGCGACAGCAGCTTTGCCTCTGCCAGGCACCTTGCGTAGCGCTTGATGAATGGGACCTTTTTCTCCCCCACCCGCCTCTCGGAGACGCGGCCTGTTATTGTCTTGGCAGGGAGATTGTGTTCCCAGCTGCCTGGGGAAAGTAAAAATCCCCCAGTTGGGGGCAAGCATCCCACGCCCACAGCTGGGATGCCTTCCAGCATCTGGAGATGTTTTCGACAAAAGGGGCTACTCAGCGTGCGCTCAGAGGGGCATGTCTGGAATTGACGGTCCTTCTGAGTCCGTGGCAAACATTCCCCTCTATGTGCGCGAGGGGGAGTTCAGTGCAATTCAAGGTTGCTTGTGTGAGGGTTCAGGGGGGCCTTGCTTTCCTCTCTGGCCCAGCCGTGTTGGCCTGGAGTGGGAGGGTGAGATTCTGCCCCCAAAGACTGAGCAGGATCTGTGGGTGACCTCTCTCCACCTCGCTAACAACGAGCATTTGCAGTAGAACTAAAATGATTATTACTCTTATTTATACCTGGTGCTGCAAAATCACCAGGTATCGTAAAATCCTTAATTAGAGGCAGGTCCCTGCCCCATGGGGTTTACAATCCCGGAGGAACAAGGGAGAGGAAAACATAGGGATGCATTGATGAAGTTGAGAAATTGCAGGTGCACGGGCTTAGTTTAGTTACAGGGAAGAAGTAGACCCTCAGAAGGAGCGTGGGGGGGGGGGGGGGGGAGGGGAGGAACTAGAGAAAGCCTAACCAAAAAGGTAGTTTTTTAGGAGAGATTTGAAGGTTGGGAGGGACAAGCGCAAATATGTTCAGGGTGGGAGTTCCAGGTAAAGGGGGCAGCATGGAGGAATCCGCTGCAAATATCGTAGCCGACAATTTTGCCCAGTTCAAACCAAACTCACTGAAATGGAGACTAACCCGTGTTCAATCCCATCGTCATCGGGAATTCATTTCGGTTCCGATAGTTGGTTATTTGATTGTTGGGTTATTTATTTATTTGTTAGATTTATTTGCTGCCCGCCACCTCCTGCTTTCGCAGCTTGGGGTGGCTCACAACCTATACAAATCAATCATAACAAACTAAAATCACATCAAACATTCAAAACAACCCCAGGGCAGAGCAATAAAAACAATATCGTTTTCCCACCCTCACCCAATCCCCCACCCCCGTCCCCCTCGCCAAACGCCCGGTGGAACAGCCGGGTCTTACATCTCTGATGGGGGCTGCCACTCCACCGGCTGTTCCCACAAGCGTCACCTCCGTCTTGGTTATTTTTGTACTATCCCTGCATACGCACTCGCTGAAACGAAGCAACTGAACAGCCCAACTGCCAAATACACGGATGTGCAACTATCCGGTTCGGATGCGGACGTTATTGGGATATTTGGAAGGCTCTCCGAAAACGTGAATAACGAATAGGATCGAGGGTACGGAACGGCTCCCCTGTGAAGAGAGGTTGGGACTCTTCAGCTTGGAGAAGAGATGACTGAGAAGGGATAGGATAGAAGTTTATAAAATCAGGAGTGGTGTGGAATGAGTGAATAGGGAACGGTTATTGACCCTCTCAAATAGTACTAGAACTAGGGGACACCCCATGAAACTAACAGGTAGTGGATTTAAAACAAATAAAAGATTAATTTTTTTTAATTCAACGCAAAATTAAGTTGTGGAATTTGTTGCCAGAAGGCGCGGTCAAGGCCAGTCGTCTAGCTGGGTTTAAAAAAGTATTAGACAGGCTTCTGGAGTGTAGGTCCATTCGTAGGTTTGGGGAATGTAGCCTCTGACTGTCAGGCGCTGGGAGTGAATGGCAGGGAAGCGATCGCCCCATTGTGAAACGTTGGGTACTTCTTCCTAGCGAGCAAGACTGGCCACTGTCGGAGACAGGATGCTGGGATCATTAGTCTGAGGCAGTCCGGCACTACTTCTGTTCTTATGGGACATCCGCAAATACAAATCCGCTTTTCCCCGATGCAGTAGCGTCCAGCTTGCTATCCTCTCCCAGCACTAGAATACTAGCTCCTCTCCTAAGTGATTGAAACACCCATAAGCCCTGACTTTTAAAGGCAGACCCCCTTGAGCAGCAGAATGGACCCAGATTGCCGTAGCTGCACTGACGTTCCTAAGACAAGTCCATCCCAAGCCATGTGGCCCATCAGGCTGGTGTGGTTGTGGCACCTGTTTCCGTGGCCAACAGAGTCATGTGGCCAAACAGCAGCAGTCTATCAAATTGCAATCAGGCTCATGACTCCATAGGCTGATGGCATCACCCCACTTAGGGTCATGACCCATAGTTTGGGAACCTCTGCCCTAGGGTCCATTGGTAGGGGAGAGTGTGTGAAAGAGACCCCCCCGGTACTCTAGCTAGCCTCATTGTGGATCCCCCCCCCCCCCCCCCCCCCCCCCCACATCCACAGCCCCGTGTCAATGACCTCCTCGCTTCTCCTCAGATCCGCCTACCGACCAGGAGTGAGTGACCTCAGCTACCGGGTGCTGCTTCGCTTCCCGCAAAGGGTTAAAAATCAAGGGACGGCCGATTTCCTCCCCGTGAAGCCGCGCCATGCTTGGGAGTGGCACAGCTGCCACCAGTAAGTAGCTGGGCGTGGCACAAGTGACTGCCATCAGCGTGGCGGGCACCAGAGGGGGGGCTACCAGGGTGTAAGCTCCTTCTGATCTTTCCAGGCCGCCGCCTGCCCGCAAGGCGCTTAGGAGGGACCGGGCCCTTCAAGCTGGAAAACCCGCCAGATTGTCCCATCGGTATGGGCTGATCGGGCGTGTTTTTCAGATCTCCTAGGTCTAAGAGACCACGCCGGGCCTCCCAGATAATGCTGGCTGTCAGCCAGTGGCACGGGGGAAACAGGAGGAGTGGGTGGAGCCATTTGGCTTCCTTCCATTCTGAGGCCCCCCACATGCCTTCCTCCTTTCACCCCCCCAGCACCAGGCTCAGCCTTAGGGTTTGCAGGGCCCAGGGCAAAGATAAAATGCAAGGCCCCTGGTGGCCCCTCCCTCTTGACTTGTGAGGGCACCCTCTGCGGTGCCCTGAAGGGGGTCATGTTTGGGGCCCCACTGAGAGGGAGTGGGTCCTGACCACTGCAGGGCCCTCAGAAAGAGTGGGGCTCGGGGCGGTTGCCCAAGTCACCCTGTAGTACGTCCGGCCTTGCCCAGCACCCAAAAATGCCCTTCCCTTTCAGCTCCCAGAAGTATCCCCTCACAAGCCCCCCCCCTCCATGCCTCCCTACAGGTGTTAAGAGCCAGCTGTCCCCTTGCCATGCCCCTCCCTGCCCCACTAGGACCCACTGGTAGGGCTGCCACGTATGCACATTTTTAAGGAACGCTTATGAAAAATACATATTGCAGGGCCTGCATCGGCACCAATGCAGGCCCTGCAACATGCATTTTTCATAAGCATTCCTTTAAAATGTGCACCGGTGGCAATGCTACCCACTGTCCCTTTCAGGCATTACCACAGCATGGATGCCTTCAGCAACTACGACCTCCTGGATGCCGGCTCTCAGCGGAAAATGGCGGAAGGGCACAAGGCCAGCTTCTGCCTGGAGGACACGACGTGCGACGCAGGGGTGCAGCGGCGGTACGCGTGCACGGCGCACACGCAGGTGAACGAGGGGCAGGGCGCAGCCAGGCCTGTTTAAGGGGGGGGCAAACACGGAGGGAGAAGCCCCCCCCCCCCAGTTCCACCCCCTTTCAAATCCAGGCAACCAGGGATGAAAGAGGGGTTGCCTCTGGGAGGTAGTCAAAGAGGGGTGCGTCGTGGAGACGGGGTGCCTGGGCCCATCCTCTCCAGGTGTGCCCTAGAGAGGGCGTTTTCGGACTAGACACTCCCCACCCACCTCACGTTACCGGGCAAGATCCGCCCTTTTCTGTCCGTCTCCTCTGCCCAAACTCTCACCCACGCCCTTGTCTTCTCCCGCCTCGACTATTGTAACCTCCTCCTCGCTGGCCTTCCCCGCTCTCACTTCTTCCCTCATCTCTGTTCAAAACTCTGCTGCCAGGATCATCCACCTAGCCCGTCGCTTCGACCACGTGCAGCCTCTCCTCTCCTCTCTCCACTGGCTCCCCCTTCCTGAGCGTATTCTGCACAAGCTCCTCGTCTTCACCTACAAAGCCCTTCACAACCTCGCTCCCCCCTACCTCTCTGCCCCGATCTCCCTCTGAACCCCTGCTCGAGCATTCCGCTCCTCTTCCATCCCCTCCCTCGCCCTCCCCTGCTCCCCCAACCGCCTTCGTCCCTTCTCCCTCGCTGCCCCGCACCCTCGTCCGCCTGGCCCCCACCCTCCACACCTTCAAGTCCCTCCTCAAAACCCACCTCTTCCGCTCCGCCCTCCCTAACTCCTGCTAGTCATCTCCACCCAGGATTATCCCCCACCTGTTATCTGCAAACTCCCAATTTACTGTAACCAAGCCATGAGCGTGCACCTGAGCTCTCGCATCCTCGTGAATGTCACATCCCTTGTCTCTCCCTCTGTCCCCCCTTCCCCGTCTCCCCTCCCCCTGTCTTTAGATTGCAAGCTCTCAGGCAGGGACCGTGTCCATTGTATTTTCTGTAAAGCACCAGGTACACCGCTGGCGCTATATAAATGCTTATAATAATAATAATCCATCGGGCAACACTGGAGCCCTGCAACATGTACAGTGGGTGGGGGGTCGGTGAGTAGTGGGTGAAAACACCCAAAAAGGGAACATAACAGAGAGGCCGCAACCCTCCCTGTGATGCCTCGTAGATTCAGCCACACACAGCACAAGATTCCTGTGCTTTCCTCATCCCCATCACAGCCCGTGTTATTACCCCGCAGGTCTTGTGTCTGGCCTTAGCTCTCTGGTACAACCCCATGCCTAGCTCGGCCTCGCCCTCCCTAGAGGGACCGAGACAGATCACTTCTCCCGCTGCCCGAGCCCCTCAGTTCGCTGCCCCCAAGGAGGGGCACAATACAATAACCAACATGTTGCTTTCTGTGCAGGGCCTGGGGCCCGGTTGCTATGACACCTACAACGCCAACATCGACTGCCAGTGGATTGACATCACAGATGTGCCGCCCGGCAATTATGTCCTCAAGGTAGCGTTGATGATGGGACACTGGAGAGCATGGGAGAAAAGGGAGAGTGGATGAGCTAACCGGCCCCAGCCTCTGAGCTATGGGCTTCCTAGGAGGCTGAGTTAATGTGCTTCATGTATGACTCGATCAACTGGTGTTAGACTTTTGTCCCAAGCTAAGCAGGACCCGGCAAGGCTAGTGGTATGGATGGGAGATAGTTGGGAACGTCAAAGTTGGCTACATAGAGTGGACGAAGGACCACTCTACACAGGCCCCGCAACATGGTTTTTTTTCATAAGTGTCCTGAAAAAATGTGCATATACAGCAACCCTGGACTTGTCCCTCCCCAACGGTGGGAGGAGCCATGGGGAAGACGGTCAGGCAAGAGCCCCAATGATGTTTGTCGTCCCGCCAAAGGTGATCGTCAACCCCAACTTCCTGGTGGCCGAGTCCGACTTCTCCAACAACGTGGCGAGGTGTGACATCACGTACACGGGGACCTACGTCACCACGCGGAACTGCAGGATCGCTAGGTACAAACGAGGAGGCGGGTGGGGGGATGTGGAGTCACTTCCTGGTGCCGCAAGGCTTCACGGTGCACAGGCCCTTCCTTGTGTTACCCATGGCAACCCAGCATGGCTGCTTGTGCCCCCCTCCTCCCTCCCCCCCCGGTCTAGCTGGAGTTAAATTTTCAGCCTGAGTCATTAGATTTAGGCTGAAATTTATATTCATAGTCAAAGGTGAATTTAATAAATCCCCCCGGATTGGCTGCTGCAAATTCAGATGGTTCGTCCCATTTGCAAACTTCCTCTGCTGTTCGCAAAGTGGGGCGGTCAAGCTTTCTTTATTGTGTCCATTTATAATTTGCAATTAATTATCCATAATTTCTAAGGTCCTGGTTCATGGCTATGTTAATCGCACCACTTCCTAACCCTAACCTTCCCAGTAACTCAGCTTTTACTGCCACGGTAGACATCGGCGTCAGCCACCACTGCAGTCGGTACAAAACTCCCGTTGACCTGAATGGACTCAGGGTCCTAGTCATCCCCCTCTCCCATCCTTTGTCTCCACTCCTTCCCCTGAGCTCAGTCTTTCAGTGTTTGGGATTAGGAACTGGAGCCAAGGGGCCACATTAAAAACTAGCCAGGGGCCACATTTGATCTTTTTCGGTGGCCGCCCCTGTGCTGTGGAATTCGCTCCCGGAGGAGGCTCGGTTGGCTCCCACTCTCCTGCTGTTTCGGCGCGTATGTAAGACCTGGCTGTTCCGTCAGGCTTTTGGCGAGGGGTGGGGGTGGGTTTCCCCACATTGTATTGTATTGTATTTTTTAAATTGTTTTTTTTTAAAACAAAATTTTGAGTGTTGTTTGGTGCCCCGGGCTGCCCTGTGGGCAGGAGGGGTGGGATATAAATTTTAAATAAATTAAATAAATAAATAAATTTAGCCCCTGGGCCTGGGTTTCCCCACCCCTGACTTAGCATCTCCAGGCTTTGATTGGTGGGAATTGGTCACAGTGGGGATTAGGGCGGCCAGATCAGTGGCTTTTAAAATTGGCATATCTGGGATCGTTAGCCTAAATCCTGGTCTGAAATCTAGAAGGGATCCCCTCAACAGAGGACATCATTGCGGAGCTCCTCACCTGTTGCTTCCTTTTCTTCTACAGCTTCTAAGCAAGACACCTTCCAACATGCTCCAGGTCAGGGGCCCCATACGCTCTTGTGGGATGGGCCCCCTCCCAGCTTGAATCTCCCCAACCTCTGCGCTTACGCCCAAGACTCCATCGAACTCTCGTCCTCTGACATTGCCTTGTCTTTGCTCAGACAGAAGCTGAGGCCCGGCTTCTTGTCGCCCTATCAAACCACCACAAAGTAGACTCCAACGGACCACTTTTCTCGCCGCGGTTCATCGGCACCCTGGCATTTTGGAGCGGCTACGTTCTCCCTGCTAGTATTAGCTACGGACGCGACTTTGGGTGGATTTCCGGATTCCGATCTTTTTTATATATATATAGATTCATATTATGGATCTGTATTAAAAATAATAATAAAAATATTTTTTAAATGAATTGAGCATGAACAAAATGACCACCGGGCCGTTTTACACACGTGCAAATGGCTGCTGCCCTTAACCAAAATGGCGGCAATAGTATTGCCACCATTTTGGTTAAGGGCAGCACGGCAGCCATTTTGCACGTGCATAATGGATTTTTAAATATTTTTTATTATTTTTAATATGGATCCATAATACAAATCCACACTAGGCATGGCCTTTTCAGATTAATCCGTAACTGCCATTTTCGGACACTTCCAGATTAATCTGAACACCCATCCCTAGTATTAGCCCATCTGGGAAGCCACATAATAATAATCTTTATTTTTATATAGCGCCCCTCTGCCCTGCCACACGGAGCGCTTTACAAATAACTAATAAAAACAACTTGTCATCCTCCCAACAATCCTGTGAGGTAGGTTAGGCAGAGAGGATATTGTGACTGGCCCAGTGTCACCCAGGGAGTTTTGGGCTAAAGGGAGACTTGAACCGGGCTCCCCCTCCCAGTACTGCGCATTTAGCCATTACACCAGACACGTGCGCTGGCTCCCCCAATCCCAGCTAGACCACGGTCACAGTGACCAGCGCATCCTGTCACGTAGCTTCTGGAAAGGCCCCTCGGCCACCTCTCACTCACATCAGAATTACATACCATTTCAAGTGGGAGTCGTAAGCCCCACCTCCTCATTAATTAATTAATTAATTCACACACACACACACGCCCCATCCAGTGCGGCGGTGGGGACAGCTGCCCGGTTCCAGAGAGGGAAGCCCAGATCGCTTAGCACTCTGGCAGTGGCCGCACGCGGGAGTTTAGGCAGCGGTCACAAGGAGTCCTCGTCCCAAAGTGGGGTGTTGCCCTATAAAAGCAGGACCATGGGAGTTTTCTGGGAAAGGGGGGCGATCCGCTGCCTAAGGCCCAAAGATCCACTAGGGTCACACACAGCGCTGGTTGATGCAGGTGATTCTGCCGCAGCTGGATAAGCCAAGGGACGAATGAGACAGGCGGCTCGGGCAGATGCTGCAGCTCGTCCGGGGGGGGGCGGGGGGAGGATTACCAGCTACGCATCTGCACCCCAGTTTAGCTACCCCCGAGTGCCTTCCCTCTGAGCCCAATGTACTCTAATCCACTGGCCCTCCAACTTTATAAACCTCTCCCGCTCTTGGCTGGGCCAGTGGAACCTTTCCCCCACCGTGCTCCCTCTCCCTTCCTTTTGTTCCCCCAACTCCGCTCGCCCCCAATCTCTGGCCACCCTAGTCAGAGTGGAGCGAGCTGTGCTCCTTTTCATGCCCCACCCCCCCAGCGGCTGGAGGCCACGCATCCTGTGGGGCAAACCCTGCTCAGAGCCTGCGTCATTAGGGAAATTGCCTTGGAGAGGCTTAGCCAAGCTAGCGTTATACATGGAACTCCAGATCCAAACTGCCCCCAAAGTCCAGGCTCTAGCCTGTCAAAATTGCGCCAGTTGCATGGGGTGCGAGGGAAGGATTTATACATTGGAGCCGCTAGAGATCTGCGTACCGCCTAGCTCTGCTGCCCCGTGTGCCAATGGGGGGGGGGGGGTGATGCAAATTTGGCATCTTCATTATTTTGGCTCCTATGAATAAATGTCACTTTACTAGAAAATGGCTCCTGGCTGAGTTATTGCACTTGGGTTTGGGGGGTGGGGGGTGCACCAGTGATGGGAATTTAATGACCTGAAAAGGGGTGGAAAATAGGAGTCCTTGTCCCTCCCGTGCAATGCCCTGGCCCTGGGCTGGAATGAACATAGACTGAGGGCCCCTGCTCTCCCACTCGGACATCGTGACGGGCTACAGGGCGCAGGCCCGGGAACTGGGGGCCGCTATCATGACTGGGGGCTACAGGGTGCAGGCCTGGGAACGGGGGGCCGCTATCGTGACTGGGGGCTACAGGGTGCAGGCCTGGGAACGGGGGGCCGCTATCGTGACGGGCTACAGGGCGCAGGCCCGGGAACGGGGGGCCGCTATCGTGACTGGGGGCTACAGGGCGCAGGCCCGGGAACAGGGGGCCGCTATCGTGACGGGGCTACAGGGTGCAGGCCTGGGAACTAGGGGCTGTTATCTTGACTGGGGCTACAGGGCGCAGGTGTGGGAACTGGGGCCGCTATCGTGACAGGCTACAGGGCGCAGGTCCAGGAACTAGGGGCCGCTATCATGATGGGGCTAGAGTGCGCAGGCCTGGAAACTGGGGGCCACTATCGTGACGGGGTACAGGCCTGGGAACTGGGGCTACCGGCTTCATTATGCTCTTTCCCAGCAGCACCTCTGGCTCCCTCCCTTGCCTACAGCACCGTGACCCTCCCCCAAGGCAGCAGAGGATGCCTGAAGAGAGGGATGCTCTGCTCTGCTCCCAGCCCCCTCTCTGTCTTGTGTTCCTGCCAGAGCCTTGTTTAGCATCTGTCTGGAGCCTCTTCCTGCTGCGATTCCCGAGTCCCTGGCCAGGAGGAATGGGAGCAGGAACGTCAAACATTTCCCCTCGGGCGGCCGCCAGGGTCAAGACATCCTCCCCGCCCGGCCACATGACAGCTCCGAGGCTGCCCACCGCACTGGGGCAGGGAAGCGGTGGCTGCAGCTCATCCCCACGGCTTGTAGGTCAGCCTTCCTAACGCCGGGTTGGCCCGGTGTTCATCGTGTGGCGCTGCTTAGACACACAGCTCCTCTTGGGGCAAATCGGTCTTTTGCTCGGCCCGCCGGCGCTGCCGCCTCGTTCTCCGCGTTGTAGCTGCTAACACGCCCCGCAATATCGTTAGACACAACGTTGGCCACGTGTTCCACCGGAAAACGCAAATTGTCCTCACGATGTGATGGTGTTGGCTAGTTAAGTTAACGTGGCCTCAGCTGTTGTCAGAACAACATCAAACATACAATCAAAACCAAAACAACTATCTATAGAACGGGAGCTCTTACTAATTACATGAGTTCATAGGGAGCTTAAAATTCAAAGAAGCCTCCCATTAATGGCTAACACCAAGAATTTGGAGAGAGCTTGGGTTATTTCGAGGGAAGTATTCAGAGCGATTTCCAACAAATAAAGGGCCGTTCTGTCAGGCAAAACGTCCATGAAAGAAGCAAGATATTCGTTACACAAAGTGTCATATAAATGACAACCAAATCAAATATGCTGTGCGGACTCTGAGACAAGATTTTCATAAGGGCAAAGACGGCTGCCATAGGGTTCACCCTTAAAACGTCCCTCACGCGCTTTGGAGGGCAAGGCATTAACGGCAATGGGGTTCGCGTTGCATGTTCAACGGGCGGCCAAATTGGTGTTGGGATTGTTACGGTGCTTACTTACACACAACGGCCAAACACGTGCTTAGGGGTTTTGACACCCCATCTTTGTTATGTCTAAAGATGCCCCCATGGGTGGAGGTGGAGGCTGTTGCCCCGGCCTGCAGTCCACCCCCATGGTAACCCCCATCGGGGGGCGAATTGCCTGATGCTCTAGGCTGCCGCCCACAACTCTATGGTCTGGGGGTGAAGCAGGCTGAGGCAGCTCATCCACCGAAAAGCTCGCAATGGGCTAGATAAAGGCTGGTCCAGCATGGACGGGGCTGAGGGGCAGGGGCTAAGAGACACGCCTTCAGTCCCTCCACTCCTGGACTTTGGGGCAGCCCTCCCCACCTGTCTAAAACCCCTTCCCCCTACCATTCACCTTGATCACCCCCTTCTGGGACCTCCAACCCAGCAACCACCCCCATCCCCTGGAACGGGTAGCCCCAGGGTCTTTCCAATAGCACTGGAGGCTGCAAGTACTTGGCAGATGGGGAGGGGAGGGAAGGCCAGCTCCGCCACCCCTCCTCCCTCACCCAGAACCAGCAAGGCCTCTGCAGCGTCACAGGTTTCCAACACCAGCGTGAGAGACAAACAGAGCCTGACCTCACGGGAGCATGCCACAAAGGAGAGGAGGCTGTGGCGGCCCGGGTAGGAGTTACCAGAGCAACCAGAGCCTGGCTATCCCTGACCACCATCACCCCCCCAACCCCCTCTCTCACCTACCCTGGCTGCCTTGTAGCATCCGCTCTCAGACCCGAGCACAGTCACGCGGCCGCTATAGGACACTCGGACAAGCCGGCCCTAGCGTGGTCATCTAGGCACATTTTTAAGGAACACTTGTGAAAAATACATGTTGCAGGGCCTGCAACATGTATTTTTCAAGTGTTCCTTAAAAACGTGCCTAGGTGGCCACGCGACCCGGTCCCAACCAGGCTAAAAAAATTCCATTCCACGTAGCAGCGCAAGGCTGTAGTAGACCCGGGCTCATATATCTTTATTATTTTTATTTCTTTGCATTTATTTGCCACTCCCTCATGCCTATGGCATCCCGGGATGGCTTACAAAACAAATAAAATACTAAAATTCAATAAAAGACATAAAAAGTTCCAACAATAATTAAAAATAACTTCCCCCCAACTACCCCACCCTCCCCTCCGAAGGCCTGGGCAAACAGCCAGGTTTTGCAAGCTCTACGGAAGGCCGGCAAGCTTGGGGCCAGACAGGCTTCCTCCAGGAGGGAGTTCCAAAGTCACGGCACAGCCACCGAGAATGGCCTCTCCATGGTGGGCCCGTTTTACACGGGGGATCTCAAGAAAGACACCCCCGGCAGACCGAAGGGGTTGCCCTGAGATGCAGAGGGCGAGGCGGTCCCTGAGATATAAGGGGCCCAGACCATGTAGGCAGCGGCGGTGTGCCCCCTAGGGTATCAGGGGCAATGCCCCCCCCCCTTGCCGCTGGGGCCCACCCAGGAGTCGCCCGAGTGACCGGTGCCGTCGCTGGGAGGGGGGGAGGATTTGCACCGGCCCAAGCCTGGGCTCATGTGCAGAGCCAGCTCGAAGAACCTTGTTTGAAGTAGCAACCTTCAGAAGGCTGCTACTTCAACAAGGTTCCTTGAGCTGGCTCCGCACATTGTCACTGGTTTGTGTGCGTGTCCGATGCCAGCGTTGCTCTAGTCGCCTGCCTACCTATTTCATACACCACAGCCCCTCAGTAAACCAAGGGGCCCTGCGGTGACGAGACCAAGGCAGGGGACATCTCAGAGCCACCCTGTCAATGGCCTCTCCCAGCAAGATGTTCCAATCTCGGACAAGTTCATCAACAGAGTGGCCGTCAGGGTCTAAGGTTAACTCCCTCAAAGCCTCCTGGAACCGTTGCGGTTCCATCAGTCTCCGAGGGCGGACCAACCTAACTGGTCCACTCCCCTTCTGGAGGTGGTGTGCTGAGAGGCTGGCCTGTAGGAGATAATGATCCGTCCATGACAAGGGCATATCGTCCATGACAATATGCCAATTATGAGGCCCCCCCTATGGGTAACATGATAGCAGGGTCTCTAGAGTGGGGGCTAAGGTGGTGGGAGCCTCCATTTCAGGCCACCAACACACACACACACACAAACAGCCTGAGGCATGGTAGAAAGTTTTCAGAGTGGGTGGGGGAAGGGGTGTTGGCCCCAGCCCTCACTCTGACCCCACCCACTCTGAAAACTTCCTAGCAGCGCTCAGGCCTCTTGAAAGACACACACACACACCCTTCCAGCCTCAACCAAGCCCCTTCCTCCATGATAGCGATGCCTCTGCCACCTAGGCAACCCCCATCGCAGTGGGACAAGAACCAAATTGTGATCTATCGTTCTACAGCAATGTCAGCGTTCAAAGTGTTTTACAGTCCTTACCTGGTGCTACGCACAGTGGGACTATTAGTCCCATTTTACAGATGAGGGAACTGAGGCCAAGAGAGAGTGACTTGCCTAAGGCCACCTAGTGAGTTAAAGCAGGATTCGAGCCTTGGTCTCCCAAGTAAAAGCCCAACGCCTTGATCGCTAGGCTACACTGGCTCACCCTGACGTCTTGTGCCAAGGAAGAGGGGGTGATTTCAAATACCCAGCAGCTGATATAGACACATGGAAACAGGGCTGAGCAAGCTGAACAGCACCTGCTCTCCTCTTAAAGACAGCTACCGCCACCAGCTAGGACACAACGGCTGAGGAACTGGACTTCAAGAAGAGAAGGCCGACGCTCTCTAGTGGAAGCTGCCGTCATCACATGTGGATGAACACACAGGCCCAGCTGAAGCACGGATGGAATGTGTCAGTGGGTGTTTTCAGATGCCTGCCTCTTGTGCACAGGGTCTGCAACGTGAAGTGTTCCTTAAAAACGTGCCTAGGTGGCAGCCCTAACCGCGGAGGGCAGGGCTCGTGGTGATGCAGGAGCAGGCAGGCCCCTCCAACACAAGGGGCCTGGGGGTAAATTAGAAACACAGGCGTAGCGTGTGGACCCATAGGATTTGCAAGGCAGAGAGGTCCTGCCCCTGAAAGGGGTATGGGTGGGTATGTTTAATTAATTGAAGGCCGGAGATTAACCTTTTATTTTTTCTAATGGGCGAGTCAACATACATCAAAATATTTCTGTGTCAGGAGGGGGCCCGCCTAGAATTGCCATTTAGGTGCCAATGCAGGCCCTGCAACATGCATTTTTCGTAAGAGTCCTGGGGGGGAAATTGCATTTATGGCAACCCTACTAGGCCCTACCATTTCATGCAGAGCAACAACTCCTCTTGATCCAGCACAGGAGGCAGGAATCAAAACAAACACGACTCCTTAGCACAGGTTGGAGAACCCCAAGACTGGGGCCTGATGCAATGGACCCCCTCGTTTTTAGCTAGAACTGGAAAGACAGCTAGTCCTGGATCTGGCCCCTGGATTCCATTACTATCCCCAAACCCTGAGAGACTGAGCTCAGGAGGAGTCAAGATGAGGGCTTGCACGGTTGCACACAAGGATAGGGGTCTGGGCCCTCCTCTTCCTGAACCCATCCCCTAAGTGCATCATCTTATTGACTGTCCTGAGTCTTAGCAGAACGGCGGGGTATAAATAGAAATAAACAAAAATAGGAAGGAGAGGGCTGGGTGTTACTTGCTCAGCTGATCAGTGGGAGCAGGCCGCTCTCCCAGCCTGATCACATTGAAAGGTTGCCTGCAGGAGCATCTCTGGTCTCTTCTCAGCCAGCCAGGGGGCTGCTGGCAGAAGAGGGGTGTTCTCACACTTTCGGCAGCACACAAACCCCTGCTCCAAGAGGCGTCCACCCCATTGCTATCCGTACGTGGAGAAAGGACACAAGACGTTTTGCAACCTCCTTACAGTCCCCCAAGGGAGGTTTGCTCAGCTGGGCAGGGCAACCTAACCTTTCAAGTTCGCTTCAGATCTGCAGGAGTGAGGCTTTGTGGGCAGCTGGGCCCAAGACGCTTTTGGTTCTGAAGAAACTTGTGCCAAAGGCAGGCATTCTGGTGCTAACGGGAAAGCAGCACTGGACTGCAGCTAAACACATTAACTAGCAGCGGGGCACTAAGTGTTCTCCAAACTGGAGCCTGCCAACCACTTGTGGGTCACACATTAAGCAACACAATTAGTGATTCACTGGGGGGGGTGCAGGGAGGCGAGACTAACTCACCTTTATTAATACCCCCCCACTGCCTGTTTTGCTGTCAAGGATGAAAAGGGAGCAGTGGCCCCTTGATCCTCTATCTCCAGTAGGGAGGCGACAGGAGTGTTCAAAATGGATAATTTTGAGTGCCCGCAGACTGGGCATGAGGAACAGATCGGTACAAAGTAGGGATGGGAGTTTGTAATTAACCAAAATGGCGGCAATGTCATTTTGGCCACACCATTTTGGTTAAGGGCGGTAGCCCTTTTCACATGCACGATACGGAGCAGGAAGAACATGGCGGGGACCGGGAGGGAGTCTGCCAGAACCACCACAGCAGCCTTCCGAGGCTGGTAAATCCACTCCAGGGCCCCAGAGTGGGGAAATATATGGGCTCCAAGGGATGGGAGTGAGCACTGGGGGCAGAGAAGTAACTCCAGGCTGGTTCCCGCCTTTCCAGAATGGCAGCCACGCTGCCGCACGGCGCCTCTTCGGAAAAGGGCGCGTACGCGCAGAACGGCCCAGTGGCCATTTTGTGAACGCAGCTATTTTTTAGGTTTTCATTTTAAAAAGGTGTTAACGGATTTAAATACGGAACCGAAGTAGGAACCCGTAATTAAATCTGCAAAACCAAATGGAATTCCCTGTCCCACCCACCTAGTACGAAGGCTGGGTTTGACAGACACCAGACAGTGGGCCGAGACTTGTTATCCAAATTTATCAGGATGGATTCAAAACCGATCCCCCTTGCGTTGAAAGGCGTATTGAACACCAACCAGTGCTGGCCCTCCAGTATTTTAACCAGACACCCCCAGGAAACCATCCATTCACTCCAAAGTACGGACCGTTTTTTAGCTGGGAGGATAAAGTAGTGCTTGAGTAAAACTTACCTGGCCCCATTTATTTAACTCCGTGGAAGCTGAATTTCTGGCAAGTTGGAACTTTTAGAGAGGTCCCACAAAATCTGACTTAAAGACTCCATGACAGAGTATTCAAGCGATTCTCACGAGTCCATTAGAGCGCAGGAGAAAAGCTCCAGCCACCCAGCCTGCTTTGTGCATACTGGGAAGAGGACATCAGCCGGAACTCTCTGCATGAGCCGCCTGACCAACAGACACCTGGGCCCAGGAAGTTCCCTGCAGATGCCGAGCGTGTGATTTTTTCTGTCAGCCCATAGGGAGCATATAGGGGTGGAGGAACATCAGCATTATACAGGGTCAGGCCAAGGAGAAAGAGTCTTTGCTCACGGGAAAGGCCTCGCCTTTTAAAAACAAGGAAAGTGAGGCAGAGACCAACAAGTCAAATTGATTCTCAAGCAACCCAGCTGCTAGATTTACAGCAGGAAGCAAATCCCTCTTGGCTTCTTCCGCCCGGAAGGAGCTGCTAAAACCAGGGAAGTCCATAGCCCATTTTTCAGGGCACCAGTCCCTGGAACAGGGACCGCGTATGCTCTGGCAGCAGCCCGGACTGGCTTCCTCACCATCCTCACTTCCCCGACCATATTCCCTCCACTCCGCTTTGCCAGGCTAAAGCCCCGTTCTTCCTGCAAGAGGGAGCGCATCCATGGTGGATGCTGGAGTAAGCACAGGAGAGATGGAAATCAGGAGGGAAAGGAGACTGGGACTTTTGTGAGGCGGCTCCCAAGCCGCGGTCCCGTTAAAAATCGGCAGTTCTCCAGGGGATGTTGAAGGGGACTGTACTTCACAGACACCATCCTCAGCCCCCCCGTCTGTCTCATTCTTCCCTTGGCTTATTCAGCTGGGCTTGGGGGTTTGCCCCACGGACCAAGACTGCAGAAAAATCAGTCCACCTTCCGCTTGCTGGCTGCACAGAAAGGTGCCTGGTGATCAGGGACCCATGTTCACTCCATTTTCCACATTGTGGCCAATTGAGAAGACACAGTGGACACGGGCCCGATGGTGGTCCATGAAAAAAGGCTAAAAATGGTCCCTAGGTCCCAAAACGTTGGAGAATCACAGAAGATGGGGCCCAAGAGGGTTAAAGTTTTGGGAAGGAACTGGAATATATAAGGTCACTGTTGCCTCGCACCCCAATGCACTAAGGCATGGCAAGGTCGCTTTGATGCTGCAGAAATATATATAGCTGTCCTACAAAATTCGAACCGTTACCCAGCCTGTTGGAAAAGTAGGCCCCGAGGGAACAGAGGCCAGAAGAAGCCTGCATCGCAAAACGTGGAAATAAGGCTAAGCAAAGGATGTGTGGCCTAGTGTGATAGAGCAGAAGGGGGATGGGAAATCAGGACTCCTGGGTTCTATTTCCCTACATGCCAATGACTGGTTTTGCAACGACATGTAGAATTCCAAGGCTGGAAGGGGGTTATCTTGAGTGCCATGGCAGGGGGCACTATATAAAAATAATAATGTTTAATATGATTATTATTATCTAGTCCAGCCCCACTGCTCCACGATGTTCTCCTCAGTCAAACAAAGAAATTCTTCCCTCTCAAGAGAGAGGTGACCTGGCTAGGATCAAAAGTACAGCATCGGATGAATTAAGGTCCCTCCACCAGGGAAGAAACCTGGATGGAAGAGACCAAATCCTGCCCCTGTAGTGAGAAGGTCTAGCGGCCAGAGGCGAATGTGAGCCAGCGGAGCACAGCGATTCTGTTGGACAGCAAGAACGATGGGGGGACACAATTTAGTCCCCCAGAGGAAAGCAGGCAGAGACACACTCCTAGCGTTAAAGCTCTACGTACTTGAGAGGATGTTTTCCCTGCTGGTGCTAGCACCTAGAAGAACAAAAATCCAAAGCTCAACAGAGCTGTTGGCAGACCATGCTGAGCCATTTAAAAGCTACACCGGGCCGGAGCACCGGGAAGGAGACAATGCACCGGAAATGCTTTGCTGCTGCGTTCTGCCAGGGGGCAGGTCACACGCTTGGAGTGCTCTATCAAGTACAGAACCACAGGGAGGAGGAGGAGGGCGCTCCTCCTTAGCAAGGCCTGCCTGAACCAGCTCATCAGGGGTGCAAGGAGGCGGCACGATGAGTCAGACTGAAGGATCTGCAGGTTAGAGGTTCCCCCATCCCTGTGTTCTGGGGTGGTTAGACTGTCCTTGGAAAATGCTTTGGAATAAACCTCTCTCCAGAATGCTAAGGAAAGGAGGTTTTCACCAGAAGGTTGGTCTAGAGCAGGGGCAAAGAACCAGATCTGACCCACAGATATATATATTTTTTTTAATTTGGCCCCTTTCCCATTCCTGGTCTACAAAGGCTACTGTGTTCCTACTGAGCAGCTTAGAGACCGCAGCAGCACTTGGGTTTGCAATTGAGAGAGATGCAGAAGTGAAGGCCGCTCTTGAAAGAACATTGTGGGATGGGAAAGAGGCAATGATACGAAAAAGATCTAGCAAGGGATCACACTACACTGACTGGCAGGCAACCCCTCCATAAATTGCCATAGGAGCTCAGCTAAGAGACAAGCTGCTCTGGATAACAGAGGTTGCTTAGCTGATCTCCTAGGCGCTGCACCCTTGTTGTAACATGGTATTTGGGACCCAAGATCAATCCCACCTTCCAAACACAGTTTCTTTTATAATTTAAGGGATAAATGACCCATCGGGTCAACGAACGGAAAGGATAAACTTGTTCTGAAAAAGACACTCCTCCCTGCCTGCATAGCAGCTGCGATGGTCCATTATCTCAGACAATGCATTGCCTAGTGAGACTTTCCCTTGGGGTAGGCAATTTTATCCCAAACCTCTACTCTGGTAGCCTACGATCATGGAAAGACTCCATGATGAAGATAGCTTCGTGTTTGCAAAATTAAGAGCAATGCCTCCTTTGTTCTTACCAATACGTTATAATGAAGTGTCTTAGAAAAAGAGGGAAGTGCACATAGCTTGCCAGGCTACTAACAGCCTAGTTAAGCCAACCCTTTGCAGCAGGATCCTGGCAAGCATTAATTGGCAAACCATGTGCAATACACAGAGATAAAGGGCCTCTTTTGGGGACATTTTCTGTGCCCCAGAACACAAAGCCTCTTACGGAAAAGGGTTTAGCTAGGAGCACTAGTCTCTCTCGCTATAGACAGGTGCCCCATTCGATACTGCTCAACGCTGTAGGAATCCAAGCAACTCTCTAGAGAAAGAGCCGTCAGGACAGAAGACAGTCACAGCAACCCAAGGAGCTGAGGAAAGAAGATACAGTCACTGCCGAAGGGGTCACTTAAAATAGATCCGGATGCTAGGTCAGTCAGCAAACATTAGGAAGCTGCCGTTGCCGCTATGGTCCGAGAGCCGCCCGCCCAATCATGCAAGCGCAGTCTTCCACTATAATAGACGTTGTGGACTGGGTAGGTGTGTGTGTGTCAAGACTACAAGTCCCAGCATGCAGGCAGCCATACACTTGCATTCAACAGTGCTGGAATCTGTTCCATTATAGGTCACTGGAATGCTGAATAAAAGACAAGTTCAGCTGGGGGCACGACAAGACCATTCTCCCCCCCCCCCTCCCATAAGCCTCGGGGACAGCCGCTAGCGGATACTGCAGTCACCCCCTTGCAGCTTCTCCTGCTCGATCGACCACACCAGCTCCTGCACAAACTTCATTTCTGAGGCCACCTGCTTGGCCAGCGCCTCGTAGCGGTTCTCCAGCTTGCGGTAGCGCCTCTTCAGCCCGTTGGCCGCTAGCAGCGTGCTCTTGGCCTCCTCCTGGGCCTGCTTCTTGAGGGCTTCAGTCTTCTGCATCTCCTGCCGAATCTGCCGCAGGTCTTGGCTGATGCTTTCGTTCTCCTCCTTGTACCACGACTCCTTCTCCTCGTAGATGGAGAGCAGGGCCTCGATGTCCTCCCGGAAGGACTTCTTGTTCCTCTGCAGCTCCCGCAGGCTCTCCTCGGCGGTGGCAACCTCCTCCATGACCTTGGAGAAGCGCTCAAAGTTGATGTAGGTGTTGTTGGGCGGCATGCTGGAGTGGGACTTGATGGTGTACTCCTTGAGCCGGGTGGTCTTGAGTCGGCGCCTCTCTGGTTTCTTGCCGTTGTCTTCGTTGCGGACGTTTCTCCTCTTGATCACCTGAAAAGACGGGGAGAAGAGACAGTGGTCAGCTCAGCTCCTGGACACCATCCTATCTCCCCATTGAGCCTGGCTCCCAGCTAGAACAGGGTGCTTGGGATGCTCTCAGCATAAGATCGAGAACAAGCTTTACTCCGAGGAAACACAGTCTAAGGCAACCCCATAGCTCAGTGAAACTTTGCCTGGTTCGCCTGCAGAGTGTCATCATTCGAGATCTGCCTTCTCATTGGCTGGACCAGAGCAATACCCAAATTAGGAGTGCTGAGCAAGGAGCAGAAGGGAAGGGGGCGTGGTTCTAAAAATTTTGAGAATCACTACAACGGGGTGGCCTGGGTAACGACTACAAATCCCAGCATGCAGCAATCTCCGCCGAGGACTGCTTGGATTCACAAACAGCACTGCATGATGGGAAAGCTAGTCTCCCAACAGTCATGCATTCGCATGGGTGATGGAAACTGTATCACTGAAGTGCTACCTCCTCTTGGGTTGCTGGGTAAATAGACAAGTTCAGTCAAGCACACAACAAAAAGGTTAGCTGGGGAGAGGGGCTCTGCCGTGGGACATTCCAGGATCAGAAGTGGGGAGCAGTTAGGTCACTCTCACTGTGCAGTGTGTGTAGCTTGCTATTTTAATCCTAGCTGTTGCATTTGCAGCTAACCTGCCCGGGCTTTTGAGGCTTTCACAGGACAACACGCGCTGACACTTAAAGGATAGGATAAAAAATATATAACAAGCAGGCAGAGGCTGAGCGGTTTGCTGCTACCTGTTCATTAGTGGCGGCAGCAGGGAGAGGCACGTACGCCTTCATCACACACACACACACCCCTCCACCTAGAGACCGAATCCAGGTTCAACCCATCAGCCTTGCCCTTCAGTTTCTAGAATTGTTATTTCACTTATAAGGAGAACAAAGGCCCAATGTTCAGAACGCGGCAATCCCGTCAGAGCGAAGGGGAGCCAGGGAGGCTCACAACCTTTGGAAAGCGTCACTGAACGGGCTTATAAACCAGGTGTGGAGAAGCTTTTTCCATCCCGGGGGTAGGGGGGCCATAGATGCCAATTTTTCCAGGACACTTATGAAAAAATACATGTTGCAGGGCCTGCCTTGGCGCCTTCAACATTTTGCACGTATGGCAACGCTACCCAGGGGTCGCTCTGAAAAGGAGCACAAGCTCCGCGGAGCAGGTAAGACTTGGGATGGGGATCCTGTGGCTCAGGGTCGGCCCTTACCACACGGGACCGCTCCTCTGGGGACCTCACAGTGGCCCACAATTTCATCAGGGCAGGGCTCCCCACTCTCTCCAAGTGGGGCCCCAAACACATCCACCTCTAGGGCCCCACAAATTTTTTTTAAAATCTCTTTACCCGGGACCCCACAAATCCTAAGGCCAGCCTTGGGTGTGCTTAAGGATAGGGAGGGTCCAGATCACATGCCATGAATCCATCCCCTATCCTTGCGTGCATGTCCCCCCAACCCCTCAAGTGCCCTTCTCCTGAGCTCTCTTTCAGTGCTTGGGGGTAGGCACTGGATCCGTGGACCAGAACCAGGAGCCAAATAAAAAAATAACCACAGGACAGATTTGGACTAGACGTTTCCTGCCCGTTCTATAAAGTTTTTATACATTTTTACCTTAATCCAGGGATGTTCAACGCTCTGATCGATCGTCATCCGCTTCCTGTAACAACAGGGCATACATATTCATTAGCCCATCAGCAGGTGGGCAGAACCCCAGACGCTACAGAATCAGATTAAAGCTTGTTCACACCAAGACTAGTTGGCAGCTACCTCTGTATTAACCCCAACCTTATGCTCCCCTCTGCCCCTCAATATTCCCATTCCACAACAGATTCCTCATCTTTCCATCGCAAGTATATGCTGCTGTTTACGGTGGGGTAGTGCCCCATTAAATGCTGATTTGGGGATTCTTTAGAGGACAGCTGGCTTCCAGTTATTTCACTGGATGTTGGAGTTGGACCAAATCCTACTGTAGCCGTGGTTTTGGGAAAGTCACTCTCTGTCAGCCACAGTTCTCTCATCTGTAAAGTGGGAACAATGGCTACCTCACAAGGCTGAACTAGATAATACGGTGTGCGCTATGGAAAGACTAAACAATACAACTAGTACACTGAGAATTTCAGCTCTAATCTGACTTACTGTATAGCACAGAGCAAAGAACAGCCCCAACGGTTAGTACTATAGCAAGTCTGTTATAGGATATTTGGTAATTTATCACACTGCACATCTCGTAGGAGATCTTGTTACTTGGAGCTTGAAGTAACAGGGAATCTGCCAGCCTCCTTAGGAATCTGTTCCAGCGGTTAATCATTGTCACTGGGAGATAGTCCCCCCCCACCCCTAAATCTCATACTTGGGATCCTTGACGAGCAGGCGGCGGATGAAGTCCTTGGCTAATTCGCTGGTGTTGCTGAAATACTCCTCATCGAAGTCATAGTTTACGGCAGAAATATTAGTCAGGGTCTCCTGCTTCGTTTCTCCCAGGAAGGGAGAGGCGCCGCTTAAACTGCAGGATAGAGGGTTTCCATTAAAAAGGAGAGAGAGAGAAAGAGAAAGAGATTCTTGGCACTCTCAGCAGCAAGGTCTCCAAGATCTTTCCAAGCTCGGAGATAGAGCCCAGGTACAAATATACCCACAGATGAGGAAAGAGGCGCACAGAGATGGGAAGGGACTGCCTCACAGACAGACCACTCACAGCATCCACAGCAAGGCCCAGTTCGGCTGTGGCAAGTGGGGTAGTGACCCCACTACCCCATGGTGCGCTATGACATTGCGGGGAGAAGGGGTCCAAAAAGGGACAGGGAAATGCTGCAGCGCCACCTCCTTTCCAAGGAACACACCTCCACAGAATGTCATGGGGTCCCAGTGCTCCATACTGGGTATGGTTATGTCAGGAGTGGGGAGGTGGGTGGGGGAAATAAGAGAACACGGTCATCCCTTAACCCCTGCAGAGCACACAATATCCCATCACTCCACGCGCAGGGGCAGGAGGAACAGGGCCTTTTGTCGCCTGCCCCATCCCTAAGGGGTTTGGGTCTGGAATACTCCTGCCCCGACGCAAGCCAGACGGGACCAGTTGGGTTTGGTTGCAGGGCTCGTCACCACCGTAAGCCCCATTTCGCTTGATTGAGCTTGGATGGGGGAAGGAGCACTCTTGGAATTCAAGATGGCGGCAGTTCAATCAGCCACAGAAGCCCTGATGCTCCCCTTGCCGCCTTCTGAACATGAAGTGTGTGCTCCCGGCTGCTTTGCTGCCGCGCCCACCCCCTATCCCCAAAGCAGCTGGGGAATGGAGAGCACCCAGCACAGTAGCACTGGAGAACCGATCCAACGCCACCACATATGCCCTGCATGATGTAGGTCACCTCAGCGGCTGTCAATGGCAACGTACTGGGTTGCACGGTACGTCTGCCACCCCAGTATCTTGGGCATGGCATTTGATTTGGCCAACTACCTTTCCCACAAAATACCTCAGGAAAGGGTGTCACCGAGTCAGCAGCAAGGCTGGTAAGAGACCCCAGGAATCCCAGTTCCCCCATCCCACTAGCAGAATAGGTTTTCTCTCACACACACACACACACACGCGGTAAGACTGTAAATCCTCCCCATACTCACAGAATGTATGTGATGACCCCAATGCTCCTAGGAGTGAGAAAAAGAGAGGGAGAGAGTCACGGCACTGTACGCCATTAGCCAGCCGATTTCATCAGGCCACGACTTCCCACGGTTAAAGCACTGAGACCCCGGTTCAAGTCTGGCCGTAGCCAGACACTCGCTGGGTGACCTTGGCCCAGTCATATTATTCTCTCAGCCGAACCTACCTCACAGGGTTGTTGTGAGGATTAAAAAGTGGTTAATTAGTTCTCGGTGAAGCGCTCCGAGTGCTATGGCAGTGGGATGCTATATACAATGATGATTACTATTAGTAAAGGATGGGGACGGGGGGGGACAGAGCCAACATAGAAAGCTCTTTGACAGAAGTCTGCGGTTACCCAGCTTTGTGTTGTACTCACTCACCACATGTCAGCCTCCAGGCCCAAGGGCTCATAATTCACTATTTCAGGAGCTTTAAAAAAAAAGAAGGGAAGAGCATTGTTGCAGGGAGACTCCATGTAAAAACAGTCACAACCCTGGCCCTTGCAAGAGCTACAGAAAGCCCCCTCGACAAGCTAGAGAAAGTGCCTGCTCCCTGGCGGAGTGGAGGGTTCCACCTCCCGCCCCAACCCATCCCAGATGCTGTCTAGGATGGGAACTCTGCTCACTGCTTCCCTGCAGAGTTTACCTACTCCAGCGCTGGCTGCTCACTGCCCCCCACCTCCAAGGCCTT
The DNA here is from genome assembly GCA_003113815.1 of Sphenodon punctatus. Taxonomy (NCBI): domain Eukaryota; kingdom Metazoa; phylum Chordata; class Lepidosauria; order Sphenodontia; family Sphenodontidae; genus Sphenodon; species Sphenodon punctatus. The sequence goes on along the minus strand of QEPC01008752.1, from coordinate 5,720,438 downwards.
TTGTGCCCAAATACCAGGAAAAGCGATGGGAACCTTCAGCCACTTGTTCTAGCGGCCGCAGAACCGAGCAGCTTTACCAATAAAACTGGATTTTGCTTTCATCTCTAACTCACTCCCCCTGGGGAGGGAGAGGGGAGAATGGGGCCCGGTGAATTCTCCAGCCATTTTTGCAGAACTTTGCGTTTGGCTAAGTTGCCGCAGAAACTGCCTCTGCCCTCACGGGATTACAGCCAGAGCGGGATACGTTATTTGGCGAACACGCAGGGCCTGGAGAGGGGAGGGGGGGAGCAAGATGGAAGATAGCCTTTCCCTTTCATTCTTCAGCATCTAAGGGAGGAGCGATACTTAGCCGAAACAGGACTTGCTTTACAGCCGCCCCACCCCCCTTTCCCCCTCGCAGCCAAGGGGCTGAGACAACCCCAAGGAAGAGTCACCGCCCCCCCCCCGTCCCTCTTACCGACAAACTCTGGGGTCCCAAAAATGTTTTTAAACTCGCTTCCCGCCTCGATCTTGTGAGCGATGCCGAAGTCGATCAGTTTGATGCGGGGGTTTGGCACGTTCTTATCCAGCAGCATGATGTTCTCGGGCTGGAGCAATCACGGGGAAAGAAAAGGTTTAGGCCCTTCAGCGCGTCGCTTGGGCATCAAAACTCCTAGGCCTTGAAGCGGTTCGTTCTTTCCCGCTTGCCCTCCCAAGCCAATACTGCAGGAGTAGAGACCCAAGGGCCGCTAGCTTCTTTCCAACCTCCCGCCTCAAGTGCTGAATGACTGAGCTCAGGGGAAGGGAGCAGAGACGAAGTCACGCACACAAGGATAGGGGGCAGATCCAGGATGTGGACCTTCCTCAGCTCACCCCTTAACCAGCTCGGACCCAAACTTCTATGCAGCCCTCAGAATTTGCACTCATTTTCAAAGTGGCCCCTGGGAGGGAAAGGTTCCCCGGCCCCGTCATATCACGTGAACTCACAGGACTGACTAAGGACCAAAGCCTGGGGTGGTTTTGGGGAGGGAACCAAAGCCTTTGGTCCCCCCCCACCCAACAGCTGCTCAGTCAGACCAGAGCCAGTGGGGTGTAGTGGATAAGGTGCTGGACTTGGACCTGGGAAGCCAGGATTCGAATCCTGCCCTAGCCATGAACTCCCTGGGTGGCCTTCGGTAAGTCACCACCTCTCAGCCTCAGTTCCTTTCTGTAAAATGGGAATATAGGTGTGTACGTCTCTCCCTGCGTTCACCTCACTGTTCATCTTAGATTGGAAGCCCACCGGGCAGCGACTCGTTTCCAAACTTCTGTGACAGTAAAGTGCTGCGTACGCCTTAACAGAGCTCTAGAGGTGATTAGTAGTACGACCACTTCTGCCTGTGGTGGATCAGCGCTGGCAGAAGCAACCACCTCCTCTTCTGTCAGTAGCATCACTAGCTTCTTCCCATCCGAAAGGTACTACCAGCAGACAAGGAGGGGCCTCCCTGTAGCAAGTCAGCCCTGGAAGATCTTGAGGCTGCAGTAGACAGAGCAGGGGGCGCTGCTACATCTCCTGGTAACATAGGGGGAAATGTGCTATCCCTTACAGATCCTAAGTGGCCAAACTGGAACTCAGGGCTGGTCCTGGGCCCTGAGCTCCCTTAACGATCCCGTGTCTCACTTCACGGCACTCATGTCTGAGCCGCTAATTTCAGCAGCGCCTCAATCTCGGCCTGATTAGCGGCTCCGGCAGCCAATCATGAGGCAGGAGAGGCAGGGAGGGAATGAAGCCGAGTCCAGATGTTTCAAAAGGGGAGTGTGCGTCTCTTGTGACTGGGAACCTTGGCCGCCTCTCCCATCATGGACCATCTCCCTAGCTAAACAGCTAAGGTGGCCAGATACGCAAATTTTAGAGAACACAATCAATCAATAAATAATAATAATCTTTATTTTTATATAGCGCCTCCCTGCCCTGCACTTAGAGATCTTAACATACCCTGTGAGGTAGGTCAGGCGGAGAGACTAACGGGACTGGCCCAAGTCACCCTGTGAGTTTCTGGCTAAAGTGAGACTTGAACCAGGGTCCCCCTCCCCGTAATGCACACTTAGTCATTACACCACGCCGGCACTCTCATGGGAAATACAGATTTGTATAATTGGGATAAGTCTCAAAATAACTGGAGCCAATGCAGCCCTGCAACCTGTATTGCTCATAAATGTCCTCTAAAATGTGCATATCTGGCCATGCTATCAACAGCTCCTGTTCAAAGTGTGCTTCTCGCAAGTGCCAGGGCTAAACACTCCCCCTAGATTCTAAAAGCCAAGCTCCAGGCCTCCCCTCCCCTTATCAATAACGGAGAGTCTGCCCAGACAGACCCGCGCGGATCATCCTGATGCTGCCGTGACTCAGGCTGCTCCTCGCTCTCCCAAAGCTGCACCAACACGTTTACATGACTCAAAGCAAGTCAGTCACAGGGTAAGTGCAGACATGGGCATAAGGGGTTCTGAATGCGGGTCGTAAGAGGAAACGCTGAAGGAGCTGGGGGAGGCTTAGCCTAGACTAAGAGTGGGGGAACCTGCAGCCCCCGGGCAAAATTTGGCCCTTGGCTTGTTTTCTTCACTTCTTTATTTGGTCCCTTTCCAGTTCCTGGATCTGGCCCCTGGCTCTAGTTCCTACCCCCAAGGACTGAGCTCAGGGGTTAAGAAGCAGAGAGGAGGGCATGCACACAATGAGAGAGGACAGATCCGTGATCTGGACCCTCCTCTTCTTAAGCGTACCCCTTAGGAGCCCCCGCCTCCAACCCTTGGAGCTTGTGCTAATTTTCAAAGTGGCCTCCGGAAGGGGAAAAGGTTCCCCCACCCTAGGAGTAGATGAACCCTAAAAAGGTCTCCTCTGCTTGTGCATGGTTATTTAGCCCCTTAGCCACAGTTCAAACAGCTGCACTTACAGCCAAGACGAAGAACTTCAGTTAAGAGTCTGGCTTCAAACGATTCTCGGTTATTTACCCACGCAGCATGGACTTTGCTCCCACAACCCCACTTGCTTCCTTGTAGGAACCAGTTCCCGCTAACCCGATTTATGTAGGGGTAACAGACGCACCATCTGTACACGCAGCCCTTGGCACATGCACACTTCCAATGCTGTTCCAAACTCATGGGCCCACTTACGATCTTGAGCCCACGGGCATAAACGCAGCACTCCACGTAAGATTAGCTTTATTTGAGCCAGTAAGCATGAAAGGACAAGTGACGCGCCATGAATAAACTGGGAAGAAAAAAAACAACCTAATGGCGGTCGAGAAAACAACATTAATAGAAGGAGAGAGAATGGGGAGGTGGAGCGGGGGGAGTCAAGGATGAGATCAAACCACAAGAATTCTATTCCGCAGTGTCTAAGCAGTCACTCCATCTGTTTAAGAACATCATTGAGTTGCGGAATACAATTCACTCTGGAGGCCAATGCCAACAGGTTGACACACCGATTTTTGGACATTTTGTTTTTTTAAAAAAAATCCATTTCTGTAGGAACCAAGTTGCAACTAATGCTCTGTTTAACCATAAATTTCTCTAACATTTTCAGGTTTTCCATTTATAAAGAACACTCTCACCAACCAAAAGAAGTTGGCTCAAAAAAAAAAAGTCATCTGAACTAAGTTGTCTCCATGGGCGAAGCCAGACGAGACAGCCTGGGGAGGCTACCACGCCTTGGGTAGTCACACCCTCCTTGGGCAGCCGGGCCGCGTGATGCAACACGTCATGTGGGCCGGCGCCCGCCCCAGCGCGAGCAGCTGACTGCTCTGCGATGTGTCCTCGGGAAAAATTCCGAGGACACGTTGTAGAGCAGGTGGCTGCCCGTGTGCCTGGGGGTTCTTCTGCCCCGCCGTGCGGCAAGCTCCAAAGCGGGGCTTTGAGCGGCAGGTCCTGTCGCCCGTCACGTGCAGCCACATCATAGCCGGAGGCGGGAGGCAAGGCGCTTTGGCCTGCCCTGGCTCCAACAGCAGCAGGGTCATTCAGCTTCCCCGCAACCATCTGCCCAGCTCCCCACGCTTGCCCCACAGTGCGGCAGGCACACTTGTATGCCCCAGGGCTGCGTGGGGAGCAACCCCTCGCAGCTCCTGTGGCTGCACCCCATCTCTGACATTTGGGTCCAACGCAGCAACTACGATCTCTGAGATGTGGGGAACATGAGGCCCATGGCTAGTTTTTATTTAACCCCTTTCCAGCGGCTTGGTCCAGCCCCTAGGATCAGTCCCTACTCACAAGTGCTGGAAGACTAAGCTCAGGGTAACGGAGCAGAGAGGAGGACATACACTCAAGGACAGGGGACAGAATCAGGATCTTGACCCTCCTCTTTCTGAGTGCACCCCTTAAACGCCTGTGCCTCGGAGTTTGTATTAATTTTCAATTCATTACAATTGTGCAGCACGGGTGGAATCTCACCTTCAGGTCGAAATGGGCGATGTGCTTGGAATGCAGGTAGTGGACCCCGTCCAGAATCTGCTTCAGGAACTGGGTGGCCTCCTCTTCCGTCAGGGACTCCTTCTCGGCTAGGAAGTCAAAGAGCTCCCCGCCGGAGACCAGCTCCAGAATCAGCACCACGTCCGTCTTGTTCTCAAAGATGTCGTGGAGGGTGATGATGTTGGGATGCTGGATCTCCCTCAGAATGTCCACCTCCCGCTCGATCTCCTCCCGGCTCACGCCGCGACGGCTGGACGACAGGCGCCGCTTCTTGATGAACTTGGCCGCGTACTCCACGCCCGTCTTCTTCTCCAGGCATTTCCGCACGATCGCAAACTGGCCGCTGTGTGGGGCAGGGAGGAGAAGAGTTAACGGGATAGATCCAGGGGTGGGGAACCTTAGGCCTGGAGGTCCAAATGCAGCTAGTTTTCATTTGGCTCCTTTCTGTTCCAGCCCCTCGAGCGCTGTAAAACTAAGCTCAGAGAGGAGAATATGTATACACAAGGCATGAGGACATACACACAGGGATGGGGGGTGGACCTATGGCATGGGCCCATTTATCTAGATCTTCCATTCCTTCCCCCACGCTGGGCTCACCCTTTAAGCATCCCTGCCCGTACGAGGCCCTCGGAAGTTGTACTAATTTTCCAAAGTGGCCCCAGGGAGGGGAAAGCTTCCCTGCCCCAGAGATAGATTTCCCTCGGAGCTCAGTGCTTGCAGCAGAACAGACCCAAGGGCATAATTAGGTAGGAACTCCAGTGTGCATATGCATTCTATGTGCATATGATTCCCCACCCCCACCCCCTGCTCCCACCCCCAGGCTCATCCGTCCTGGTGCAGCTCCACCGATTATAGCTACGCCCCTGCACAGACCACAACACTGGGCATGTCTGGACAGAG
>QEPC01008752.1:5685744-5704069 GCA_003113815.1 Sphenodon punctatus | reverse complement strand
CCCCCTGGAGTCCCCACTGCCCTTCTTCATTATCCTCTCATTCAAGTCCCACTAGTGGTATTTAGCACCCTCTGGCGCCCAAACTGGTAACAATACCAGTAAACATTACTAGCCAGGTACTGCAATGTAAATGCTGGCGAGAAGAAAACTCCACCCCGTCTCTAGGGGGGTATATCTAATCCCCCTCTCCACGAGTAGTTGGATATGCACCATGACTGCAAGAAGAAAGGATTTCTCCACCTCTGCTCAGAGTGCCGGGCCCCTACCCCGGTCTCTGAGCCGCACGCCAGGGCTTGCTTTGCCTTGGTCTGCCCGATCTGCAGGGTTTTCAGACGAAAAGCTCAGCCTGCTAGAGCTCGTGGCCTAGCTGACACAATACGTTTACCTGACACAATACGCTTACCTGGTAAGCGTATTGTAACTGTGGCACAATCCATCTGCAAAAGTCAGCTTTCAGCATTCCCTACCCCCCATCACACGGCATCCAGTAAGATCCAAACCATTTTAGGAAACACTTAAATGGGGTCCTCATCCAAAGGAGAAGCTGTACCAGTTTAAATGAACGGGTTCTACGGATTGCTAGTTATGAGAAGCAGCATCACTCCGAGACCCATTGGGCATGTCCAGGCCAGACTGGCAAAACCAATTATTAAAACCAACATTGTTCCTCTTCATAAGCCAGCTAATTTTAAAAGTTCCTCAGGCTCAGTTGGGAGTGTCTGTCCATCTGCAAATATGTCACAAAACAGGATTCAGGTAGACTTTAGTACAACATATAATACTGCTGCACAGCACAAGGCCAACTCCTCATTACGCAAAACCCACCTTGCTTGCAAACATGCTCCCTGTCCTTCTGTTTCTCTTCTCATGGAGCAATGCCTTCCCACAGCCGATTCCCTTGCATTTCAACGTCCCACTCTTTGCATCAGGTGGCAGAGAACAACGGATCATCAAGAAGGTAAGAGATTCACACAACCCAGAATGCGGGTTCGGACAACTGCCTACTGTAAAAGCATGTGGGTGAGCCGTACCTTTCACACTGTCTTGATGGAATGTGCTGAGATTTGTGAACGGATGAAAGACCTTTAAATTCCTGAAGTTTAAAGCTAATGACTCAGGCAGTGTTTTTAAACTTGTGCCACCTTTTTCTGTCCCCCAAATCATAGAAAAGAAAACTGGGTTCCTTCTAGCTAGGTCTAGAGGACATCAGTTCTGCACTCTGGGTTTGATCCCCACCTCAACCAGTAGGAGACAGAAGACCAGTGAGCATACTCAATGGGGATCAGTTCCTCACAGCTCCAATTGTTCCAAAGCCTGGATCCTAAAACATAAGCGCTTGCCATCCAAACTCATTATTGAGAAGTAAGAAAATGACATCATTCAACCACGAAAAACCAACGGGGAGGAATGAATTGGTCTACCAGACATCAGTTCTGCACTCTAGGGATGTACCAAAGCAGTGCCTGTTCAAATTCGAGGGATAAAAATAATAATAGAACTCAATTTTGCATCATTAACATTACTGAAGCACCCATTGAAGCACTCTTCTACTAAAGCTGCTTCCTCCGAGTCCCAAGTGGGTATTAGTAATGTCTAGTGAAATGTGCAGGGAAGATTACATGGGTGCCCTGCAAATCTTTTTATAGGGTGCTCCAGCCTTGAATGCCCAGGAAGTAGAAGCCTTTCTAGGAGATAGCCAGGATCCTCTGCAAAGGTAACAAGCCTCCTGATGTATAAGCTTCTGAAATGAATGCTGAAATCCATTTAGAGATTAGTTTTTGACACTTATTTCCCCTTCTAAATGAGTTAGAGTTAATGAACCAAGGCCCTACTTACATCCAGTAAACGCCATAACTTCTCCTGTGGGCAGGGGAAGCAGGATATAAGATTTTATAATAAATAAACTTCTCCTGAGGGTTGGCAGGCCTGGGACAAAAGGAAAGTAACACAATTGTTTATGCTCTATGAAAAACAGAGTTCATTTTTGGTATAAAGGCTTGACTTGGCCTCATTACAAAAGATTCCTTTCAAAAGATACAAAAAGCTGCATGTACGGATAAAGTGCCCAACTTCGCCGAGCTGAAGCAATCGCTACCATAAACCCCTCTCCAGTAGAAATAAAGTAAAAGGACACTGCCTTTGAGAGTTCAAATGGCCTTCAGAGCCAAATTTAAATTCCAAGCAGCAAACTGGTGGGAAAAGAAGTGGTGTAGCCTTCAGAAATCTTTTGACATTTGAACAGAACACTATCCAAAGCGGTCACCTGCTTGGAGAGAATATTAGGATTTACCCCCTTGTTTAGACCATCTTGTAGAAATACCAGAGCAGCACAGACCCTAACTGTATTTGCATCTACATGTCTGCATGCACACCGTTCAATGAACACTCTCCAGGTATGCTGATATATGTGTATGTGTAATTGATTATCTCAATGACATTAGTTGTATTAAGAACGGTTTCAAAGTAGCCTAGGTGTTTGAGCACCTTATGTTCACAACTTCCAGGCCGTTCTCTTCAAAGGATCTGAGTTTTCATAAAACACGGGCGCTTGTGACAGATTTGGGAGTACTGGTAAGAAGTGTCACTTAATTCAACTCCAAATAGGTCTAAAAACCATGGATTTCTGGGATAAACAGACAGGGTTATTGGGTTTAAGGCGGCTCCCTCTTCAGGAGGGAGAGCATCCAAGAGGTCCAAAGAACAGATCTGACTCATTGAGTATTACTAGCCTCTGCCCCTTGTTGTTGGAACCTCACCATACACCTGTTAACCTTCATGTTCTGGTGAGAGGTGAGCAGATCCATCACCATTTCCCCAAACCTCTGAACTATCATTTGTGGGGGGAATATCACATAGGGGCTATTCAGTCTGCTGAACCAATCTGCCCACTGGATTTACCTCAGATATGGAATTCCCTGATCAATATCAGATTTATCTCTGCTCACTGACTCCCTTGTCTAGAGATCAAGACCCCCCTTGGTAGATTAAGCATGCATTTGCAGTTGTGTTGCATGCATATACCAAGAGGCATTGCCCTTGTATCACAAGGCGAGATGGATTAGTGCCAAGAGTACAGCTCTCAAGTCTAGTCAATTTAAGCTTGTTGTGTCACATTCTTGGACCACGCTTCTGTATTTAAATGGGTCCCCACAAGTCACAACCATATAGACTTGAAACTATGCCTGGTGGGTTCATAGCCCTCTGATCAGTCCTTCACATGTTGGATAGAGGCATCCAGGCTATCAAGTTGTTTATCTGGGATTGGAAGGGTTTTAGAACAGCTTTTGCATGCTCCAGTGTGATCTTGCTCACTGTAGAGGATGAATATATATAACAAGCACCCCCTGTAGCTCACTGCATCTTGCCAAGCCCTGGAGGGATTCAAACCTCAGGCCTTACAAAGAGCCCAGCACAAACCAGCCCCTTGAGAACACTGGTGGGAGCAGCTGATGGGTCTTCCAAGGAAGGCACTCGCCCTGGAGATCTTGGAATGTATTCTGGTTTTCTCTGAGGATATTAGGACTCTCTGAACAGGTTTAAAACATTTTGTTTCTGCATTGTTGGAATTCTCAGGCATCCTTTTACACCCGTTGCCTAAGGGGATCTGGCTAGCTGCCCCTCTTCTAAAGGGGACCAGAGAGAAATCTGAACATGCAGGAGACCTGGTATCTTCCCCCCACCCCAGGTTCTGACAGGGGCCTGCCACTGCTTTTTTGTGGGGTTTATTTGGAGGCAAAGGGACATCCACCAATGAGGGGTGCACTTCCTGGCTTTTTTTAATGTTTCCCCACTCCTCCATGGTGGGATTCTAAGTTTCAGAGGACTTAAGTCTCTTGCCCTTCTTAGGGGCTAGCTGGTTCCCCTTGTCCGGATGCTTAGGGTGGCCCTGGAACCCATCCTTGGTTGGGGGGCATCTAGGGGATTCACAGCCCACTTTGTTCAGCCCTGGATCTTCCACACCCCTTGTTTTCTGTGACCAGGCCAAGTTTCCCATTGGGGAATAAGCTTCTCTTCTGTACCATTAGCCTTCACCTGAGCAGCAGTAAGAGGATACATTTGGGAGGTTTTTTTAAAATGAAAGTGAATGCACAGAGAGCAGCAGCTCTGCTCCTACCAGCTCAGACACAGAAATCCAACTGGAGCTGCAAAGGACCGATCCCCCCACCCAGCAGGCTTTCCTGGATCCGTCAACTACCCCCTACTTGTCAAGGTGGAGACTGTCCTCAAAGTGCAGAATTAATGTCCAGTAGATCCAAGAATGATGCCCTAATGCCATCCTAAGGCTTATAACTGCATTCCAACATATCCGTGCCTGCTGCTTGTTCTGCTGAGGGTAAAAGAGGAACGTGTGTTTCCCACAGGTTCCTTGGCTCCTGCCAGGATCAGGCTGCACCCCACCCCACCCCCATATCCCTACATGGCTGCTGCCCAGCCACTTCTGGTCCTGGATTTTTAAATGTTTTAATGGGGCTTGCCCCCATAAAGGTGAAAAGCCACTTAAATTAGTAACGTTTTAGAACACACTTGTTAAGAATTCCTCTTCCCAACTAGTTACTGCAGACAGGGTTGACAGAACCATCCCAAGGACCACTTTGAAAATTAGTACAAGTGCCAAGGAGTGCGCAGCAGTTGGGGCTAGGGGTACATTCAGGAAGAGTCCAGGTCTTTCCAGTTCCTTGTGTACACACCCTTCCCTCTGAGCTCTGCCTTTCAGTGATTGGGGGTAGGAACTGCATTCAGGGACTATATTCAGCAAACGGGAAAGGAGCCAGATTTTAAGAGAGAGTCAAGGGCTGTATTCAGCCCCCAGGTTCCCCCAACCCTGGTCTACAGCGAAGACTTCTGGGGAAGGGACTGTCTAGGGGCTGGCGTATAAGCTGGGTTCAAGCCAAATGCTACGGCAAAGTAGTTGAGGAAATAGCACGATTCCATAGGAATACTCATCACCATATCAAATTTATTATTCCAGTGGCACTAATACATTGGTTGATGTTCATGATGACAATCACACTGCACAAGATCTTGCCTGCTAGTTTCTGCCCAACTAGAACCACCCCCCTCCCCAACACAACCCCCACTCCTGAAAAAAAGAATCCCACTACAGGTCATTAACCCAAGCAAACCCTCTTAATGCACCCTTTTGCTTGGCTTGCAATCTGCTGGGCATTTCGAACAGTCATCCTCCTCCCTGGCCCACCCCGCCCCCTTTGAGAAGTGAAAGTTGTGCCGGCTTCCCTACTTGGCCAAATAATCCTGGCAGAGAGGAAAGCGCCATTCCTGCTTACCCTCGGCACGGCTCAAATAAATATGGAACCAGGCTGACTGGTTGCATCAACTGGGAATGTTTTTTTCTAAAGTTACGATGGCACCAGGCAGGGCCCTCAATGAGTCATGTGCAGCACAGAAACCTATAAGGCTGAATATTGATGCAATTGTGTTTGTTTGAAAGTCTCATGTTGCTATGAAACTGATTTAAGTATAATGCAAGGAGATGGTCGCTGCAGTCTACAAATTTGCCTGCTGCATTGATGTTATGCTAGTTAGTTTATTCAGAGTCCCACAACAGTGATTTTTATCTGGTCTTGGGGGAGGGGGGGTGGGGAAGGAGCATTTACAGCTTATCCAGGAAGTTGTCCAGTGCTGGAATACCCTCCTTCAAGCCTTTGCGTTTGCGGGTCTCGGCAACAACCTGGCATGGCCGGGAAGTGTCGTCGAAGGGGTCGCCGGGCAGGATCTGCCAGTGGTCAAACACGCACTGGGGGAAAGCCTGGCCACCTGTATTGGATCTCAAGTCAGCTGTGAAACCTAAAAAAAAAAAAGGAAGAGAGTGAGCACCAGTTGCTAGAATGTAGCAATTTAAGTATCCAGCAGAAATCTGATGTAGCACTGCCTGGCTCTCTTCTCAAAGCTGTAAGCTATCCAGTCCCAACGGCTCAGAGATGGCCACTGACAGAACAGGGCTGAGGTGCAGATAGACATAGCAACCTTGGCAGCGATAAGTAGTTTTAGGTTCCTAAGACTGGACAGTTGCATTCTACACTTCAATACTGGCCCTCAAAGGAATATGGGCCTGTCAGCAGGCGTAGAAGGTATTCTGGGTGTTAGGATACAGCTATAATAGGAACAGGCAATGCAGCTGGTCTTGGTACAGCAAGTCGGGAGAAGAAGTCCCACGCCCTTGGGTAGTGGTACCTCTGAGGGAGGGAGCTTTTATCTTGGCACCAGGGTCTATTCTAGCCTAGCAACATCCTTGTTTTGGGGGGAAGAACCAGCATAAGGAACACCTAGCACCACAGAGCAAGGTGGAATTGCCAAAATAATGGGATGCCAAGGGAACCAGCAGAACGAGAAAAGGAGACCTGTACCGATGGCAAGCAGTAGGGTGAATGGCCTGAACAATTGGCAAGCCACCGGTGTAGGAATTAGTCCCCTTTACAGGAAAAGAACGATCCAGAGGCCAGGTGTGGAAGAGGAATCTTCCAGGGAGGTCTCAAGGACGTGTACCACTCGATGCAGTGGAGCCACCCCAAGTATTCTAGGGGCAGAGAACGCCCCACCCCACCCAGCAAACTTGCTCCACATTCACCAAATTGGGAGACTCTCCCAAATAATGGAATGGCTGGGTTGGGAGGAAGAGAGGTGGAGCAACAGGAAGGTGGGAAGAAGTCCCCTCTACCGCAGAGAAAGGGGGGCGCAATGTTACAAAAGAGAACCACCAGCTTGGCATCTACTTACCGAAAGATTCGTTGACAGGCAGGAAGGCCTTGACCACAAACATGGGAGTACCAGCCACCTGGGACTCCTCAAAGACATGGCCACGCTTCCTGTTCAGCACACCGTAGATGCCACCCACCACCTGCTCTGGACACTGGAAAGCAGAAGAGGAGTTTCCGTTACAAGGCTGACCAGTGACCCTCCCACCCCTGATCCAGGGCTCTTAAACGCAGATCTGTTCAGAACCAAGTACGGCACACCCACCTGGATTTCCACAAGGTAGATGGGCTCCATGAGCCGCGGCTCAGCCGTCAGCACACAGGCGTAGAGGCACCTCCTGGCTGTAGGGATGATCTGCCCGCCACCACGGTGGATGGCATCAGCATGCAGGGTGACATCATGCACATCGAAACGGACTGCACGCATGTTCTCCTCGCACAGAGCTCCCTGGAGAGAGAGCAGAATCCAGTGTCAGTCATCTGGTCACCCTGAGTGTCCCACAAGATGGCTGCGAGCAGGTCATTGGCTCTGGCTCGGACCTTTGCTTCAGTGCTACTTAGTGGCCTGGTCAGACATTTTACATTTCGGCACTGCCAAGATAGCCCAGTTTCACATCCGGCCTCTTGTGATGGAGGACCTGAAACGTGGCTGAAAAGTCCCATGTCTTAACTTGGGAAGTGAGAGGTGTCAGGAGTTGACTGAGGTCCTGTCTGTGAACCTTACTGGTTGAGATACTGTTAAAGAGGCCTGGTTTGAAGAAACCCCGTTTGGTCTGGGTCTGCAAAGACTTGTAGTAAGGCCACACCCTAACAGCTACCCACATGCAGGTGGTCTCCACAGGGAGATCTTTGTCCCAGGGTCCCCCAAGCTAGCCAGGGACATCTATTCTGCCATAGCAATGCTGCTAGATGGCATAGCATCTGCCACCTACCTCCTTGGTGGCCCACTGGAAGCCAGCCACAACACTGTCCTTGATCTCATTCAGGTACTGCACTCCCTTGGTGATATCCGTGAGAAGGTTGGGGCCAGTGCCATCAGGCCCAAAGCACCAGATTTTACGGGCTTCGGCAACATCCCATTCGTGCTTCTCTGCAAGGTAGCGGGCCCGCTGCTTCAGCTCCTGGCGGGATGAGACATCCCCTTTGTCGATATCCTCAGCCAAGCCATCTTGGAAAGGCCGGGCCTTCATGTACAGCCGGTTGTGCTTGTTGGGGGACTTGGAAAGGCAGAGCACACTGGACTCCTCACTGACGGTCTCGCGGTAAGACACGACAGGGTCGGATTTCTAACGGACAAAAAGAAAGCAATGCAGAGTTAGTGTACGACGCCTGCAGCACCCTCTGTGTGCGGTCATTAAGGCTCTACACCCAGAGCGCCATAAGTCTTGGCTGTCAGGAACGTTCAGTGTCAGCTGGGGAGCTGCTTCACGGCTGCTACTCCTGCTGTCGATTGTTGGGGGCCTAGTTTAAGCTTAGGAATTGGCTAGTCTCAGGATCTCAACTTCAAGGCCTAGCAGTTAAGTAGGTCACACCCGTCTCAATACCCAAGGTCTTGGTTTCTCTAAGCCTCTAGGTCTGGGGGAGGGAACCTTATCCCCTCCTGGAGTAACTATGAAGTTTAGAACAAGCTCCGAGGGCTACAGAGCAAGTTGGGGCAGGGGTGCGTTCAGAAAGAGGAAGGTCCAGATGATAGATATGTCCTTGTGTGCCTGCCCTCAAATCTCTGCCCCCTTACCCGGAGCTTAGTCTTCCAGCCCTTTTTGGGGGGGGGGGGGCAGTAAGGACTGGAAGAGGCCACAAAGCTAGCCACAGGCTGCATTTAGGACCAAGGTTTCCCCATCCCTGTCCTATGTAAACAGTAGAGGGTCATTCCATACAAGGTCCCAAATCTAGTACTGGCCACTGACAGTATATTGGGCTCCATGGACCATTGGTGTATGGCCGTTCTGATGTTCTGTATGAGAACTGGCTTCCACCAGCCAAGGACATCCCCTCTTGCACAGGGAGCAGAGAGACTGGGTAGGGCCGATTCCCTTGCGCTCTGGTGCCCTCTTGGGCTCAGGTTGCCCACTGGCAGGAGGCTCTATCCCCATGACACTATTGGGGGCACGCAGAGCTCTAGTTAGTGGGCATGTTGGGAAGAGGGTGGGATCTCCATTTCAATCCTCAGCCCTGGACTAGTCACCTCTCTCAGCTTCCGAGTTCTACAGCTGACCCCATAAACTAACAGCCTGGCATGCATGCATCACTTATTGTGAAGAAACCTGTGTACAGCCTTGTCTGTTTTCACCAATTCAGCTGCTCCTAGGTCAACTGTAGCTAGTTGGGCCATCAGCCTCCCATTACAGGGGTTCTCCCAGGATTAGTGCCCCAAGGGGTGGGATGCTTTGATAAATTTACCTTAATTGGAATGCACGCATGGTCCTCCTCCAGATCTTTAAGGCAGATCTCCAAGTGCAGCTCTCCTGCACCAGCAATGATGTGCTCACCAGATTCCTCAATGATGCACTGAAAAACAGACAGGGAACACTTGCTGCTTTAGAAAAGCTTTAAATAGACTCGTTGCATCAGCAAGACCAGACGTTGTCAATGGCCCTTTTACAAGCTACCAACTTGTAGCTCAATCCTGGAGAAGATAGCGAGAGAACTTTTATGCAAGACCCACCCTCATTCAGTGGCACTAGTATTGCTCCCCGGGTCAAGCCGCAAGACATGCTACCCACGGCAAGAACGTGGCTGATTAGCAGGTTCTTTCAAGGTTCTCGTCTAGCAATCTCCTCCCCACAGAAGGCGCCAGTCCCTTTTTACAGAAGGGAGCGAGGTAGCATTTTGGCAACCAGCTCATGGTTTCATAAATCCAGTGAAGCAAAAGGAGGAATTAAGTCTTGTCAGGTCCTAGGCCTCAAACAAGTGATATTTCCTACCCTGTAACTGGAAGATTAGCAGGCATGATGGATTTTAAAAGTTAATATCTGCATTTGATTATTAATTTAGTCCAACAGCCTCTCTAAGCAAGCAAGCTCAATTAGTTGCTGAGGACTATTTGGTTTTAGCAGATTAGTGGAGTTAACTCCCTGCTTCACTGGATGGACATGGCAGTGTACTAAAGGGGCCAGCTTGGCCATATGAAGCTTGTGTACTCTGGCCAGGATGATGGTATCAGGCTCCCAATGGGCACACACTGCCCACGCTCTGTAGGCTGGGCTCCATAGCTGTGGGAGTCTCTGCCCCCTACAAAGCACCAAGATGTCACAGGCAAATGACCACACTGGAAAGGGGCAGAGAAACAGCTTCGCACCACCCCTTGTAACAGACCCTTAGAGTGCCGTGATACAACAGTGCTCTGTGGGGAGCTCCCAGACACGCTCAGGCTCAAGACAGTCAAGTTTGGGCCCATGTTTCTAGTCTGGCTCTACCTTGTAACAAGGACAAAACAGCAGCCACTTCCATAGAGGGCAATATCCCCAAGTTGTGCAGTTCATGGCAAGCGCAGGCTTTGACACATACCCATTATCCTGGTATCCCCAAAGACACTCACCTGCACCATAGGGTCGGACTTGGCCAAGCGCTTTAGTCCTTCCACTAGCTTAGGCAGGTCAGCTGGGTTTTTCGCCTCAACAGCAACGCGCACCACAGGGCTGACGCTGAACTTCATCACTCTCATGTTGTGGGAATGCTCAAAAGTGGTGATGGTGCCAGTCTTCACCAGGAACTGGTCAACACCAACCAGCCCAACAATGTTACCACAAGGCACGTCCTCAATGGGTTCCACGTAGCGGCCCATCATAAGAATGGTCCTGGGAAAGAGAAACGCAGCCTGATTAGCCAGGACGGAGACCGGGTTGGAGGACAAGACTCAGCTCAGTGGTAGGGTCTTAAGACTTGGTTCCTCAGCTCTTGGCTAGAAAAGCAGAGCTATTTTGAAGCCCCAAAGCAATGCAAGGATTGTTCTGAGCTTTAAGAAAAGTCTAGAGTGATATAGTCTAGGATCTTTACCATAGTGATGCAGCATTAATCCAGTGGCAACCAATTAAAGCTGCCACTAAATAGTTTCAGGATTGCAATGCAAGTCTAGTTGGGAGCCGAAGATATCCTGTCGATACCAACCTTTGGATTGGCTTCAGGTACAGATCCTCTTTCTTGCCAGGTGTGTAGTTTGGTCCCATAATTCTGACTTTCATGCCAGTGGAGACAAGACCGGAAAAGACACGGCCAAATGCGTAAAAGCGACCCTTGTCAGAGGTTGGCACCATTTTAGAGATGTACATCATCAGGGGGGCTTTGGGGTCACAATTCTTAATACCTAGGGAAAGAAAGTATCCATTAGTATGGGAGCTTAGGTTACCTAGTACTTATCCTGCCTTATGGGGAGACCTTGTCATTAGAGCTGGTCTTCACTCAAGGTGCCAGTGGTTTGTTTCCCAGTTTCCAGACTATTTGGCTAGCCCGCCTGAAAAGGATGGTAGGCGCCAAAAGATAAATGCAGTTCACACTTGCTGCTAGCCAAGCCCTTGGCTAGGCCAGCTAGGCAAAGCAAGTCTCCCAATAAGCCCGTCTTAGCCACACTGGAAAGGCTGTAGGAACTGCAGCTTCTGCCCAGTGGCAACCCCGAAGCAAACGAGTCCCTCTTATCATTGGCTTAGAGTTTTAATGCTGTTCTAGGGTGAAGGAAAGCGCAGGAGGAGTTACTCCATACCCATGGCAGCCTCGTCATCAGGGGGTCCCTCGTAGAGCAGCTCACAACGGTATTTCTGAGCCGTGACAGGGGAAGGCAGGTGGATTGTGATCATCTGGAGCAGAGACTCTCCGGCCGGCAGCCAGCGCCTCATCACAGCCTGAGAAATCACAAGAGGTTAAAACCCACCTTTCGTCTCAAACATTTGAGTTCCCCTCCCCCCCCGCCTCCCTTCCTCCCCCCAATCTAAAGATTCTAGGAAGAGGCTTTGAATGGGAAGCAGCCCCAGATGGGTTGATACAGGAGTCAGGTCTTTGAATGGTAGGAGGCCTCTCAACTACACTCAAGAGTCAACTCTGGCCTATTCTTACCTTAAACAGGGGTTTTCCCTCCTTGTCCTTATCCTCACTATCAAGCTTGATGTCTAGTTTATCAATCAGCTTAGCAGTCTCCTCTTTCTTGAAGTTCATGATTGAATCAAAAACCTAGAGCAAGAGAGGTCAGTGAGGACAACCATCCCTTAAGCATCAAAGTTAAAAAAAAGAAAAAGCAGAATAAGTGTCTTCTCCAGAGAGCGAATGAGTGGTGGCAGTTTTATCTCAGTTGCTTTGGTATCTGTCGAGTGGCCAGATGTAGAACTGACAGGAGCATGCAATTCTAAACTGGTTAGTAGACCAAGCTGAATACACTCATTCAATTTCCGCTCTAGTCAGACGTGTTGCAAGTTATACAGCTCTTCTGGCTATAAAGGCAGAAAAGCTTTTCTGGGTGAGACACCAATGTAATCTCATGACACAAAATCTCATTGGCTTGTTTCGGATCATGACCCGATCCTGTCCCACAACTACAGACCGTGCATCCACATGGGGAGCGTTGTACAGTTTAGGAAACCTCTGCCCTAGGTCCTTTATTGCACAGCCTGCCATGACAAGCTTGCATCAGACATTAAAAATTTCTTCAAACAAATAAGTCAGGTCAAAGTGAAGAAATTTTTCCATCATCACGCACAGGCTTCATACCTTCGGAGGAGCTGCTGAACACTACTAAGTTAAGAGCCAATGCTAAATTAGTTACCTTGAAGATGGGGTCTAGGATCAGCTGGCAGAAAGTCCTGGGCAGTTTCTTTCCATCGGGGCTATTGGCAGACTTGCTGAACTTACCGGTAGCAGGATCAAAATACCTAGAAAATCAAGTCAGGAGGTCAGTGCTGGGCGGGCATCACCCAAAAGCTGCATTTTATTCAGCTGCTAGTATTTGGAGAAGAACACTTCCAAGCAACACCCTTCAGGAGTGAAAAGATACGTTGCTTATTCTTAAGTATTGGAGATTTAAGGGTTCTTTTGGTTACTTGGGAATCTTTTCCCTCCCAGGGGCCATTTTGAAAATTAGTACAAGCTCCGAGGCCTGCATAGAAGCTTGAGGGTGTGCTCAGGAATAGAAGTGTTCCCAAGCTCACAGTGTAGTGGCAATGAGGGTCATATTGCATCAATACATTGTGAAAGCCACAAAGGAGAAAAGGACTCGAAAGGGTAAAATGACTTCTTATTCCAAAGCAAGATTCAAAGAGCCCGATTGGGGCCTCCTAGATGTACGCACGTAGTGGCAAGTTATCAAGCTAGCTTAACCCAGATGAAAATCCCTCTGTCCGCAATAGCACCTTCCAGATGGATAGGATCAACACAAACTATCTTTATTTAAAGGAATATTAAAGCTGCGTTTCTAATTAACCCATGTAACTACTCTGTCCATGCCATGGGTCATCCTGCATCCAAGCAGAAGGTTGAACAAGACAGACTTTTGAGGTCTTTCAGCTTAGATGCTACAATTCTGCATTTTCAAGTGTAGTCTGATTGCGTTCCACGGTCACCGTTTCAGTTCAGTGTTCTAGAGCTCTGCTCGCAGGCAGTGTTAAAGTGTGCTGGGACCCCTCACCTGTCACCCCACAGCTTCTTCATCATGTCCTCTACTTTCTTGGCACGCTCAGGAGGAGTCAGCTGCCCTTCACCCTTTGCAGCAAACTTCGCCACGTACAGTTCAGCAAACTGCTTCAGGGTGAAAGCCCAGCCATGCAGGCCAGAACCAAAGCCAACTGTACCCAGCACTGGATCAATCTGAAAGATAAAGGGGTTCTGGTTGGTTAGGGCTTACACTCCCTACACAGGCTGACCTAGATAAAGCGGCAACAAGACAGTTGCCTTACATTAATAGTGTCAGAAAACTGCCAGTTAGATTCTAGAGGTCAAGTTCTGCTAAGGAGCCCAGAGGACTTTGGACCCCACTTCAATCAAGATCTGGCTTGTCTCACGCCTCACAGCTTTAAAGCCACAAAGCAAGGAGGACCTGATGATCAACACACTTTGGACTGTGTTAAGACATTGGTTCCAATTAAAGGTGATTGGTCAGATTGACGTGGATGCAGATGTTCCCACAGAACGTACTCATTTCCAATAGTTAAGATGGTACCATAGTCCGACTAGCTTGTAGTAGCCACCCTCTAACTCAGACGGTGGTGCGGGTTTATGGGATTTTTGTCTATATCTATTTCTAGGATTGTAATCCACTCTGGACTTTATGGAGAAGGGTTGGGCACAAGATAAATAGGACATAAAGACTTTGTCCTATTTATCTTGTGCCCAACCCTTCTCCATAAAGTACTGTAGTTTTATTCAGGTATGAACATCTGAAATGGGTTGCATGTGCTCTCTCTCTCTCTATTTATATTTTTTTTGAGGTGGCAAGTGGATTTGCCCTGCTCTGGAAATCCCTACCCCCCTGCTAGCTCCAGCTAGAGAGCGACTCGTACACTTCACATCCACTTACCATGCAAGTGAGGGGGAAGATACCTACAAGTATTCAGATGTGTTAGGATTCTGACACACCATGACTTCTCCAAGACTACCCCAAGTGATTTCATAGCCAAGACAGCATTTGAACCCTGGTCTCAAGTCATCCAGCAACACCAGCTCATGTAGTATCTTACCCCTCATACTAGGAAGTATTCAAGCTGTGATGTTATGACCGAGTAACTTTGAGTATGTGGCAGTATTGAACAATGGGGGATTCCGGGAGACAGGGTCACTCCAGAGAAGCATATTGCCCCCAACATCCCCCCCCCCGCCCATTTCATCTTTAATTTATACCCCGCACTCTCCCAACCAAAGTTGGCTCGAGGCGGCTCACATCAATAATACAATATTAGGGTTTTTATCCCACGCAGTACAAGTCCGTCCTATGCAGGCCACACCATACACTATCCCATGGGCACCTGACGTCCCAGCCACATAGTAACTAGCCCTCACTAATACAGGTGGTGTCTGGACACGCCCCGGCTACTGGTGAGGCATGCAGCATCACTTCTAGGGATGGGCGAACAGAATGGAGTTCGGAAATTGGGTTCCGTTTGGTTTGAAATTCAAGTTCGGAAATTCGGTCAACCGAAGAGACAAAGTTTGGTCGAATGCCGAACATCCGAACCAAGTTCAGCCATTCAAACCAGATTTTTTTTGGTGTGCGTTGCCACTAGGGATGAGCGAGCAGAACAGAGTTCGGAAATTCAGTTCCGTTTGAAATTCGAGTTTGGTCGACCCAACAGACCGAGTTCGATCCGAACTCGGACCCGCATTCGCCCATCCCTAATCACTTCCCATCTGAACAAGGTCTCCTTTTTGTCTCATGTTTTGGCTAGCTTTTCTGCCACGTCCCTTACCATAATGTTGCCCATGGGTCCGCTTTCCCCTTCCCCATAAGTGGAGATTATGACGTTGACGTTCTCCACAATGCGCTGGAAGGTCTGGTACAGCTCTTCTGGCTTAAGCTGCAGCTCCAGCAGGGCCCGGTCCATCTTGTTCATCATCAGCACAGGCTTGATGCGCTCAGCAATGGCCTGACGCAGCACTGTCTCCGTCTGTACGCAGACACCTAGAGGGACCAGAGCAGACGTTCGTTATCACTGCTGCAAGCCGAGCATGCGATTTACTGAGCAGGCTTGGGATCAGTACGCTGGTGCTCACCAGAGACACAGTCTACAACAACCAGGGCCCCATCAGTAACACGGAGAGCAGCTGTGACCTCAGAAGAGAAGTCCACGTGCCCAGGAGAGTCAATCAAGTTGATCAGAAAGCCAGAACCATCTTTGCTTTGCTTGATGAAGGCCAAGTCATTCTCCGAAAGCTCGTAGAACAGAGAGATCGCCCTGAAGTGGAGAGAGTGCAGAGAGTCAGAATTCATTACCAGTACTGGCTGATTTACTGCAGCAGGGCACGAGACAGAGCTGGGATTACCGGAACAGCATCATCGTAAGAACTTATAAACTTAAGTGCCAGACTGGGTCAGACCAATGGTCGATCTAGCCCAGCATCCCGTCTCTAACAGTGGCCAATCACGGTGACTTGGGAGAAGCCCCCAACAGGTCACAATGGGGGATCCATTCTGTTTTCCCCCAGCTCCCGTCATGTTCCCTGATCCTGTCTGGCTAATAGCTGCTAATGGACCGATCTTCCAGAAACTTGTCCAAACCGCTTTTAAACTCCGCTCTAGTACTGGCCCTTACCACAGCCTCCGGCAGTAGATTCCACAACCCAATTATACGCGGAGTGAAAAAATATTTTTTTATTTGTTTTAAACTTGCCACCCATGAGTTTCATGGAGTGTCCCCTAGTTCTAGTACTAGCTGAGAGGGTAAATAACTGTTCCTTGTTTATTAGTTCCACACCATTCATGATTTTATTGACCTCTATCTTATCTCTTCTCAGTCGTCTCTTCTCCAATCTGAAGAGCCCCAACCTACCAAGCCTCTCCTCATACAGGAGCCCTTCCATGCCCTTGATCATTTTTGTTGCCCTTCCCTGTACCTTTTCTAGTTCAGCTAGGTCTTTTTGAGATGGGGTGACCGGAACTGCACACAATATTCAAGGCACAGTCACACCATGGATTTCTATCGAGGAATTATGACCTCGTCAGTTTTATTCTCTATCCCCTTCTGAATAATTCCTAACATTGTTTGCTTTTTTGACTGCTGCTGCGCTGTGGATTCACTATATTGTCCACAACCACCCCCAGATCCTTTTCCTGACTGGTAACTCCTAGCGTAGTACCCAGCATTGTATACATCGACTTTGGATTATTTTTCCCTACGTGCATCAATTTGCACTTAAATCTCATTTGCCATTTAGATGCCCAGGCACCCAGTGTCGTAAGATCCCATTGCAGTTCTTCACAGTAATAGGGCTCTTCAGCTGAGACACAAGGTAACAAGAGTAGGGAGGGAAATCGGATAGATGCCCAGTGAAATTAACTGGTAGCAGATCACTAAACAAGAGTGCTTCCCTCCCCCCGACACATAACCTGAAGAGCTCATTGCTGTGAAGGCTAGTTCCAACCGGAGCCAAAAGACCATTTATTTTTTTAAAGGGTAGGTCCATCTGGTTATTGGTCAAGCTACTCAGGGGATGAGACCAACTGTTGAGGACTGAGAATGAACAGCAGGGAACCATCATTCCATTGTGACCCGTTGCACACTTTTCTGAAGCAACTAAAGCTAATACTGCTCTGGAGCTGCTATGGCAATTATGTTCTGCTCTCTAGGTGTACTAGTAGGGAAGCGTTCTTGGGACTCTTGATATCAGCCTTATTCTTACTACTCAAAGAATACCCTAACCCTGAATTACTGATTGTTCACCTAATGGTGTTCACCTAATGGCATCTTCCAATGGTGAACACATGCTTCCAGAGAACACCGAACTGCTTGCTGAATGAGCGCATGACGTGAGCCTAGTTATTTACATTACAGTCACAAGGCTATTGTTAGTGTTTCTATGACAGCCTGTAACTTGCTTGTAGGAAAGTATTTTAAGTCGTCATTAACTCTCCACCATGCAGCCAAAGCCCTCGGACCACAGTTTGCACGCCACTTACTCAGGCCAGAGTCAAGTATTTTTTGGATCACAGCCTTCCGTTTTCCGCCTCCCAGAGGGCAGGATACGTTTTTGGTGTGAAAACTCGCCGTAGGAACAGAAAGGCCTAGATCCCAGTCCTGCGGCCGGACGGCTCTTCTTCCAGGGGAGGAGTAACCAAGCTCGAAGGAAAAGGGACTTACGTAGATTTGATGGTGATGCATCTTTCCTGCTCATCTTTTCGCGTGTCAGTGAAACGGGTCTCGCCAGCACGGGACGAGGCAATGATTCCAGCTTTGCATACCAAGGAGTCGGTCAAGGTGGATTTACCATGATCCACGTGGGCAATCACAGACATGTTTCGGATGTTGGCCTTTTTGTCCATGATGGCCCGGATCTGGTCTACGGTGAAGTTCACCTTGGGAGAAAACAAGGGACACAGTTAGAGCCCAAGAGTTCGTCCTGCGACCCTCCCAGCCAGCACCGCTAATGTCCATTTAGTCATGACGACAACATCAGCTCAGCTCAGCTTGTAGACGTTATGGGGTAAACTGGAGAATCACGAGTCATAAACAAGAGCCAAGAAACCAAGGCAACTATCCGCCCCACCCCAAGTTGGTCCGGCTCTTCACCAAGCTTTAACACCCTGCCACGCACCATCAAGCTCTAGCCACAGCAAGAACACTCTCATCTTGGATCGCTCCGGTACTCAGAGCAAAGCCAGCAAGTTGGGATTTTTTTTTTTGGTTCCCAGACTGCACAGTTACATAAGACTGCTGCCTCATTGCAAGAAACCTATTTCCCCCCCTCCCCGCCCCCATGATGCAATACCTCCCTTTGACCAGAGAGGAGGAAACTAGCCAAAAAAAAAAACACACAACCGAATACATCCTGGTATTTGCCTAGCTTTCTTCCCCCTCCCCCCCGCCACATCATTCTCAGCTGCACCATAAGCATCAGAACTCCCTCCCCCAAACAAACCCCTTAAAGAACTCCCCAGCCATCACCCTAGTTAGGGGTCAGGGTGTAGCAGGCCCAACACAAAT
>QEPC01008752.1:5638995-5664471 GCA_003113815.1 Sphenodon punctatus | reverse complement strand
CCCCTAGGGGACCCCCGCCTGCCTCAGCACCTCCCACTGCCCCCCGACCCACTGCCCCTAGGGGACCCCCGACCCATTGCCCCTAGGGGATCTTCCCCTGCCTGCCTTGGCACCTCCTACTGCCCCCACTGCCCCTTCGGGACGCCCGTCTCCCTCGGCACCTCCTATTGCTGCTGGCGGGCTCCGCCCTCCTCCCCCTTAGCTCACTGTCCCTTGTGCACCCCCAATACACTGGCCCTGGGGACCCCCACCTGCCTCAACTCTTTCCCTTGCCCCAGGGGAATCCCTGCCTGTCTCAGCTTCTCCCACTGACTTGTGCTCCTAGCTGCCCTGAGCCTTTTAAAGTTAATAAATAAAATAAATTGAGAAGCCTGCTTCCTCCCCTGCCCCAAGGGAGATGCCAGCTGCCTCACTTCCCAGAACCCGTGGCACTTGGAGGATCTCTGCCTGCTCAGCCCCTCCCACTCACTCAAGGAGATTGCTTCCTCACCCCAAGAGAGACCCCCTGCACCTGGCTTGCTTCCCTTCAACCGACTGTCCTTGGGGACTGCTGCCTACCTCAGCCCATCTCACTGCTCCCCTCAGCCCACCCCCCCAGGGGATCCCTGCCTGCCTTAGTCTCTCCCACTAACCTGACTGCTTCCTTGCCCCAAGGGAGACCTCACCTGCCTTATTCTTCCCCCAACCAACTGCCCCAGGGGATCTTTGCCTGACTAGCCCCTCCTAATGACCGGAGAGACCCCATTCTGCCTCACCCCCAACTCACTGTCCTGCCTCAACACCTGCCGGCCTTAGTCCCTCCCACTGAGGGAGACCTCTTCCCCCCCCCCCCCCACACACACCCCGCCCCTGGCTTCAAGGGAGCCCAGCTGCTTTAGGGTTCGGAGGTGCTCTCTTCCCCACACCTGTCTTGCTCCCCTGCCCGAAGGGAGATTGCCTTGGTCTCCCTGCCTCGGACACCCCAGCTCAACGTGTTCCTCCCTCCCACTGACCCCAAGAAATTGCCTCTGTCTCGCCATCCCTGCCCCCACAGGACACTCCATCTTCCTCCGTCCCCTCCTACTGACTGAAGAGGTACTTTCCAATCTGAAGAGAGACCCCACCTAACTTCCACCGTACCCCTATCCCAAGAAAACCTGTCTCAATCCCCCCCCCAATCTTGCTACCTCCCACTGACCCTAAGGGATCACCCCAGTCTCCCCACACACTGCCATGAGAGATTCCCCGCCTCAGTCAGTTCCCTTCCCCCCTCAACTGATCTGAAGAAACTGCGTTGCCCCCTGACTCCCCCTCATTCTTAGTGAGACCCCGTTTACCTTGTTCCTGACGCTTAGGGATACCCAACCCATTGACTTTCAAGAGGACCCTGTCTCCCTCAGTCCGTCAGTAAACCACCTGACCCCCTTCCACCTTTCTCCCTGCCATTTACCCTCTTATGCTTCCTTGCTCTATCGCATCCACTCCTCCTGAGACCTCCTCACTACAAGAGGACCTTCCCTTCCTGTTACTCCCTCCCACTGATCCCCAAGACCCTCTTACGCCTTGGCCCTCCCACTGACTGAAACTCTCACTCATCCCAAGAGACCTCATTAGCCTCCCTGTTTCTCTTGTTTACCCACTGATCCTGGGAGTAGTGTCCCCCATATGTCCTTTGGTTTTCCGTCCTTCCCCGCTCTCTCTCTCTCCTCCTCTCTTCCCCCCCGGTTCTGTTTTTTCTTCCTTCCAAGACTCCTTTCTGCTGCCCCCTTTCCTGTTCTAATCTGAGCCACTAGGACTTGAGGGTGAAGAATTTGCAAGTGCAGTTGTGGGTGTAAGTGTGAAATGATGACATGCAGACTTCTCCAGTGAGATTTTTGGAAATGATTTTGAAGCAGGAGGCTGCGGGGCATGGGGGGGGGGGGAATCTGTCCAAATGTCTCCCGTGGGGCAGGTTAGTATTTGCATGCTTTACTCCCAATAGAAATGCATAAGGAGATGCTAAATTAGTTAAAAGAACCTTTCCAGGAAGAGAGCATATAATGTGCAAACAACTTTTGAAGCACTTGATACCGCACTTCTGTGTAAACACGGATGGTGGCTATTAATCTACCTAGATTAGGGGGCTCTTGTGGTGACTGCTGTAGTTGGAGATTGTTTGAATCATGCAACGTGGGTTTAAAGCTGTTTCATGCTCCAAAGCTTCTGGAGCAGAGCCCTTCCTTTGGGAATAGGATGGGTTAGGGAGGACGGCAGCAGAAGCTCAATGTCTCTTTTTATGGAGTCCAGTTCTGGGGTGTGATGCTGCGCAATCTCTGTGAAGTGGATGCTTCCTACTTATTGCTGAGTGGAATTGCAGATGCGTACGTGGGTGTCAATCAAATACAATCGGTCTCCTGTGTCATAGGTCTCTGTTGTGCCTGGAGCTGAATGCTCTTCACTCTCATTGACTTCAATGGCTAGGAAGTGTTTACACCATCTGGGGGATGTGGGGGACTTGGCCGTGGAGAAACTGTCGTAAAGCTAGAGGGCCTGTCTTTCTAGACTCCTTTTCTCATATGTTGTAGACCAAAAGCCACCCGTCTTCTGAGGGGGAGGCATCTTAAAACCTATCATCCTTCTGACTTAAGGGAATTGACCCTTTTTCCTTGCCCCTCACACACACCACTCCTTGTTTCCTGTGGATGCTGAAAGCCTTCATCTATATTAATAACCTGGTCCCCTAGTGAGAAGGCAGTCTGGCCACATCATGCCTTTGCAGCTCAGAATGAATAAAGTCCTAGGAGCAAGTTTGTGCCAAAAGTAACTGGGTTTTGCATTTTAACCCAAACTGATAATTCTTTAGACTTGAAGTGTTGGTGAAGGCTATTCATAGTAGCATCACATTCTGACAAACGCAAGTAAGGACGGCAATTGAGTTAAACCAATGGAACTACTCCACTTTGACAATGTTGTTACTGCAGCTCCAAACCAATGTCTCTCTCCCCCCCCCCCCCCCCCCCCCTTTACTGGTCATGCAACAACAGAGCACATGATGAGTCGCATCCCTACTTTGATATAAAAAGAGAAGGGGAGTACGTACGCCTCATTTTTCCAAAATACATACTACACTTTCTACTCTGGAATAATGTCAGTAATAATAGTGCACTTGATGTGTGAATGATTCCAAAGTAAAAACTACTTAAGGTGTAGCTACCTCAAAGTGTTTGTTCAGAACGTGCCTTAAAGGTCTGGCTTTTATTATTTTATTTATTTACGGAATTTATATCCTGCTTTTTCCTGACGCAGGCGGCCCAGAGCAGCTAACATAGTATAAATATAATATTAAAACAATTTTAAATGCTATAAAACATAATTAATCATAAAACACAAAGTACAAGCAACTGTACAATCATTAATTAGCAACTTGGGGCTTACAGATAATTGGAAAAGAGAAAACTTCACACTTCTTCCCTGCCTTTTTTTTTTTGAGCAGTGAGATTCCAGACGAACCGAACCGTTGCAACAAATGGCACTGATTATAATGAGGTATTAGGTATCTGTGCTAGCTTTAATCAAAGAATTCCAAGGGGAAGGATTTTATAGGCCAAGAGGGAACAGTAAGGTGCTATCTCTTTCTCTGTTGAATTCACCTCCCTTCAAATGAGCAGATTAGAGGACTTTTGAGTTTAGCTGTAGTTTGCTGGTAAAAGTTGCTGCTTTTGTTGTTCAGTGAACAAAATATTAAATATTCAGCCTGCGTCCCTAAGATTGTGAGTTGGATCCTGCAAAGGCTTATCCTGAATACTGATTTCGGTACACTATAGTAAATGCTGGATTGAGTTCTAAAATTCTGATTTGTGTGTGTTACTTTTCCTAAAATTATAATATTTAAAGAACATTACAGAAATAACTCTTCCAGACACTTTTTCCCCCTCCCCACAAGCCATTTTGCAACTTAAAAGCATACATTTTGGTGTACCTTAAACACACAGGACTTAAAGTGCATATGCCTGTTACCCCACATACTTGGGGAGCTTTCATTAGCAAGTAGAGATGACTTAGGTTTTAAGGAACTGGTAGTTTAGCATTCATTTGTGTGCTTTTGAAGGTAAACTTTAAAATGTAAACTGATTCAGTGCTGTCTTAAGTTACATTCACAGGAGACACTTGGTCTGCAAAACTCCCTTCTCCCTCCCCCACTTTTATCCTATGAAAAGGTTAGGCCATACTAATTGCCTCTCATGCATTTGTTGCAGCGTGCAAAGAAATTAATCCTGCCATTGGTCTGACCCATCGTCGATTCAGAGCTGTGGAGCATTATGGAATCTCCAGTAGCAGCCACAGCAAAGGGGGTAACTTCCTAAAGCTGGGGGAGGGAACATGGGGACAGTGAAAACGCAGGCTTAGTGGGAGACTAAAACTGCAGAAAAGGCTTGTGGGAGCCCAGCCTAAGGTCTGCAGAGGGTTCCAGCACCTCTGGTCAAGTATCTCCCAAGCATTTCAGTCTCATGCAAAAATAGCAGTAATGTGAGATTCAAGACGGGCTACACGCCCATGTTAACTTCTTCCGGTGTTTCTCACAGTCACGTGGTCGCGATGGATCGGTTATGATAAATAACGGATCCTTGCCCACATTACACAGTTACCCGGTAAATGTCGTTTCCAGGGAACCCCCTAGGGAAGTGGCACCCGGCCAAAGCCCCTTTGCCAAGCGCTGCTAGAGGCATGGATCCTCCTTCCTGTCTCTCTCCACCCGCCACTAGCAGCACTCGACAAAGGGGGTGCCTCCTGTCACAATTTCGTAGTGAGTTTAGCGTTAAATTTGCATGCACACATTCAGATTTAATGTTCATTTCAACTCGTGTGAGTGACGGGGCTGGATTTTCAGCCCTGTCCTCCGTGATGTAACTAACATTAGTTTTACTGATGAAGAGGGCATTCCCACGTTACACAATTATTTATTTATAAATTGATCCATCTTGGGTTAATTTTCATCTCAACGTGCGTTTGTGTAACCTGGGCAAGCGACCAGTGTTGGAAACCAGAGTCACCTGTGAATCTAGTAGTCTTTGGGTCATTTTTATGTAGGGCCAGGTTTAGTCTGCATTTCCACCGTGGCTGCCAATGGTGGCTGTGTAGAATACACAGGGCCCTGGCTTCATGAAGCAGAGGCAGGTGCTGGCCTTATTTATGGGTAAAAGGCGAGAATAAACGCCGGTGCCCTGACATGCATGCCCACCCCTCCTGTGCAGCCAGGCAGATCTAGGTCCCTGCTGGATCCCCCACTCTATCAGGAGGTCTGGAGTGATGCAGTCGCAGGAGCAGACTGGACTTCAAATTCATTGTGTGCACTCGCCAGAGGCTCCCATGGAAGATGGAATGTCCAATAGAGTCCAGGGACATTAGTGTGGTAGAAATGCTAGCCTGCTCCCCACTGCCTGTATCAGAAACTGGATTCCTGGCCAGAGGGCTACTAAATACTGCTTAATGCAGATGATGCCCTTTTCCTGTCCTCGCCCTTAAAATATTCTGTGACCAGTCGGTATCGGGCTTGGACAGGAAAAGAAATAATCCAATCCTGCCTATATGGGAGAAAGAGCTCTCCTTGCATACCGATTGTATTTCATAGGCTGGGGGTGAGGAACCTCTGTCCTTTGGGCCAAATCTGTCCCATGGCTGGTTGTGTCTCCCCTGTCTCTTCCCCCCCTCTCCCCTCAATCGTTCTAATTCCTACATCTGGCCCATAGATCCAGCCGTGGCATAGTTCCCTGATCCTGGAGCTTTCCCATCCTGAGCACATGCTTACACCAATTCCTATCTGGCCTGTAGAGCTTGTTCTCATTTTCAAAATGGCCTGTGGCAGGGAAAAGGTTCTGCATCAATGACCTAGAACATCATGCATAGAACACAGGAATTTCATTCCTCTCCCCGCCCCCCAACTAAAATCCTGAAGGGTGATAATGGCACTTCCCCGTTTTGCTTTCCCTTCCTTATAACAAATAAGTTGTTGTATTCCTACAAAAATACCTACAATTCTTTTTCCACTTCCAGTGATGTGTGAGGCTGACAGTTTCTTCCCTGTGCATTATTAAAATGTGAGAGGTGATGGAACCGGAGCCCCTTATATAACGTATGTGACACAAGTCTATAGTTTTACTCTCTGGTTTATGGAGGCCCTGAGTCTGGAAATAATTGCTCTCGGCCTTTCTGTCCATGGCTGGGGAATATGGGAAGGGTCTAGTTTTCTAGTAGTCGACTGGAGGAGTTTCCTCCTCCAGTGGCCCTGATTGATTGGTCAAATCAAAAG
The DNA here is from genome assembly GCA_003113815.1 of Sphenodon punctatus. NCBI lineage: Eukaryota > Metazoa > Chordata > Lepidosauria > Sphenodontia > Sphenodontidae > Sphenodon > Sphenodon punctatus. Next base: position 5,658,206 of record QEPC01008752.1, on the reverse strand, counting down.
TTTTTGGAACTTGGGCTCCAAGAGATCTGAAGGGATCAGCAGCCACTGTCTGGGAGGCTGGTTGCAGTCAGTGCAGTTGGATCTAGAACAAAAGTAGAGTTGGACTCTTGTCAGAAGTGCTGCATAGTTGTAAATGATGAAAAGGCAGATGACTGTTTATCTTGCCCATGTCTTTCTTTGTTCCTGATTCCTCCATCACTGGATCTAGTCATCACACCCAGACCTTTCTGTGGTCGGCATTGGCTCAGCCCTGAGGAGCAGCTGACTTCGTCCAAGGGTGACGTGATAGGAGGGGTGAGAATTGTACCATGCTGAGTTAATGTGGTTACCATTGTTTTTTCTCTTTAGTGTCATGAGGATAATGTGTATGTTAGATTATTAGTAATATGGTGCCAGCAATGAGCCTGGTGCGCTATAGTCATGATCTTTGAGACAGATCCCTGCCCCAAGGGACTTACACTCTTGGCTAGGCAAAGGAGGAGAGACGGGTATGTACAGTCTCATTTTTTACAGATGGGGAATGGAGGTTAAGAGTGACTTGGACAAAGCCACCCAGTGAGTTCCTGGTTAAGGTGGGATTTGAATCCTGTTCTCCCAGGTCCGAATCCAGCACCTTATCCACTAGGCTACACTGGGTCTCTGTGGAAATTACTTGGAGTTATTCAGTGAACAAATTTGCCACTGGTGTTGGTTTTGTGGGAAATCTCTTGTGTATTGGCAGCTACACAGGCAAGATTCAAAGCTTTCATCTCCACAGCGGCAGAGCTAAACGGTGTCCAGCTTGCGGCCAGTGGGTGCTAATACCTTAGGACCCAGGCGACGGGTTGTAGAGACATTTGTCATTTGACCTGCTTACAAACGTGAGAATCTTTGACTCGAGCCTCTTGCTTTTTGTTTCCTAGAACATGGTGATGAGTTTCCGAGTTTCGGATCTCCAGATGTTACTGGGTTTCGTTGGTCGGAGTAAGAGCGGACTTAAACACGAGCTGGTCACCCGAGCGTTGCAGCTGGTCCAGTTTGACTGTAGCCCCGAAGTGTTCAAGAAGATTAAAGAAATCTATGAGACTCGTTATGCCAAGCACTCTGACCCAGGGCAACCACAACAGCAACATCGGCCTCCTGATACCCTCTCCATCCATTCTTCCTATGACCGTGGGAGTACTGTTGCTAGGACTTCCCTCTCGACCCCTAACATAGACTATCCCGCGCTCTACGGGAAATACCTAAACGGACTGGGAAGATTACCGCTCAAACCTGTGAAGCCGGAAGTTCGCCTGGTCAAGCTTCCCTTCTACAACATCTTGGATGAACTGCTGAAGCCAACTGAGCTGGGTGAGTTTCTTTCAAGGGGGTGAGCACCCAGGACTCTGTTAGAGGGAAGAGGGGTGGGGACACACATACAAGCTTTGGGCTTAAGTTGAGACCTCACGGCGCAAGAAGGAAGGGGGTTTCCTCCAGCGTGGGGTGTTATATCTACAGGGAGATCATTTATTCATCTGGCTGTTTTATATTTCTCCCTATTGGCAATGGTCAGATGAATAAAGGTTTGCCCTATAGAAGGGATTTTCTTTATCGACTAACACAAACTGCAGTCATGTTGACAATTGGTTTGTAAGTCGGACTTCAATAAAGTGCCCCTTTGCACAGTGAATTATCAGTTCTCCTACACGGTGGTGTAGGAGCATATTAGGGTCCTCATTCTCAAACTGAGGGGTGTGTGCTCAGGGCACAAAATTGGCAGGTGCCTGGGAGCCATTGGTGCCCAGAAAACAGAGGCTGCGGTTCAGGGGTGCAGTGGGGCAACAACGGTTTAATAGGAAGATAAAAGTTTGGCGAATGAATTTTTTTTTTTGTTGGCTCCTGGAGTTCAATCTGAAATTCCATGCCCTGGGGGTGTGCTCCTCTNGGGGGGGGGGGGGGGAGGGGGGTCAGAGCGTGGAAGGTATTCTGGGAGGAAGGATGAGAGCTAGCAAACACCCAGCTCCATTCTTGTTAGGGGATTTTGCAGATACTGGGGTGGTAAAGGAGGGGAGAGGAGGCGATAGAAAGGGGAAGAGAGAGAAGGGAGCACGGCATATGTTTGAGTGTGACATGTAGGCAGGAACCCTCAGCTATCGCAGACAAGCAGAAGAGGGGGTGTAGTTCCAAAAAGTTTGAGTGACTGTATTAGGAGCGCGACTGCTTTTTGCATTCGTGTCATGGTGTGCTAACCTGGGATATTTGGTTCTTTGATTGATTCTGTACTCCTGGAGGACTTAAAAAAACAACCTCTCTCCCACCAGTGAAAGAAGGTGACCTTTTTTTTTAACCTGACACTCAGTACTGTACGTACAATACCTCGCTCTTCTAGGAGCAACCAGACCAACAGAATGGGGGACAGAGCTTGAGTGTGGGTGTGCGTTGTGGTGGTGGACAGTGACCGGTGTAGCCCTAACTATAGAGTGCGCCATGGAGAGAATGGGGCTTTTCCCCTTGGTCTTTGACTTCTCATTCTGTGACCCATTGTCCTGTCACCGGCACAGGGAGTTACGCCTTTGAGCCTCGAGCACCTCTGCGATAAGTACTTTCTTTGAAGCACAAAAAGCCATAACTTGAAAACTAGCTTATCCTTTGCTAAAAGGCACATCCTGAATGTGCACAGGAATGAAGGCTGCAGCAGCAGCAGTGGTGGCAGGTGAAGGCAGTGACCCCTTGCCCTTGTACCGTTAGATGAACTGTTTTCAGCACGGACTGGAAATATGACCGTTTCCCCTCAATCTCTGTTCATTGATTTTTATCTGCACAGTAGCTCAACAGCAGGTGTGGTTGTCAAAGCTTTCTTGGAGGGGAGGAGGGGGCAGGAGCACGGAAATGCATTACTTTCTCTGTTACTTTCTAAGTTGAGGGTATCTTTTTTAGGTTTCCCTTCAAAAACTGTAATCCAGACTATTCACCCTGAGTATGCTGCCATTTTGAACCTTCTGATGCTCCAAAATTTGGTCGAGATGTTTTTCTGTAGAGAATCCAGGTATCCTCCATTTGACTCCATTCTACCCTGTAGATCACATCTCCAATTTTCAAGGGAAACTGACAACCATGTCAAGTCTGCTTTCTGGAAAGAGGAGTCTGTTTGAAACATGAAAATTAGTACAATCTCCAAGGGCCGGATAGACATTGGGGAAAGGGTACATAAGGGGTGCACTCAGAAAAGAATGTGGATCTGTGCCGTACATCTGTCCCCATACCTTGTATGCATACCCTCCTCTCTGCTCCCTTACGCTGAGCTGGTCATTACCTTTTAATGGCCTAATGGACTATAAAGAATCACAGCAAGGACTCTAGTATGGACGGACACAGACTAAATAAATCCTCAATTCTGCATGCAGGGAAAAGGTCACTAGGAGTATACATTTTGCACAATGTAACTAGCTTTATGCACATTTCATAATATGCAAACATACTTTACAGCTTGCACTTGCAGCAGATTTTGACACACACTAGACACACAGAAAATGGATTAATATGAGCTGTACTTGTTGACATTTGCATTGTACGTATAGGATACAGAAAAATGAAAAACTAAAAGCAAAATAAAATACCCATAGCAAAAAAAAGAAACAATGCATCAAAAATCCTTAAAACCACAGTAAATGAAAACCAAACAAATGTGAAAATACATGGGCTAAAAAAGAGCCCCCCCCCCCCCCAAATAATCTTGGGTTCCCAGACCTCCCACCCCGCGTTGCAATCCCAGGTCTAGGAGACCGAGCACACGTACAGTTCACAGCTGATAGCACCCCCCATGCCTAATTCTCGGCTCCCAAGCTTTAGGCTGCTTAAAAGGTCTACAGCTCTATTTTATGGCTGCTTGCGTGTTCTGTGAAAATGCTCAGCTCAGCACAGGCCTAGAAGAGAGAGTGTATGTTGGTTTAACTGACATTAAGTTTTGCATCGTGCCAGGAAGGAGGAGTTGGGCCGATAGGCAGAAGTAGAGGAAAGATCAAGTGTATAGTTGGACTGCCAGGTGAAATTAAGGGGAAAGGTAAAATGTATGTTGAGAAGCTGATGGGATGAAAGAGTTTGACCTTAGCTAGCTGAGATTGAGCTGGAATCGTAATAAAATGATGAGCTTCATGATTAATTATAGAGGCTGCCATAAACGTGAATCTGGTAACGATGTGGTCTACAAAAATGCCCTGAAATTGAAGGCTAGTTAGCTGCGCAGCTCATCACCCCAAGCCCCTGTCCCCGAGTGCCACCGAGGCGTTCTGCCACAGTCTTTGCTTTGAAGGTGGAAGGCTGTGTTGTCTTCCGGTTTCTTTGACGGGTAAGCTGAACCACTTCACAGGAGCTGGCCGTTCTTCTGAGGGGGTTTACCTGAGTTTAGAATAGCTTTGTTTAGCGTTAAAGGGAGATCTTTGCAATATCTTATTTTACTGCACTTTCCCAAATCATTATAGGTATTAATTGAATCATCCAGTGCGTTGTTGACTTTTGTTCCTCGTCTACTACTTGTACCTCCCATTTATCATTTGTTCCCTATTTTTTTCTATTACCTCACTGTATGATGATTTTTTAGTAATATTTGTTGCTTTTAAGAAAAAACTTCTGACCCTATGTTGATTTCCTGTGTGTGGAAGGTCTAAAAGGGACAATATTTGGACCTTTGGAAGGTCTAAAGGGGACAATCAGAGCGATCCCTTCAGTCCACCGGGGGTGCCTTTCTGGAGGTCCCCCGTGTAAGACGGGGGGCCACAATGGAGAGGACGTTCTCGGTGGCCGTGCCACGGTTGTGGAGCTCCCTCCCGGAGAAGGCTCGCCTAGCCCCAGGCCTGTTGGCCTTTCGACGTATCTGTAAGACTTGGCTGTTCTCCCAGGCCTTCGGAGGGGTGGGTGGGTTAATCTCTGGGGGCGTGTTTTAAATTTGTTTTAATTAAGATGTTGTAGATTTTTTATGTTAAAAAATTGTTTTATATTATGTTAGAAGCCGCCTCGAGATGCCGTAGGCATGGGGGCCGGCATATAAATATAAGGAAATAAATAAATATTTAGTTGAACCTAGAGGTGGGAGTTTTCCCACACAGTTCCTACAAGGCTACCTAACTGTCCCAAACCTCGAGCCTCCACCCCATTAGTCCTAGAGTCTGAGCCCCAATTTCTGCCCCCCAAATATCCGCTCCAGAGGCCTTACCCACTGAGTTTGGGTCCCTCATGGACTCGGATCAGATCTTCACAGATGGCAGCTCTGCCACCAGGCCCAGCGTTGGGGTCGGGCAACTAGGTGGAGCCTAAGCTAGGATTTAAAGAGCTCTCACGCCGCTCCCACTGCAACTTGGCTGCAGTTTCAGCCTGTCATTGGAGGAGCGCGTTGGCTGATTCTGCAGATTGGATATTGTGACAACACAAACGTGGGTCCGGGATCAGGGTAAACCAAAGCTTCACTGGTATCTGGCCCCTCTGCTGCAGACTCCCTATCTTTTTTTCAGATGGCTTTGTTAGAAAACGCTGTAGCTACTTAAAGCTTTAAACTCTGGGCCTTCAGAAAAGCAAACTAGAATGGAACCTAAGGCTCTTTTTAATAAAGCTCTTCTGTCCAAACATCAGTAAGGGGATTGAACGGAAACATTTGCTTTACTTCCTCCCTACGAACCTTCAAATCTCCCCTGAAGACCTACCTCTTCTATCAGGCTTTCCCTAGCTGCTCATCCCCACAGACTGTTTCTGCTAATGTTCTTTCATGCAGGGTTCTGTTCTCCCCCGTAACGAAGCTAAGCATGTGTATCTGTGACTATATCCCTCACTCTCCTAGATTGTAAACCCCTTGGGATAGGGATTTGTTTTTAATTCATGATTGTACAGCACCAGGTACATTGCTGGTGCCATATTAATAAGATGATTTTGCCCTAAGGCTGTAAATAAATTTGACCTATTCATAATAATTGTCACCTTTTAGTAGGGTCAAACTCTGGGTAGTGACTTTTCTCTCTTTCCTCCATGTTCTCTGCTACAACTCCATGTACCTTTTCTTTGCCATGTAACTTGGGAATGCATCCAGCTACTTTATGGAAATCTGAGTCTGCTGTTTTGTTTTTTTTTAGTTACCTGCATTTAAGGTTCTGTGGAAGCTGAATGGTTTTCTGAGTTTTGCAATGGTTGAGACAGCTTTTGAGTTCTAGCAGAATGTAGGGTAGCGAAATGGGAGAGCTCGTGGCTATATGGAAACCTTAACTGGGTTTCCAATTCTTGTCAGGGTTTGGATTAAAAGGCTGTTTAGAAACCTTAACTCATTTAATGTCCCTGGCCATCCGTCTGGGGCAAATCCACAAACTGTCTTTCCATTTCCTGGAGCTTGGTCAAGTGTCACAGTCTTGATTTGAGTTTTACAGTTCTTAATTGTAGCATTACATACATGTGGAACCTTTTGCTTTACATATCTATTAGACTTGTAGTCTACGTGTAGGCCCGTATCACACGTGTGTGACCCTGTGTTCCTCCGTGATACATGGTATGGGTAGCTTTTTTATGATTGAATATATAGTGGGGAGATGGTTGCTGCTGCAACCCAACAAAGGCATGGAGCTGCTTCTCTAATGTGCCCTTCATGTTGTCGTCCTTTGACAATGCTGCATGACTCTCAAACCCATGCCTGATGACAACTTCCCCTTTAAATTGAGAGAACATAAATTTTAGGAACCGGAAACGGCCACCCAGCCCAGTGCCCCTGCACTTTCCTAACGTCTTAATCCCATCTGAGCCTTTTCATCATGCCCTTCCACTCCCTTCCACCCTCGCAAACGAGTGTGGGTATCCCCTGAGCTCATTTATATGTCTTTCCCCAGTAACTTATACCATATGTTGATTACCCTTTACGTGTGACGCTGTCTGTGGTTTCCCTGTTGATGTGTCTATTTTCCAGGCTGAGCTTCTAAATTGTTTACTATTATCACAAAAAAATAAATTTGTTGATTCCGTCTTAAACTTTGTATGCACATTTTCTAGGCCTATAAAGGCAGCGGTTTTTGTTTTCAGGGTGTTATGACTTCAGCAAACAAGAGGGCACTGTCAGGGCAACCTGTCACTTTTTTAATGGAGTTTTTAAAATTGGTTAATTCAGTCTTGTGTGTTGGTCTATCCGGAACACACATGGGGGGGGGGGGAGGGGAACTGTCTGAGCTACAGCTCCATTTCCTATTTGTGGGACCCCCAAAAGAGATTGTGAATAAAAACATGTGTGCCAGACTCAGTCAGATCAATGCTGCACCTAGCCCAGCATCCTGTCTCACAATGACTACCTTCCGAGAAAGTACACAGTAGGTCACAATGGAGTGATTCGTCTCCTCCTCCCCCACCCCCAATTTTCTCCCAATAGTCCGAGGTTATTCCCTCCCCACCAACTTAATAGCCATTTATTGAGAGCTTATCCATTCCTTCTTTAAAAAACCCAGTTACATTATCAGCCGTAACATCCTAACAAGGCATAGAAATGCAGGAAGTGCGTACTCGAGCCCAGAACTCTGATCGATAAAAAAGTATTCTACCCTCTGCTTTTTCTAGTACCACCTGGCAGTCGCTCTGTTTCTTGAAGCATATCGGATTGTGTTTCTCTTGAGATACGTGTAATTCATCCTTCTCTAGGGAGACTTGCATAGAGTAGGTAAGTCTCAACCAGACGTTGAGACCCTTACCATTCTTGGGGCTTCTGTTCGGTTTCTGCAGTGAAGAATGTGAAAGTAGAATTGTAAATTGATGTATCTCGGGAAGTTTAATAGGATTTCAAAGACTTCGACCCAGCCAAGGGCCTGATGGGACTCGTCATAACACTCTGCGTGCAGTGGGGCCACCAAGTCGCATCAGGCACATGCAGGAAAGAGCCTGGTTGCTTTGGTCTTGGTCAAGCCATACGCAGCCGGGTTTGGGCCAAATTTTCTGGCCCAAGCAGGGTTCTGTTGGGCGTCAGAAGTATAATGAAGCATCACTAGTTGGAGCAGGAAAGTTTCCTGCTCTGTGCAAGTGGACAGAGAGAGACCCAAGGGGAACACTGTAGTTCGGTTTGAAGTAGACACAACTATGGTGGCTTGGAGATGCATTACCAGGTGCACATATTGGGTGCAAACAGACATGACGCTAACCACCCTTGGTGGTGGTTTATGCATGTTGCAGGGCTGTATTGGTGCCCTAGGCAGCCCTGAAACATGCATAAATAACCACCAAGGGTGGTTAGCGTCATGTCTGTTTCCACCCATTGTGACAGGAAGGAGGAAACGAAAAATACGGGTATATTTGTTAATCAAAAGCTACTTTGCACTATGTAATAGCAAAGGGGCTCTCCCCTTGAAACTATTATCTTGAGGTGAAAAGTGAGTTGGACTGTGTCTCTTTGCCTCTAGGCAGGCAAACCTCTCCAAGGGGAGGGTTGGATTACCATCTTTCTAGCTAGGCATGAAGGAGTTTAGCGAACAATCAGGTGGGCTGTTAACACACAGAGTTTTACCTGTTCTGAAGAAATGTAGACCCTGATCTGGCAGAACTAGTGCAACATTTGTTTGTAGATTACACCAGATGGAAAGCTTAGGCCTTAAGGACCATGGAGGTCTCTTGTGACTCTATGATCTTTGTAGATTCTTCAGCGTTGAGTATTTCTCTCTTTCCCCCCCCCTTCAGATAGGTTCTGGTAAAGGCATTGCACTTTTTTGCAATATTGAAATGGGTGTGTCCTCAAGTTTGCTTGTAAAGGGAAAACATGAATGGTCTGAACCTGTGGATGCAGGAGGGCTCTGGGCTTTCCTGGAGAGCAGAGGAAAAAACAACCTTTTTCCATCAGGTGTTCCCTAGCTTATCCCCTGCAAGCTGCTGCCTTCCTTGCCCTCCACTGTCCTGCCACTCAGGGCCTCCTCCCCTAAGCTGAGCACGTGCACCTGCGACATCTCAACTTTCTGACTGTATCCCTGTCTCTGTTCCCCCTCTTCCCTTGCCTATCCTAGATTGTAAGGCCCTCAGGGCAGGGATCTAGTTATTGTTCAGTGGCACGTACACAGCTGGTGCTAGATAAATACGAATCATAATGCTAAGGGAGACCTGCTGTTACTCGGACCAACAAGGACTACCCAGTCTATCTCAGTCTGTAGACTGTTCCATGCTTTTTTCAAATCTTTGGATGGCATATCCTTGGTAAAATATAAATGCTGCCTGTTAACCAGCTGTGACTAATAAAAGGGTCAAGTTCTCCTTCCTACCTGAACGTTGATTTAAGTTCCTGTGTGCATGCAGTCTGGCTTGGTAGCTGAGGCAATTGCATTGTTATGATTGCAAAGCATACTTCCGTGCAACAGGTATCCTCTGAGAAATGGTTACAGCAGCGCACTCTCCAGCTATTGTCGACTATAACCAGGCTCCGGGCTAGTCCTTGAGGATGGAGGAACTGTAATCTAGCAGGATACACTGCACTATCGAGCAGCATATTTACTGCCAAGGTGCAACTCACAATCTGTTGCGTGGACTAAGCCTGAAATAGGTAAATTCACAAAAATCCTCGAGACTGGAAGTTCCCATTAATATCCAGTGACACTTCTGAGATTGGTGCATAAGTAGGGCTACAAAATCCCACTTGCTAACTTGTCTCTGGTAAATGTATTTTGCAGACTGGTCTGTGTGTACAACCCAACCCCCCGCCTCACCCCCGGAGTACAAGCCCCAGACTGAGGCCTCTGCTGCAGATGGGGCTGACTTGGTCTCTGGGGATCGGGCTGATTAGTGGAGTGGAGGATTGTCCCCTCTAAGTCTGCACAGTGTGGCACAGCCCCTTGCTTGTGGCCTGCCTACGCTTCCAAGCCCCAGACAGCCTTCAAGTGGGAGGAGGTAAGGAAGGTGTGACAGAATGTTGCCCACCTCCACACTGGCTAGTGGGCCTAACCAGGTATATATTCAAGTCAAGCCTTAACCAGAAACTCATTGGGTAACCTTGGGCCAGTCACAATATTCCCTTAGCCTAACCTACCCCTCAGGGTTGTTGGTCTTCTGGGGTTTCGGGGTGGTTGTCTTTTTTTAAAATCTAGGAATAACAGTTGGAAGGCAAATAGATTAGATGGACCGCTGTCCTAATAGACTTCGTTTGGCTGACAGGGATAGTGACTAAGGTGGCACCCCCCTCTGGAGTGCTGCCCCATACAGGGGTGGGGCTAAGGCATCCCCCATTCCTGCTTCCATTGTGGCCCCACACTCTACAGAGTGCTGTGATGTTTCAGTGCTCCATAGGGGGCAGAGCTCCCCCATAGCTAGGGCACCCAGCCCATGGACTTGGACAGAATGTCGAGTGGGGTTGGAGGCAGGGCGGCCATTCCTCCCCTTTAAAAGAGGGTGCTTATGAAAAATGCATGTTGCAGGGCTGCATTGGTTCCAGTGCAGCCCTGCACCATGTATTTTTCATAAGTGTCCTCTTTTAAAGGGGAGGCATGGCCACCCTAGGTGTAGGCCTCTAATCTGAACTACTTTGGGGCAGGTAGAACGGAGAGCTCATTTTGTCTGTAGCAGCCGTCTCTAGACACGTTGGTAAGAGGAGTCTTCTAGCTTTTCTTTTCTAGAAAGAGGAGTTGGCTTGGAGAGGTAGCTGGCCTGTGTATCTAAAGGCTTTCCCCCTCCTGCCCTGGCTCGGTCTGAACTAAACCTTCTTCCGGTGTCAGACCAGCAACTGCCAAACCAACCGTGCGGCTTGCTTGCTGGCTAGCATTGCTTTTCCTGTAGCACTGGCTGCACAATAAGGCTAAGATGGCTGTTGCTCGGGGGCGAGGGCTGCTGACAGGCTGGTGATTTACTCTTCTTCCCCAGCTCCTGCCAGGACCGACGGCACGACTAAAGCTTCAGCAAGAATTTCATCTCTCCTCTCAATTAGCCATAAAATCGTTGGCATGACAAACCGTGCTACCGTTCTCAAAGTCTAGAGCAGGGGTGGGGAAACCTTTTCCCTTCCAGGGCCACTTTGAAAATTAGTACAAGCTCCAAGGGCCACCTTGAATGCACCCCAACTTCAGCAAGCGGTCCTGGATCTGAGCCCATGAATCTGTCCCCTGCCCTTGTTCATGCTCTCCTTTCTGCTGCTTCCCCCGAGCTCAAGTCTTTCAGTGCTTGCGAACAGGAACTGGGAAGGGGTCAAATAAAAACTAGCTTTTAGGGATGGGTGAACAGAATGTAGTTGGGAAATTCGGTTTGAAATTCGAGTTTGGAAATCCGGTTCGGAAGTTCGGTTCGGTTGACCAAACAGATCGAGTTCGGTCCGAACTTCCGAACCGTGTTTGCCCATCCCTACTAGCTGTGGGCCGCGTTTGACACCCCCACCCCACCCCCCGACCTAAAGTACTCCATCCGTGGTATAGAGAAAGTAGTAGAAAGCAGAGTTGGCCCCCAATTTTTTTTATTTCTGACCAGGATGGAGGTCAGAAAAATAGCCAGATTCTGAATTAGAATATTGAAAAAAATGAAGTGCCAAGGACAATCATCCTCCCCCGGCTTATTGTTTAGGTTAAATGCTTAAGAATATCAGGAACGGGGTTTTATTTCTTTCACAAATAAAACTGTTTAAAAATGAATTTCACTTTTCAGTTAATTAAAAACTGAGCTTCACTTTCCAGTGCTTTTTCGTGCATCATGTATAGTACTAATTAACAGTGTGTGTATTGGTTCAAATGATGTTTTAAAAGCACAAAAACATATAGCCACCCTGGGCCTTTTGGAAAGGGCAGGGTGTAAGTTTAAATAAATAAACCTATTTTTAGTAGGAGAGCTTTCTCTCCTTTTGTGCTTTGAAAATTTCCTACATAGACGTAGATGTATGTACACTGCCTCGAGCTTCCTTGGCAGGAGGGGACGGGTTACAAATCTTGGTAATAAATAAATGATGCACGTTTCAAAATATCGCTTATGTAGCCTTCATAAGTAATGATGCACATTTTCCTAAGCAAGCCAACCTTTGATACCACTTTCTTTTTTTTTCTTTTTTTTTAAACGGTGGGGATCAGGATGGTTTTAAACAAGGGTTAAAACCACAGTGGCCAAAACTGCCCAATCCTGCGTGGAAGTCAAAATTCATCCATGGTAGCAGCGATGTGATGTGGTATCTAAAGTAGGCTTATGTATTTTTAGGATTAGCTATGCTAGGTGCTTTGTATCGGAAAGATAGTTTGTGTTTCGAAGTCATGGCAATCCCTAAATTCCAGCTGAAAACCGGATCCTGCAGCAATGAATGGGAACAGGTGGACAATCTTGGCTCTCACCTTGGTGTCCTACATCAAGAGTGTTCATATAGATGGCAGACATTGTATATGAACATTTCATACAATGTTAGGGTTTGAGGGAACTTGGTGGATTTAGTCCAACCCCATCATATGGTAGCTGTCCTATCTTGATGTCAGTAGGGTGTTTGGAGCCTCTGTGTAAATCAAGATAGGGAAGAAGCAATGGATTTTTGTCAAGCTTGTCCTTGAAGGAGGAAGTAAGATCCTAAGGAAGGGGTAGGGGAAAAGTGAGGTTTGAGAAGGGAATTGAAGGCCAAGAAGAGAGAGTGGGAGTTACGGGAGTGTGATTCAGTTAAGGTGGAGAAATAACGGGATTTCCTTTTTTTGTGAAACAAGAACTAGGAGATGATAAGCTGAAACTGAGGAAAAGTAGGTTTAGAACAAAGATGCCAAAAAGGTCAATAATAAACCGGTTCAACAAAAGGATTAAACAGATTCATGGGGGATAGGAGTGTCTATAGGTAGCACCGTTGGATGGTCAGGCAATACAGAATCCTGGTTAGGGTCCCCCTAAATCTGAAATGTCTGGAAGCTGGGAGATACGGAAAGATGGAATCTGTCCATAAGTTGTCTTCTTGCATTTTGTAGACTGACTGCTGAGGTATTTGGTGCTGGCTGCTGTTGTGAAGACAGGATTCTGGATCAAATGGACCTCTTGGTCTGATCCAGTATGGCTGTTTTATATTATTATTGTGTGTATGTGTGTAGAGAGAGAGAGATGGGGGTCAGCTAAGAAATCAAATGAAATAAATAAATTAAAAGTGGAAAGAATTAGACTGTTGATTTGAACATCAGGGTGATGTCCATGGAACTGTAGTCTCTCTCTTTCTCTCCTCCCTGTCTTCAGTCCTACAGAATAACGACAAACTTCAGGAGAGTCCATGTGTGTTTGCACTGACACCGAGACAAGTGGAACTGATCAGAAACTCCAGGTACTTTACTCTGCCTCTCTGTTATTCTTAAATGTGTGATTTCCTTGACTGTCCTCGCTCTGTATTAAAGGTCTGTCCTTTCTGATGACACTGTTGCTTGAGGACCCCAGCAGATTTTTCTCAAAGTGAAGCCAATAGCCATTATTAGTTGCTATCCAATGCACCTGAGTCTCTCCAGACTTGTTTTCTGGCTAGGGCAATAACTTGAAGCTGGAATAACCAGTTTGGGCAAGACAAGCAGCATGGGATTGCTGGAGTACGTGAGAACTTTCCTTTAGGACCATGGTGTATGTCTGCATGCCCTCTCATATTTGACAGAGGAAAAATAGGCATGCGTCACATTACACATAATTTGTATGAGTTTGCATGTGTTTATGAAAATATGTAGTAGCCCATTGAGCTGGAAAAAGGGATGTCTTTGTGAGAGGCTCTGCGTACACGTTTATATGTGCAGCACTGACTTGTTATAATTGAGCCTATTCAAGTCAAAATTCTCAAATGTGGGTGCATTGGCTCTAAAGTTTTAGTTTTAAAGACACTCTGAAGATCCCTGGTGAAAGCAGTGACTGTTCCTTTCAGCACTCTAAAGAATCCTCTCTCTCGCACACACCCCTCCTACCTTTTTTTTAGTTTTCATCTTGCTTCCAGGTACACAGCTCCCTCCTGCCTGGGTTTTACCTTTCTTTGTTGTTCAATCGTGGTGCTTATCCCTAGCTCCTTACGGTGAGAGAAAGTGCCCCGCCCTCTCAGCAGTGATGCTGCCGGGGCTGTTAACAAAGGCGTTGCAGCTCTTTCTGGATGGATTAATGAGGTGCTAATTACTCCTTTTGGCTGCTGAACCCAGTACTAACTTTGCATTGTTGGGAGCCTGGTACAAGATAACAAGACTCTTTACTGGACAGGGCAAACAGATACTGTTGGAGGGTTTGCCTCTGGTTTCAGAGGTCGTCTTGGATTTCTCGTTAAAAGCTTAAAAAGCAAGAGAGAGGTGCTTGTCATGACATAGTGCCCGGAATAGAGGCTACTCTGTTATACTGTACAAGCCCTGTGTCCTCCTGTAGTTTTTTAACCAAATTCTGCAAGCAGAGTAAATTATACAAATGAACAAAGTGGTTGGTGTGTTCAGTGGTTCTTAACCCAGGAAAGAAAATTGTGAGAGAACACCTTAAGAAACTTGTCAGAAAAAGGAAGCTAGAGGGATATTCCCGGCTAGTTTCAGGCTAAAGGGACGTTTTGAGTGCAAGATTGAATGTGGCTATCAATGTGTGTGGTGATCATCTTTACATTTCTCTGCAGTTCTGGAAACCCAACCGTGTAATCTGTGGCCTAGTCCACTACCTGAAAGTGAATACTAATCTGTCCATTATCCAAACTGAGTGGAATAAGAATTAAATGATACACTCGGCAAAGGCAATTGAAGTTTTTTAATAACTTTAATAACTTGTCTTAACTGAGGCAGAGATAAAAACTTAGATTTGTCAAGGTGGGTTTTCTTTTTTTGTAAAGTAGTGTTGTTTTTTCTGTTCAACTATGTGCAGGGATTTGCAGCCCGGTGTGAAATCTGTTCAGGTTGTGCTAAGGTAAGTCTGAATTCCTGGGCATGAATTAAACCCATGGGGCAGCAGTTTGGGAGACAGGGAGGGGAGTGTGTGAGAGATCACTGTCGCAGCATGGTGTAACAGTTCAATGCTTGCTGTTCTTTAGTTCTAAACTAGTTGCTTGCAGTAAAACGAAGTCCCTTGTTCCCAGGTGTCCCACAAGCAGCCACAGCCTGCAGTCTGCCCTGGTCCCCTGGGATTTGACTCCCCCTGCTAGGCCTGAGCCAGGGGCACGCTTTGTCCGTGTACCTTCGGTTTGGGCGTGTCTCCCTAGCTCTGGGATGCTCTTCCCCCTACAAAGCACCATGACGTTACAGTGCTCTTTGGGGGGGATGTGGCCATGTTGGAAAGGGGTGGAGAATGCTTTGGACCTTGCCCTTACGATGTGCCGGCAGGGTGCTCCGGGGAGGGGAGATCTTGGGAGGTGGGGGGCTGGGGGCAGACGCATCAAGCTTGGGTTGGGAAGAGCTTGACTGCACCATAGCATCATAAAGTTGGAAGGGACCTCAAGAATCCTGCAGTCCAGCCTCCTGCTGGCTTGTTGGATGACAGGTCCGGTCTTGGAGTAGTTTCTTGGGCCCAGCTCAGCTGCTTTCTGCTGCCTGGTACCGTCTTTCTCTGTGACTGAGCCACTACAATATTCTTTTTCTAGAAACTTCTCCTCGCTTCAAGTCTTGCTTCGTAGCATAATAATAAGGCTGCTCTCATTCCTGGTTAGGCATGGTGTGAAAATGGCGGTGAAGCCCTGCAACATATATTTTGTAGGGATGGGAAATCGTATTGAAAATCAGTATCTTTTCAATAACAGACCAACCAATTTTCCATTTGAATTTAAATAGTATGAATCTGATTCTGACCAATATGGTTTAAAACCATGTGTCTCCCCCAGATCTCTGCCCAGCCTGGGCAGGGGCTCGGCAGGAGCAGAGCTTGGGATAAAGGGAACGAGGATGGGGGGCGAGGGTCTGGGGTGGGGTGAGGAAGGGAGGTAGTATGCACTTCCTAGACTCCCAGTGGCCTGCGTGGTGCCCGGTGCGGCTGCTTTGAGAAGTGGCATCCAGTCTGCGCATCCTCAGAATGGCCGCGCATGCACAGAGCCGCCACGGTGGCCATTTTGTGTGTGCGTATTGCTGCTTTTCGGTTAAGTGCAGGTTATTGGTACCTAGGAAGAAAAGGTCAGTGCAAACTACTCCCCAACCCTTTACCTCTGCCTCCCCCAGAATTCTGCCCTGCCCACCCGCCCCACCAGCGCTGCTGCCCCAGGCACTGGGGCGAGTGGGACGCAGGCAGGGGTCCAGGGAAGGCAGGCGCTGGACAGAGGGTCCGGGGGAGGTAGAACTGGCAGCAGCTGAAAAGCGCCAGTGTCACTCAAAGGACTCACCGGGGATGGATTCCCCCATTTCAAATCGGATCAGTCTGGTTCACCCCAAAATCCAGTGATGTCAGATTGATCAGATACTGAACTTCCCATCCCTCCTATTGTTCGTAAGCGTTCTCTTTTAAAGGGGGAGGCATGTTAATCCTACGAATGGGGCTCCAGCTCTTAAAGTCACACCGTTTCTTTCCAGAATCTGCTACACAGATACCAGCTGCCCTCAGGAGGATCAGTATCCTCCCAACATCGCAGTGAAAGTGAATCACAGTTACTGCTCGGTACCGGTAAGTCAGCCTGGGCTCGCTGCGTCATGTTTAGAACGCAGGGTTTGTTGATGCCATGTTAAACTGCTCTGTAGAGCATGTGCGTGAGAGTGATATGTAGAAAGAGCTGGAGAAAACTTCAAAAGCCAGATCTATTCCATAATTAGCTTTAAAGTTAGTGGATAACAGTCAAGAATTGACCTGCCCCAGGGCCCTGTTCCCCTTGCCTTGCCCCAGATTTGAAAATGGGCTCGGGACGGACAATTGCTTCACCGGTCCAGTGAAAATTAGGACTTGTTCACACAACACCCTTCTAGAGTGGGTAACAGCCTCCTAAACCCACCTTCTGAACGTTGGGTGAACTCCTCCAGTACTTCCGTCCCCTGATGCGAAGGGTTTGCTTACAAGGATTCGACTCTAGCAAGGAGCAATGGTGGTGCGCGACTTGCCTGACCCAGTCACCAAGTCTGGCCCCACACCTAATTTTTATCTGGCTGCTTTGGAGTGGATCTGGGCCGTGGATACATTTCCTATCCACTGAGCCCAATGGAAGAGAGCAGAGATGAGGGGGTGGATGAATGGGAGAGAGCCGGGACATGGACCATCCTCTTCCTTCCCACCCCCGAGTACACCCCTTAATCCCTTCCCCCAAATCCATCTCCTATGTGGCCCTCCAAGCACGGACTCCTTTTCAAACTAAGATGGAAAGGGTTCCCCACCCTCAACTTAACCTAACACAAGCTTCCATCATTCCCTGTTTCGTCACCGGGAGGTTAAGAAGTGACAGAGAGGTGTGGCCCGCCATGTTGTGGATCAAAAACTCGATCCTCCAATTCATGCTGCTTCCCGAACGTTGCACGCAGGGGTATCCTAAGGGTGCTCTTCAATGCCCTTGGCATTGTGGGAGCTATCACACGGGTGTGAGGAGAGGCCAGGAAAAACACCGGAGAACTTGCTGTCCGGTAGCAAATACATTCACACATGACAAACACAGATTAAGAAGCAAGTGGTGAGTTTGCACGGAAGGAAGGAAGGAAGGCTGTTGGGTGGATGAGCCAAGGGAAGTCCTGCAAGGCCGATTGATGTAATATGCCCCTCTCTTTGGAAAGGGAGGGAAACAACTAGAGATGCCCCTACGGAAAATAACGGTCTCCCTCTTCATTTTAGGGCTACTATCCCTCAAACAAGCCTGGCGTGGAGCCTAAACGGCCCTGTCGTCCCATTAACCTCACCCATCTCATGTACCTGTCTTCGGCAACCAATCGTATCACGGTCACCTGGGGGAATTACGGCAAGGTAAATGCCAGAGAGACGGACTTAGCGGCGGCACATAACCCGCTTGGGGAAGATGACCCCTTCTCATCTCCTTTTTCTTTCTATTTAGAGCTATTCAGTGGGTCTGTTCTTAGTGCGGCAGATGACTTCAGCAGAATTGCTGCAGAGGTTGAAAACTATAGGTATCAAACATCCAGAGCTCTGCAAAGCCCTGGGTAAGTATGCAGGGTTATAAGCAAGAATGGTGACTCCTCTTTTCTTTTCTTTTTTTTTTAAGTGAATCCTGTATAAACCATCCGACCGGAAAGGCCTCTAGAGCAGGAGTGGGGAAACCTCAGGCTCGGGGGGGCGGGAGAATGCAGCCTGCAGCTACTATTTATTTGGTCCCCTCCTAGTTTACTGGATCTGGCCTCCAGATCCGGTTCCCATCCCCCAAGCACTGAAAGAATGAACTCGGAGGAAGAGAGCAGAGATGAGGATCTGCACGTTAAGGATTCGACCTTCTTCTTTCTGAGTGCTCCTCTTAAAACATTCCCAGCTTCTCAGAGCGCGTCCTCTCTTTCAAAGTAGCTCCTGGGAGGGAAAAGGTTTCCCACCCCTGCTCTAGAGGCTGAGCTGCCGAAAATCTGTAGACACAGATACTGCTGTTAAAAGCCAAGTGTGTGTGGCTGGTTGGGCACCTGGTCAGATTTCCCCCCACGTGTCCGCAGTAGCACAGCCTTTTCCTGCAGCCGTTGCCTGTGGCTGTAGATCTCCGCCCTCGTCATGTCGTGGCGAAGTTTGCTGAGTTCAACATCATTCAGATGCAAGTGGCTTTTGTATTTGCAGCTTGAATATAGAGGAGTTAATTAATGCTGCCAGGGTATCCTATCCTTGATCTACAGGATCTCAAGGGGGACACTTCCAGAGGCAAAAAAAATAAATTTAAAAACTCTTGCAGCCGATGTCTGCTTCCAGCCCCGTGTGTTCCGGGCTAGAAGCGGGAACTTCCTCAGCAGGACTTTGAGGCCATAATTGAGCTTGGGCAGAGATTGACCAGCTGTGTTCACAGTACTCTTGTAGCAAAGGAATATGGATGAGACTCTTCATGTTTACCATACTTCATCCAAACGGGGGTATGTTACAGCCAGGGACCCGGGTTGGCTGTGACTTTCCCATTTACACCAATGGGGGAAATGGAGCGAATGCAGGTCCCTGAAAATTACAGCATTGTCCTTGCCCCCTCGCCTCTCCTCGATTCACAAATTTGAGCACACGCATTCAAAGATGAATGTTCAGGTGAATAGTAGGTCTGAACCTACCTCCTGGTAGGTAGGAGGGTCTCCTCCTGGTGGGAGGCTTGAGCAGAGGGTTTGCCTGTCCCAACCCACGACTGACAGGAACAGTTGAGTCAGAGGGTTCTGAGCAGACGTGGTGTCCATCTACCTCTTATCATTCAGAAATGGGTTCCTGGTGTGCTGTGCCCCTCCCACCCCGGGGAATGGGGGCCGGGGGGGGGGGGGGGG
>QEPC01008752.1:5614182-5628158 GCA_003113815.1 Sphenodon punctatus | reverse complement strand
GGGGGGGGGGGGGCGGGAGAGCGGGGGAGGCTTGTGCAGCCCAGCAAGGCTGGAGGTTGGCTTTTCTAGGGGGGTGGGAGGGGGAAGACCTTGAAAATCGCACTGTTCTAGCGAGGCGCTTCGGTGGCTCCGCACCTCATGTAAAGAGACCCATTTTGAGTTCTTTTTAATCTGTTCTGAAGATAATGTAGGAATTCCACTTAGCGGATTGTTTTAGTCGAGCAGAAGCCATGGGCAGGGAAGGGAAGGCTCGAACCACAAGCCTGTTGTCGTTTTTTTGAAGTGCAATAACTTGGTGTTTTTGAAGAGTAAAAGGGCTGCGTATCCCCTCTTGCCTCGGTGCCACCAGACGGCGGACGCCCATCACCCCAGGCGCACGGCCTGGCGTGGGAGTGGAGCGCGTCTTCAGGGCGACACGGAGGGGATGTACGGCCTTCGAGAAAATGCCAGGTGGGGGAATCTCAGTTTCTATCCAACTACCTCGGTAACTCCAATTCAGGTTTATTTCAGTCACGAAACAGTGCAAAGCCCATTGCTGGAACTGCTGGCATGGTTCGGTGCCGCGGCGTTGGGGACGGAGCCAAGGGGTGAGGAGTGGAGGAAGGCGACGGCATATTCGCGGCCTCGGGACTTTTTCCCCCGCACCCGCTTTTCCCATATGTTTGTTACAACTTTGATCTTGGACCCAAAGCTACTGCTAGGTTGCTTTTTGGTAGCCTTCATTGTCTGTCTGGTAGAGACGCTTGTAGCTAACATTACGTTCTCAGCTCTTCCCTTTCCTAGCTGGGAAGCCTCTAATGCCTGCACCGCTGTGGATTGAGTGGATGAGAAGAAACTGGAAGCGAGCTGGCCGGGTCACTCCATGAGAGGGAAAGGCCGGAGGGTCAGGTACCAAGGCTGGCGTGCCGTGCAAGCAGTCATTGGTCAGGCTTGTCCTGAATCCTTAGGAAAAGACATTGCTTCCTGTGTCCCCGCTTGTCCTCGCCTTCAGAGCCCCCAACTGCAGGGAAAATGCAAGGCGTGGGAATCCCTGCTTCTCCTTCATCCTCTCTTCACCGCTTCCTCCCCAACAAGCTGGAGAACAGGAGGCAGCTCCATTTAAGCCACAGAACCAAAGGGATGGTGCTTTCAAAGCACTTTTGATGCATTTAAATGAGAGAAAGCGATGCATTTAAAATAACCACATTGACTTTAAAAATTAAAAAAAAGCCATCTAGTCCCTCCTGGCACTATATTTTAATACCTTTTCCTTTTTCCAAGGACCTACTCTTAGGTAGAAAGCAAGAGTATGATCCCACAGCTATAGCCTGTTGTTGAGAGAGCCTTCCCAGTCTGCCTTCTCCATTGAGCTTCGCTGGATGCCTTGTGACTCTCGCGCTGTCCTTGAAATGGATTCCGGAAAGCCTACACTCTGGGCAGGGTAGCAGGCTCTGCATCTGGCTGCGGGGAAAGGCCTGGACTGCATGGGGTTGGAGGATTGGAAGGAGAAGACTTTTTTCCTTTTTTTTTTTTTTTTAAACTTTTTTTCCTTGCAAAGTTGGATGTGACTGGAGGCAAAAAGAAAATGTTCATTTCTGCCCAGTTGTGGTCTGCTTTTCCCTTCTCTCCCCACCCCGAAAATGAACTTTTTGCAAAGCTGATTGTGTGAGACAGACACGCTGGGCAGTAAGATGGCTAGGAAGCCTCCTAGATTCTCAGCAGCACCAGCAAGCAATGGCAAAGACCTCTCCCCTGTTACTACGGAGCCTCTTTCAGGAGTCATTTTGGGGGCTAGAGAAGAGAGCAGGCGTGGGAGGAAAGGAGGCCGTTCCTGGAATCTTTGTCACTCTTCCATGGTTGGAATGAGGTGTTTTTTTTTCTCCCTGGATATTCTCTCCCCCCCCCCCCCAGGGAAGAATCTTTCTTTCTACAAGTTAGACGTATTCCTTTTGTTTCTGATTTACGCAATATCCCACACACACACACACACGTTTTAAAACAAACTCTTGGACCTGGTTAGAGTTCCAGATTAAGTTTTACTGTAGAGAGTGACGGCTTGCAACCCCAACCACACGTTAGCGCCCTCCCTTTATTTTCCTAATACTCGGGTTCTAATTTAATTGTTTTTAATTATTATTATTATTATTTTCCCCAAGCCAAGCCACTGGTCTGTTTCTTTTTTTAAAAGACATCCTGCTTCTGTTCGATGCTTTTCCTTTTGAGTTGGCCAGCTCATCTTTCTGTACATATGTGTTCTTCTTTTTCTTTAATACCCTGTCCTTTCTTTCTTTCTTCCTTTTTTTTTTTTTTTTTTTGTAAAGAGAAGAGAATTATTTTTCTTTCCCCCGTACACATTCTTCAAAGCTCAAAATTATAGTGTTTGTTAAATAAAAAGAAAGATTTGCATTTAATTTCCCAGTCTGTCGTCTCATCGGTCTCATGGTCTGTCTGTCACCATCGATGAAAGAGGTACTTCAGGGGCGGGGACGTAGCTCTGGTGTGTTCAGGCGCCAGCATCAGCGAGACGAGGCATGTTCCTCCCGTTCCGGCAGCCTTCGTCTCAGCAGCCGAAATGGCAGCTTGGCCTATCTTAGCATGAGACCCCCAGAAAGCCACGTCTGGCAAGAGCTGCGGTACAGGTGCCCAAGAGCCAGACGTGGCTCCCAAGCTGCCACGTTGGTCCACCTCAGCTGTGTCGGCTGGTGAGTCGGCCCCCAGGAACCACTGGGCCAGTCCTGTCCTCCTCCTAGGGGATCAAAATTAAGATTGGGGGGGACCTGTTCCTACTCTGCTCCTGGCACGGTCAGTAAGGTTGCATGTAGACAACCCAAGTTGGGGGGCGTCTCACTTATTTGTCTGCTGAAGGGCTCCACTGAACGAGGATTCTACCCACCCCTGTCCACAGCGAGAGGCATCATTGTGTGGCCTAGCCATGGCCAGAGGCTGCTGCCTGTAACGTGCGAACTTTGAATACACTCTGTTCCTGGGGCAGGCTCACAAGTAGTCGGACCCCATTTATCCAACTCCCACAAAGTGGGGTGGAGGTGAGGGGGACCGTGCCCACGGCAGATTATGAATGATGGGCCCTGACGTGTCTCGCTGTGAATAAGAATTTGGGACCTACGTGAGTCTGAGACTCTTCAACCCACATGTAATGCATGTGCCCAACCCTCTTGCACATCTGGACAGATGAGGATTATACCCTTCGAGGACAGCAGACATTGCTGTTCTGGTTTAGAACCACTGCAAACCCACTTGGCACTGGTGTAAATGGTGCCAGGAGCAGCGCAATGGAGAACTGGGTGTGTTTAGAACTAGATGCTTTGATTTTAAGCCGTTTAAATCTCTTCCTCCTCCAACCTATCAGGACAGCCCTCCGCAACCACAGAATTGGAAGGGGGGCCCTCAAGGGTCATTCTAGTCCAGTCTTCCGACACTTGACTGTGTGTAGCCATGGCACTTACCTGGAATTAGGCTACAATCTGGGTATTTGCCCAATTGTCATGGTGCAAGTTAAAGGTTGGCTCATCTGGATAGCCTTTTCCTGTAGCCACGGGCCTATGTGTACCTCAAGTCTTCCCCCCCAAATTCCGCAACCAGGAAACACAAAATCAGTGAGCCGGAAATCCATATTCCACAAGCTGAACAAATTATGCAAACGAACCAAATCCTGCAAATGAATTTCCCAGCATGCCTTTCCCTCTGGGTCTATCAGCAGCTGCACTTTCTCTCCTTTGGGATTCTGGGCTGCTCTTTTTCCATAGCTGGGGACCTGAGCTACATTATTCTGGAATAAATGCCAGCCCACTTGCTGTGCTGTCATCCCATTGGCTAACTCTCAGTGCTCCCTACGTAGGCTGTAATTTTGCGCTGCCAGAGGCAATTTCTGTGCAATTTGGCCAAGTGCAAAATTCTGTGCATGAGATGCTGATTGCAGCAGTGCAGACTTCACAGATATGCTCTGTAACACGAATCCTCCCTGTGGCCTGTAGAGCCAATATGAGATCTGCCACGTATCAGGTCGAATTCTGCAGTATCTGGGCAGATACTGAATAGTATCTGGCTGCGGTCGGCAGTTAAGCCACCTAACTGGATTGCTGACTTACCACAATACCACATATTTCCATTTACCAGATTACCTTTTACCTCCCTCTGGACCTAGTTTTAGAATCGTAACAGCATTATTTGGTTATGTAGTAAACAGTACAGTGAAGATATCCAGTTTGGTGGCTAACCTTTGTGGTAACGCGTTAGTTTGGCGGTGGTTCTATAACAAACTGGACTACCAGGTAGTGTGAGCAGTTTGTTTTGTTAGGGCTGTACCGAACAGTAAAAATTTTTATTCGCGAGTATTTCGGAAGACCGGCTCAGATTGTTCGGCCTTGTTACTCAGTAAAATAAACCTGAGTATCGAGTATTTTCCAAGTACTGAGTACCCTTAAATAGGGGCAGGAAAAGCCCTGTGTGTTGCTCATTTGAGGATTTACTGAGTCGAATACTGAGCTACTCGGTAAAAAGAGTAATTTTGAATATCAAGTTTCAGTACTAGTTCTTTTTTGTTGCTGTCTGCTAGGGGTGGGACTATCGGTATTGGATTAATCCGATACTACCAATAATGGCTGGTATTGGATTAATCCGATACCGATAATTGTATCGGAATACCGGATTTTTAACAATCCGCTTTACCGGATTTTTTACATGGACGCCATTTAACAACAGCCGCAATGTAAAAAACCCGGTAAAATTGGCAATGTTAAGATCCGGTATTCCAATACCGATCCGGTATCAGGGGATCAGATACTAGTAAATCCGGTAATCCCCCTGGAGTCCCACTCCTAACGACGCTAGTGAGTTGTAGCCATTTAGTGCCGATCTAAGAGTAGCTGGTGCCCCCTACCTACAGTTGCTGACGTGACAGTCTTCGTTCAATTTGGTACCTCCCGTGCAGCCAGGCCGGTGGCTCCTCCTCTGTTTTGAGGGGCTGTAGGACTTCCCAGAACATGTTACCAGCTTGCTGCTGCAGTACAGTGGGTTGATGCATGTGCTACTTAGAGCAGTGATGAGACTGCGGCAGACATGTGAACAAGACACTGGCGGGGCGGGGGAGAGTGTCGCACAGATGCATCCAGCTGCCAGGTGTGTCTCGGGCTGGCTCTGCAAAAGTTGTTGTCTTCGTAGCCCAGATGGTTTTGCCTTGCTCCCTGGACGCACCCTACAGAACTGCTCCTTTAATGTCTGTTCACTTGTCAAATGCCTCCCAGGGCATACGCAATGGTG
This sequence comes from Sphenodon punctatus, assembly GCA_003113815.1. Lineage (NCBI taxonomy): Eukaryota > Metazoa > Chordata > Lepidosauria > Sphenodontia > Sphenodontidae > Sphenodon > Sphenodon punctatus. The sequence continues at coordinate 5,622,902 of QEPC01008752.1, read as the reverse complement.
GAGGGCAAGTGCTGGGTGCTGTTAAGTGAAGAACTTTACATTTACTCCCTAAATCATCTTTGCCCCTTGTCCCCTATGCCGGGGGCTCCTATCCTGAACACGTACACTGTGCTCCCTCCCTTCCGAAAACCGACCTCTTCCGTCAGGCCTCATTCCTTAGGATCTCTCTCTTCCCTCTGTAATCGCGCTAAATACAGTGCATGCAGCTTGGATTTCTTGAATGCATCCCTGTCTCTCCCTCTCCCTTGTTTCCCCTTCCTTGTCCATCCTAAGAGTGTAAGCCCCTCGGGGCAGAGCTCACGTCTCTAATTGTGCGTATTAGTACTGTCTGGGGTTTGTTCACTGCTGCAGGCAGTCACTGTGATCGGTAAGAATTCGGCTGCCTACACCTGGAACTTGCATAGCGTGTGCCCTCACCAACTTCAAATCCCTCTTAAAAACCTAGTTTTTCCAGCAAACTTCCCTTTTTTCCTAACTTCCATAGATTGTGTTTGACTGTCTATCCTTGCAATCCCTCTCTACCTTGTAACCAAGCTAAGTGCATGCTCCTGTGACTTAACTTCATTAATGTACCCTTCTCTATGTGCCCTTACCCCTTCATCACCCCTTCTCTTGTCTAGTCTAGATTGTAAGCTCCTCGGGGCAGTGACCTGATTTTTACCACAACTGTTTAGCACCACGCATATTGCTGGCGCCATACAAGTAATTAACAGTAATAGTGCTTTGTACCTAGCCCTGTTTGGCCTAAAGAGAATTTTACATTTGGCCAAATGGGTGCAGAAATGGCCTCTGGCATCACAGAATTATAGCCTGAGGGGGGATTGCTGCAAGCTAGCCAATGGAATGCCATCATTGTGGCCAATGGGTTGCTGGCATCTATTCTAGGGCAGTGGAGCCTCGGCGACAGCTGCTGAAAAGGAGCAGCCTATTATTCCCCAGGGGAGAGAGAAAAGCACCCCCACCAATAGGCCTATGTGGTCTTCTGGGAGCTGGTTAGAAGATATAACCTGTTCAGACTTGTTAGAATGACATGCTAGTAAATTCATAACTTGTATGCATACATTTGCATAATTAGCATGATTTGGTTAACTGGCTTAATTTATCCTGCCTGCCTGTAGAATTTGGGTTTTCTGGTTGAAGAATTTGAAGGGGGAGGAAATTGCAGAATACACGAGGTCCTGGGTTTAGGTCTTGGTTTTTGTAGGATGAGGTTGATCTCTCTTAAATTCACCACCCCAAAACCGGTTCCAACGTAACCACCTGCCACATTTCTCTAGAAGTTGTTGTGCCTCCCTTCTCTCCCCCCCCCCAAAAAAAAAAACCTGTTGAAATACTTGGCTCAGAATTCCTCCACCTCGAGAGGATTAATCAACGTATTTATTAGGCTTAAGGGCCAAATCCCGCTAAACCCAGGGCTTTGCCAGATAAACAGGCTGCTTTGCGAAGGCAGCCCGTTTGTGAAAACACAATTAGAAAACCCTGTAATCTGCACTAATTACCAACCAGCCTCGACGATGCTCATTCCGCACGGCTCCCGTCGGATCTACCTGACCCTGCTGGACTCGGCTCCGAGGAGATGAGCTAACGGGAATTGTCTCGACCATGGAGGAGGAGGCAGCGGCCGGGGGCCAGCGGCAGCCTGGGGCCTCCTTCACAATTGATTACTTGCTCTTCGATAAGGGGAAACTGGCTGGTGGGGAGCCGGAGTCCCAAGGGCAGCGTCTGCAGCAGGACAGCCCCAACTCGCTGGAAGGGAAAGCGGAGAGTGAGCCGTTGGACCTTGGGGCTCAAGTATCTCCAGACTCCTTGGATAAACCCAACCAGTCTTACATCGCTCTCATCTCCACGGCCATCCTGTCCTCTCCAGAGAAGAAGCTGCTCCTCTCGGATATCTACCAGTGGATAATGGATAACTACCCTTACTTCAAAAACAAGGTGAGTCCCACAGCCCTGGGGTGGTGGAGATTTGCCGGGGCAGGGTAAGGATCCCCGTCCTGCAGCGTCCAGCTCTTTCTAGCTCAGGGGTGATCAAATTTATTATGGTGCTTGTCATCCACTTGATAACTAGCGGACCTCCGACCATCTTCCTCGCTCATCCCCCTTCTGCTGTCTTTCAGCTTTAGGACGCTTCAGGGGCGGCGAGGGATGCGGCTCTGAGAGAGCCTTCCCTGCTACGCTGTCCTTGCCCATCTCCTCCCCAGAGACCCTCACTGAGGCACCAGTCCTGCTCTCTAAGGAGCTGGTCCCCCCCCCCTCCCCACACCATGATCTATTGGGCATCCGCTTGTGATCTGCCAGTAGGTCGCAATCAACCTCTTGGCCACCCCCTGTTCTAGCACAGGCGTCAAAATTCTCCAAACTACTCCTATGTGGCTACAACCCCATTTGAACCTGCTTTATGGGTCATGGCGCCTCTTCTCAATGGTGGAAGCCAAGCTGTTCCGTAGGAACCATTTTTGCATTTCCATTAAGAGATGCCGCTCGGCAAGGGCTTTTGAACGGAGATTGACTCACAGCAATGCTAGTGCTTTTGCTCCGATCTCCTTGGGGAAACTAAATCCTATTTCAACCCGATTCCAACCTTTCTTTGTGTCGAGATGGCGAACCTCCATACCGCGAGGCAAGTGTAGTCGGTTCTGCTTGGCCCTATTCCAGCTCACGGGTCTGGCCCCTGGATCCAGTCCCCCAAGCCCGGAAACAATGAACTCCAGAGAAGGGAGCAGGGATGAGGGCAGGCCCTCGAGGGCCGAGGCGGATCCGTGGCGCGGATCCACGATCTGGATGCTTCCTTTCCAGTTCTCCCAAGTGCTCCTTCTCCCATTTAAACACACTTCCGCCCCCTAACTCCTACGTGGTCCAGAAAAGCTTGTGCTAATTTTGTAAGCAGGTAAAAGTTCCCCACTCGACCAAACCAGCTTCCAAACTTGGACTGGAAAAGCCAAGGGCATCTTTTCAGATACAGAAGAGAGGAACCGCAGACCCCCCCACCCCCCAGGGGCCAAATGCCAACAACCCACGGCCCGTTCCTACCCCCCAGCATTGAAAGATGGGGCTCAGGGGAAGGGTGCAGAGGTGAGGGCCTTCAGGCAAGGACGGGGTAGATCCATGGAACAGAGCCATGATCTGGAACCCCCCAAACCTTTTTTTTTTTTCCTGAGCGCAGCCCTTAAGCAACCCAGACCACAACTTCCATGCAGGCCTCAGAGCTTCTACTGATTCAAATTTCAAGGTGGCCCCTGGCAGGGAAAAGTTTCCCCCACTCCTCTCCCGCAATCCACCCCTATCCTTGAGCGCGTGCCCCACGTATGCGGTTTTTTGGTTGGTTGGCTTGTAGGTACATACTCTGCCCTTCCTAAATGGCTCAGGGTGGCTTACAAAACAGATAAATATAATGTATCAAAACCGGTGTGTAAACCAGCCCCCAGACTTCCCCCTCACCCCTCCCCAGCCACAAAACCCTCCCCAGCCACGTCCTCGCACCCTACACCCACCAAAGCCTCCATTCCCTGGCCCCGCCTGCCGACCGTCCTACCAAAAAGAAAGACCTTGCGCTGTCTAGAAGGTGTCTGGGCTTCACCGACTCTCCCAGGGAAGGGAGTTCCATAGCACCGGGGCAGCAGCTGAGGGTGTCCGTCCCCCTGCGAGCCCTCGTCGTACGAACAAGACTAACCGACGGTACCAACAGGGAGGTGCTCCCAGCTGATGGCAGGGGCCACAGTGGAATGCATGGGCCAGATGCAGGAATGGGCATCTCCGATAAAATACAGCTGCAGACCAGATTTGACCCATGACCCAAAGTTTTTTTTTCCTGCCCTATGGCTCCACATGCCCATTTTTTAAAAAATCCGGTGTCTCTTTCCCTTTCTGTGGAAACTTGAACTTGGTTGCAACCTTTTTCCCTGCCCCTGAGGAGAAGGGGCAGATCAAGCAGCTGCTGCTGCTTCTCCCCTGCTTGCTTTGCAGAAACTCTGCTAGCATGGAGAACAATCAGGCTCCGAAAACTCTCCCATGTTCCCTTCAGCCAAACGCCCCTTCTGACCCTCCGTTGCTAAGCAGAGTGGCCTAGAAAGGCCTTTTTTCTTCTTCTTTCTTTTGCTTCTTGCTGACTGAAAAAGCATCCTCTTTAGACACGCAGGTGTGAAGAGTCGGTCACTTCCTGGCCTTGGATCCTTTTTCCAGGTCGGATTTTTTAAAAGTTTAATTATATATTTTTAAAAAGGTCTGAAAGCCGCTGCAATCCTTCGCAGCCGCTGAGCCACCGACGCGCCAACGCGGTGGCTGTTGTGAGGCTCCTCCTAGAGGGATGAAGGACAGGAGTGCGTTTCTGTTAAAGCCGAGGTGAAGAACCTCCAGACCACGGCTGCTTTTTATTTGGGCCCCCGGCCTGTGGGATCCAGTTTCGACCTCAAGAGTGAGCTTGGGAGAAGGGAGCAGAGATGATGGCATGCCCTCAAGGACGGGTTGGATCCATGATCTGGACCCTCCCCTCTTTTCATCCTGAACGCGGCTTATACGCTGTAAACACCACCATGTGTTTATCTTCCTAACCCCCCTCCACCCACCCCTGATGAGGCAGGGCGGTACTTTTACCCCCATTTTACAAATGGGGGCACTGAGGCTCAGAGGGGCCAAGCGGTTTGGTCAAGGTCATCTGCATTGCTTGTCACTTATCCTCCCCCAGTCCTGGTCTAGAGAAATCAGCCTCGTAAGGATCAAGAGACTCCCAATGTGCAAGGGCGTAGCTATAACAACTGGAGGAAGGGGACGCTCCCTCGTGTAGCAGCGTCCCCTGCTGCTGGAAGGAGACGTTTGGGGGTGTATTTAAACCTAGCGCCACCCCTGAACCCTGCCTGCTAGGGTATTTAATCCAAATGACTAACGAACTTTCTAGAGCAAAGAAACCTTGTTAATTATTCAGTTTTCAATATGCAGAGTGTCTCGAAGCCCGCTGTTTTGAGATCTCCTTGGGGAACCTCCTTCAAAGGAAGTTTTAAAAGGGCTAGTTATACCTCTGGCCGGCAAGGTCCGTCTTGCCTTGAAGCAGGAGGTTGGGCTTGACGGCCCTGGCAGCCTACTCCTATCTCCCTACAGCTAATTCCCTCCAATCCAGACTTGATCTTTCGAATAGCAAAGAAGAAACCCAAGGGAGGAGAATTCCTCTAAAACTGCGTTTCTCCGTTGTAAAGGAGGGAAATACCCAGGTCCGAAGCAGGGTCTTGCAGTTAGACCTTGAGATTCCTATTTTGGCCTATGGGAATCTCGGGGTCAAACTGCGAGGGGGCACCCATAGGCTGTGGAGTCCTTGAACTACTGCTTTATAAATCCTTTTAAAATGTGTTTGGTTTTTTTTGTTTTTAACTGGGCAACTTGTGGAAGGCAGGAGCATGGGAAGACACTTGCTCTTCTCTCCCCCCGCCTCGGGTTTTTGGTTACCCCCTTAGCTGTGCCCCCTATTTCAACATATTGGGGTGTGGAGACAGAGAAAGGGGATCTGAGAGCTGTGAAGAGAATGGGTGGTCTGGGTACATCCCCCTCACAATGCACCCGGACAATTCTGTGCCCACGAATTAAAAGTGTGGGGGCACAGGCCTAGGCAGGTCTGAGGGAGCACTGCGAGGTGGGCGTACTGGCCACCCATCCCCCCGCATGGTGCTCCCTCAGACCCCGGATGCTGGTGCCCTCCATCCATTTCTAAAACATTCCCTCAGACCCTTTTTGAGATGTGACCTCCCTCCAGTGCTGCCATCCTCCTGCGTAGTGTTCCCTCAGACCTTTGTACCTGTGCCCCACCCCGACCCCGGACCCGTGTTCACTGCACCAAAATAAATTCTGCAACCAGTGAAGCCAAATTCTGCAAATTCACCACAAGGATTAATGTTTGCATGATTAACTTGATTTGCAGAATGATGCAACAATTTATACATGCAAATTTGCTTACCAGCACGCTTTTTCAACAGGTTTGACAACCTTGTTAATCCAACACCACTCCAATCCTCTGGGATTTCAGCCCCCCAGAACTCCCACCTCATGTTAAAGCCCCAGGCCTCCCTCACCAAAACAGAAAGCCATAAGATCTCTCCACCCACAACTCCTCTCCCAGGGGCCTATTCACCCTCAGCAGGGTTGTGGTCACACCTCTGACAGATGGCTCTGAAAACTGCAGCAACGTAGTCAACATGGACCCCTGCCCCCCACCATGCAGTGTGGTCTTTCACTGTCACAGTGTGCTCGGACTCCTGCAGCTACACCCCTAAATTAAAGGGGGGGACAGCTGTTGGGGTCCTCGTGAGCACTGTCCCAACACTCCCTCAGACCTCCGTAGGTGTTGCCTCTGCTTCTAACATTCACATGTTGCTCATGTGCTAGGTCTACGTCCCTACGTCTGAGGGAGACCAAGGATCCCTTGATGGCGGGCTTTCTACTAACACCGTGCGGGACGGAAGGGTTGGTGGCTTCAGTGAGGCCACCAATACAGCCTGCATGACGTTTCCATATTCCTCACGCTAACTAATGACCCCCAACTCCTTTGCCTTTTCTCAACCCCCTTGGCGTCTCAGGAGAAGAGTTGGCGCAACAGCGTGAGGCACAACCTCTCCCTCAACGAGTGCTTCATCAAAGCCGGCCGCAGCGACAACGGCAAAGGGCACTTCTGGGCCATCCACCCGGCCAACCTGGACGACTTCTCCAAGGGCGACTACCATCGGCGGAGAGCCCGGCGCCGTATCCGCAGGTGAGGGGGCAGCGGGGCCTAGTGATCATCTGCTTATCCCTGTGCCAGATGTAGAGCCAGCCTCACTTAACCTCCAGCCTGACCTCTCCTTCCGTGATAAAACCATTCCACTTTCAGGCTGGCCTCAATTTGACCTTATTGAGCCCCGAAGGGCATGGGTCCTTTCGCTGAGGCCTGGCTTGGCAGGTGAAAACAGGGACACTCGCCCTTCTTTTCTATAAAACCCACACTCGGTGGCTGAAATAGTCTCCCTGTGGTGGCTTCGTTGCGACCTTGTTCTCCAACTGGAGACGTGTTTCCATGCCAACTGGTGTGCGGACTGAGCCAGGCTAAGGAGGGATCAGGGAAAGAAGAAAAAGAGTTTCGCTTGGGGCAAAAGGAGGGTGAATGGGTACCCCAAAAACCAGGGAACCCATCAAATCTGCTCTACCGAAATAAAAAATGGCGGTTCGGGTTAAAAAAAATGCTATTCATTGGCACCATCAGGCGCACCATTTTAGTGGTTGTGGTTTTTTCACACTAAATTCCCCCCCAAATGTGGTGATTTTGGTGTTTTGGACCATTTTAGTATTCTTTTTATTTATTTATTTACTATAATAGTCCTAATACAGTTCCTCATGAGGTTTATCAAAAGTACAAGTAATCTAAAAATCAAAACCATAATTATTTTAAAACCCTCCTGCACAGCAGCTTGGGGCGGCTTACAATCAAAAAAACTGACCAAAATACAAATATAAGACTCTTACAGGGGAGAGTCCCCTCATTTTGATCCCCTCATTTTTTTAAAACAATAGTTCCACTATAAATAACCGCTGAAAAACAGAGGGGGGGGGATGACAAAATGGAGGTCTTGAAAAAACGGTTCTGAGAGTTACCTGGTTGTGGGTAGATACGGTTTGGGTACCCAAAGGGCTACCTAAAAAAAACTACCTACCACCCACAAATAATAAACCACCTGTCCATAAATAAATAAACCCACTTGGCCAAGGATCTTGGGCTGTCAATAGGCTGGTTTTTGGAGTGAGGGAGTTAATAAAGCCGTTGCGCCCCCCCCCCCAGACCCCTCTCATAGCGAAGGGTTCCCCATTAGGGTCACTGGATGCCTCCGCCACCTCCACGTTTAGGGAGGGGAGCTGAGCCCCGTACTTCAGCCACCTGCCGCTGTTGGCTCCACCAGGTCCCAGTTAAGGAGTCGGATGACTCTGCTCCTCACTCCCAGTCTTGAAGGAGGTGGCTGGGCTGGAGGATCTCGTCCGGGTCTTCCCTCCGCCGTTCCCAGATGCTAGAGCAGAGAGAGCCTGGCTGTTGCCAGGGCCCTGGAAAAGGCAGAAGCCCTGTGTTTTGTCCCATCCTCGTCTCCTCCAGCATTTTCCCTGGGAGGCAACCAGGAAAGAGGTGCCTGAGGTTTGAATTCTAGTCTTTGTCTGTTTCTGCTGAAAGCGGTTCTTTGACCCCTTAAAAGAGAGCCAATGGGATTCAGCACCCAAAGAGGGACACTCTCTCCTAAATGAGGATTGTTGGGAGGTGTGTGGGCGGGGTAGAAAGGCCATGACCTGAAAAATACATGTTGCAGGGCCTGCATTATGTAGATTTCATAAGTGTCCTGGAAGAATTTGTATCTATGGCAACCCTAGTGGTATGGTGGAGGCGGTAGGGAATATTGGGGGGGAGGGGGGGATTTCAGATCCTCCAACTGCCCCGATTTTCCCAGGAATGTCACGGGTATGAATAAAAATTCCTGGGTGAGTCACTGCCCTGGCAAAATCCCCACCCCCACCTGGGCGCAGCGGGCTCAGCAAAACGGGGAGGACTGCAGCAAAGCTTCCCGCCTGCCTGCCTGGCCGGGAAGAGTAGAGCAACGGGAGTGGACGGCCTGCCAGCTCCAGCCACTGCCGCCCCAGCCACCATCCGCTCCGAGCCACGGGCAGGAATCGCGGCCGCTCTGCACGGTTGGAGGGGGGCAGAGGTTGGAGTGGGTGGGGGGGGGGGG
>QEPC01008752.1:5602621-5614168 GCA_003113815.1 Sphenodon punctatus | reverse complement strand
GGGGGGGGGGGGGGGAGAAGCATGAACTAATGATGGGTTGGGGGGGCACAATGGTTATGGCTTGGGGGCAGCGTGAATTGATGATTGGGGGCACAAATGAACTGGTTCTGGGTGGGGGCAGTGTGAATGGGGGTGGGGACAGCAGCATGAATTAATTATTGGGGGACACAAATGAACTGGTTCTATATCTGGAAGAATGTCTCTCTGCGTGTGCTTAATAGGCTGTATTTTGGGGGTGGAATCTAGTGCTCGACATGTGTGCTTCATGACTTGCTTTCTGCTTGTGGATGCTTGCCGTTGGAATTGTGGGGAACACCCAGTTGTAAACCATCACGGAGGGGGCAGCGAGCGCAGACAAACAACCTCCATTTTGAGGAGGAGCAAAAGCGCCTTTTAAAGTTCACATGCATGCGCGCCCGGGCAGCGCCCTGGTCCGGCCACTGAGACAGAAAGACAAATGTCCCTATTTTCGTCTGTGAAATGTTGGAGGGTGCGGGATTTGCTTTGGTTATTTACGAACAAATTGTCATTTGTACATTGTCTTATTTTTAAGCCGCCTTAAGGAGATAGGGTGGGGTTAGCGATGGAAGGGGGACACGAAGTGTGCGCAGATGAGCTGCTCCAGCCCTGCCTGGCTTAGCGCAATTCCCACGCGGCTGTCGGAGGCAAATCCAGGAGCCCCTACCCTGCTGGAGTGATGGGGCTTCATCGAATCTCTATGGCGGTGAAGGGGAGAAAGGTGTAACCTACACCTGGACCCAGCCCCCCGGGGCTGATCCCTCCCAGGGAAATGAGTACAAGCCGCTCCCAGAGCTGCGTAACGGTGGGAGACAGAGGGCTCAGGAAGAAGGGGGTCCTGGATCTGTCCTCTATCCCTTAGGGTGGCCGTAGATGCAAATCTTTCCAGGGCACGTACGAAAGCCACACGTTGCAGGGGCTGCCTTGGCCCCTAAAGCGCCCCTTGCCCACTGCAGGGCCTGGAACATGTTTTCACAAGTGTCCTGGAAAAAGTTGCGTCTGTGGCCACCTGCCTCTCCTTGTTTGCACGCCCTCCTCTCTGCTCCCTTCCCCTGAGCTCAGCCTTTCAGTGCTTGAGGGGCAGGAATCCAAGAACTAGGAAGGGGCTCGTTGCAGGTTGCATTTGGCCCCCGGGCCTGGTCTAATTTGTGTGTTCTTCTCTCTGCCGATTTTCCAGGATGGCGGTGAACCTTGGCTACTACCACCCGTATGCCTTCTACGGACTGAGCTGCTGTCCGGGGCAGTACTGCTTGTACTGTCCTCCCTACGCTCTACCCGGCCCATCTCTGCACTGCCAGCCTGGATTCCCTCCCCTCCTGCTCCCTCAGACTGCCTCCCCTCATCACTCCTTCCTCCCGGCGGCCGTGGGAGCTCACAAATGCCTGCAAGAGAAGCAGCTGAGCTGGGCAGCTTGGAGCAGACCCCACTTACAGCGGCCCCTACAGACCCATCCCTACCTGTGACCGCTGGCCTCTGGACGTGCCCTGTTCGGCTGACTCGTCGGTTCCCGGGCCGCGAGGAGACCTTTTGGGTGGTTTTGCTTCCATGCTTGGGCTTTGGAAGGAGTTCTCTGTTGGGTGGGGTCGACATTGTCTCCTTGGATGTGACTGTAGAGAGGAAAGGGTCATGGGACCGGCAGCTGCACCAGATTTGGGAAGAGGGCAACTGGGGAGCAGCCTAGCTTTGCCCGTCGGCACTTAAACCCAGGATGTGCGCTCAGCGTTGCCTGCAGTTGTGCTGAATCCTGCATCTTGGTGCACGGCACAGCTGGATACCTCTCCTCCATTGCTCAGTCCGCGGGGGTTTGGATTGAGGGTTTTGGGGACGGGGGCACCGCTGCTACAGAGCAAGGGGGCTCAGTTGAGCCCAGACGTTCGGGAGACCCTCTGCAATTTTCCGAGTGGGCAGAGTGCTGGCAGGATGCTTGTGTGTGTGTGTGTGATGGTGGTGGCTTGCAACAGGCATCCCGGCCGGGGCCTTTCTAGAGTGGTGGCTTGGGTGGCCATACCTCCCTTTTATAATCCAGGATGATTATGAAAAATACATGGTGCAGGGCGGCACTGGAACCAATACAGCCCTGAATCATGTATTTTCATAAGCGTCCTGGATTCAAGGGGGAAGTATGGGAACACTAGTGGCGGCAGTAGGGGCCCCTGCCCACCCCACCCTGGAGACCCTGCCGCTTTGTCCTTAGGGGAGCACCTATAATTGGGACACGAAACCAGGTCTGCCACAGCCTGGCTGCGGGCCGCTGTTTCGGAGTCTCTAAGAGTGTGGGTTGCCATGTTGATCCCAAAGGTGAGATCGTCAAAGCAGCTTTAAGATGATCCCTTTCTCTTGGCCCGACGTCTGTTGGCGGAAGAGGATGCCAGCTTTCCAGCTCGACGGAGATCCTCCACTGGCGCGTTCCCGGCTCTGATTGCCGGGCTAACGCAGCCTCCTGGCAGCCTCTCCTCTTGGGGAGTGGATCCTTGCCTTTGGCCAGCTCTTCAGCCCCTTCGTCCCCACTCCCTTTGTAGTCTGGGCAGCCGATCCCAACCTTCTTGCCAGCGTTGACACCCCCCCCCCATTCTGAGATTCTTTTAGGGGTGAGGAAATCTCTTCCCTTCCTGGGGCTGCTTTGAAAATTCGTACAAGAGCAGAAGGACAGAGACATTGGGGGAGCGGGCTGCTTAAGGGCTGCGCTCAGAAGGCTCCGTCCAGACCGTGGATCTCTCCCTTCTCCTGAGCTCAGATTTTCATGGAGGAGGCAGGAACTGGATCCTGGGGCCAGATCCAGGAGCTAGAAACGGGCCAAGTTGTTGTTTTTTTTTGTTTTTTTTAAATAATACATTTCTGTGGGCCACATTTGGGCCCCAAGTCTGATGGTCCCCGTCCCTGCTTTAATAGAATCCTTATAACCCCAGACAGCGCTGAAAATCTGCAACGTGTGTCAGTGAGAATCATGACACGGGTGTTCCAGGGCTGCCACCGTTCTGCGTTTCATCTGGACTCTCCAGCGTTGGACGTGGCGTTTCCAGGCTCTGGAGGAAGCCCCAATTTCTCTGGGTAAGCCAGGGTGCCTCTGGTTAAGAAGAAATGGGACTTCGGGGGCAAGGAGCGTTTGTCAGAAAGGGGGTGGGGCCATAGGGACTATCCTGCCCCCTTCTGGCATGGCCCCGCCCCTGTGGCGCACCATGATGTCACAATGTTCAGCAAGGGCAGGGTTACATCAGAGAGGGGATGTGGCAGCCCCTCTGCCCCTGCCCCTACAAAGCATAACGATGTCACAGAATTATTGTGAATTCCGGGCCAAAACTCTGCCAGCAAACTATTACAGCCTGAGTGGGGAGCTGTCACTGTTTAGTGATTTGGTGTATATTCTGGAGCAACGAAACCTTGGTTGCAGGCCCTGCATTGGCGCCTTAGGTGCCAATAGAGGCCCTGCAGCATGTATTTTTCATAAGTGTCCTGGAAAAATGTGCATCCATGGCAACCCTACCCACAATCCTCCAGGGGAGAGAAGTGGCCCCTGCCCATAGTCCCGAATGGTACTTTTGTGATGCTCTATGAAGGCACGAGATGTTTACAATTGATGAATGGCATGCTGGGAAATTCATTCATGGATGAAATTGACATAATTTATTCCGCTTGCAGAATTTGGGCTCCCTGGTTGCAAGATTTTGTTGTTGGTTTTTTGATCTCCCAGGGGCACTGCTGGCTGGGCTCCCTCCCTCTGGCTTCCAGCTCCAGGGCACCTCAGCAGCTGGTCTCCAGCAGCAGAGAAGAGGGCTTCTCTTTAGAGAGAGCCTTCCCACTCGCCCTGGAGACGCCCTCCCTGGGAGGCTGGTCTGCTTCCCCGTGCCACGGCTTACCGGAGAGAGCTTGGGAATGACGTGTGGATCAGAATCTCTCTTGCCTGCTCTCACCACCTCGGCAGCATGGGAAGCGTGTGCCTACATTGTTCCAAGGCTGCTCCTTGGAGCCATCCGTACATCCTGGCCCCCCTCATGGGTGTGAAATTGACCAGAAAATCGTGCTCCTATTCAGTAGCCGAGGCACCTGCTGTTCCCTTTCCGTCTTAAGCAAGTGCCCCAGAGCATCAGTTCTGTGTGCGTGTGCGCCCGCGCCCATCAGTTTTGAGATTTCATCCTTGGAGCCTAACGCAGGTCTGAGAAGACCATGAAATACCCACTGGGATTGTGCAACCCCCAATGGGCCACGGCTGTGGGGGTAGAGCACATGCGTTGCATGGATAAGGTCCCAAGTTCAATCCCCGGCATCTCTGATTCAGGATCTCGGGTAGCGCGCCTGGGTGAGGCCTCTGCCGGGGGATCCTGGAGGGTCTCAGGTAGCGCCTGGGTGAGGCCTCTGCTGGGGATCCTGGAGGGTCTCTGGTAGCACGCCTGGGTGAGGCCTCTGCCGGGGGATCCTGGAGGGTCTCTGGTAGCGCGCCTGGGTGAGGCCTCTGCCGGGGGATCCTGGAGGGTCTCAGGTAGCGCCTGGGTGAGGCCTCTGCCGGGGATCCTGGAGGGTCTCTGGTAGCACGCCTGGGTGAGGCCTCTGCCGGGGGATCCTGGAGGGTCTCAGGTAGCGCCTGGGTGAGGCCTCTGCTGGGGATCCTGGAGGGTCTCTGGTAGCACGCCTGGGTGAGGCCTCTGCCGGGGGATCCTGGAGGGTCTCTGGTAGCGTGTCTGGGTGAGGCCTCTGCTGGGGGATCCTGGAGGGTCTCAGGTAGCGCGCCTGGGGGAGGCCTCTGCCAAAGAGACGGATTTGAAACCCTGCTGCTGTCAGGTTGTGACAATACCGGATTAAGATGGACCATTGGTCTAACTCAGGCAGCTCCTTGCATCCTTCAAGGGCATGACCGCACGTGGGGTTGCCGTTCTCTAGAGCAGGAAGGGAGACTATTTTTATTTTCCCTCCCGTGGGCTGCTTTGAAAATTACTACATGCTCCCAGGGCCTTGATAAGGGGGCTGGGGGGGGAGGTCCAGTTCAGAGAACTAGGTCATGGAACTAGCCCCTGCCCTTATCTTCCATTCCCTTCTCCTTAAGTTCATTCTCTGTGCTTGATGGGAGGGATTGGATCCAGGGGCCAGATCCAGGAATTGGAAAGAGTCCAACTTTTTAAAAAACGTACACACACACACACACACACACACACACTACGGTTGCCACCTATGCACATTTTTAAGGAGCGCTTATGAAAAATACATGTTGCAGGGCCTTAGGCGCCAATGCGGGACCCTGCAACATGTATTTTTATAGGTGCTCCTTAAAGATTTGCCTCTGTGGCCGCCCCTAGCTGGAGCTTCCCCACTCCTGGTCTAGAGCAATCCCTGCTTTCCCTGTCCAGAACGGAATCGATGTCAGAATCTGCAGTTAACATCTTCTATCATGAAAAACCTTCTTTGCCCCGAGAGGCAAGAGCTATGAGACGACAGGGTTGACAGAGGAAGAGAGGAAACGCCTTGGAGCGGGAGTGGAGCAAATACAAGGGTACTTCTGTGCGGTTGGCAACTCAGCTAGCGGAGCCTAGTGGATAAGGTATTGGGTTTACACCTGGGAGACCAGGGTTCAAGTCCCATCTTAATTATGAGCTCACTGGGAGGCCTTCATCAAGTCACTCTCTGCCTCAGTTCCTCATCTGTAAAATGGGAATATAACAACCTACCTCACAGAGGAGTTGTGAGGGAGATCGTGGAGCACTTTGAACACGGAAGGTGCTGTATAAATGATAGGCAACACTAAATGTAGATGGCGGATGGACCAGAGAGGACCTGGCAGCCGCTTCCATTTTTATGAGCTTCCGTTTGAGTCTGGTAGCAAAGCCTTGCTTCCACCCATAGTTTTTTCATTTTGGTTTCAGATGGACGCTTAGGGTGCGATCCTTTGGGGGGATAGCATTTGCTCTCGCATTTAGCATGAGTGCAGATCTCATTGAAGCGAATGGGACTCCTGCCCGTGCTGACTGCTTGCACAGGGCCGTATCTCTGAGAGGATCGCGTGATTAGATTGACTAATGTTGAAGACCAAGCAGATCCAATCCCTTTTGTGGAAAGAATAAAGCCCTTGTTTTCTTGAAAAGTTGTTTTGAATTTTTTTTTGGGGGGGGGAGGGGGAGATAAGATTTTTTGGTTGGGGAGGAGCAGTCTCGTTTTGAACCCCATCCATACAAACATGGCGGAAACATGTGCACCCACAGTCAGCGCCTCTTGGGTTTGACCCTGAGCCTCCAGTAGGGCAAAATTGGGGGCTCTGGCTCCCCATGAGAAGCAACAACCCAAGTTGTTTCAGCTGCGTGAGCAAAGTCAGGTGATCAAGCCACTGGTGTGACTGGGAGCTGGGAAGGGACTAGAGGGGTAACACACACACACCCCGGTAGCCTGAAAGAAGGAACTTCTCACCTTCCCCAAGATTTAGATCACAGAAAGCACTAATCTTCGCCGTAGGTGATGTCTCCTAAACCAGCCCCGGCCGTAGCCCTGATGGATTCCCCCAGGCTGCCCTGCAAGCAGAATGAGGCTTTCCTTCATTAAAGGGGTGCATAGGGGCAGGGTTACCAGGTCTGTGGGGTTCTGGGGTATCGGGTGCCTTGATCCCATCCCTTCCCCAAACTAAATGATCATGCCCTCCCACCCCATGGGCTTCGACAATGGTGGGAGGATGGGGGTTCCAATATTCCGAACAAAAAAACTACGGCTTCCCCACAATCTTCCTCTTACCCAATCAGCCACAAAACCAATTTTTAAAAAAGGGGAAAAAGCACAAAAAGGATGACTTGTCTCTCTCTAATGTACGTGGCTGTAAATCAGCCCAATGGTAGCCAGCCACTCTGCTATGAAAAAAAATAAAAAATCTCTATTCACACGTTGTGCTAAAAAACATGTATCCTAAAATGAATATCCTCAATCCAAACTAAGGTTGATAACATGACATCATGCCAATGAGATAACAAGGTTATTCCAATTAAAAATCCAAATACAGTAACCATGGACGATCCTGCTACGCACAGGAGAGAATTGGCTCAAAATATGAGCACAAGGCACAATAATAATGGGAAATCCCCGCTGTGCACAAAAAAAAACGGCTCAAAATAGGAGCATAAAGGGGGAAGAGTAGCAGCTCATTGTATACGCATGTGAAATTGGGATGATAACTTGGGAGAAATAGATGACGAGCTCCAATAAGAAAACCACAAATCTTCCGTCTCCTCCCTTCTGTTTGGAGAGGTGATACATGGGAGTGTAAGTCTCCTCTAGGCGATCTGAAACTTTTATAGCACCGAGGAAGGAGGTTTTCCCCAAAACACGTTTGCTTTGTCCTATTTTGAGCCAATTCTCTCCTGTGCGTTGCAGGATCTTCCATTGTTATGGAATTTGGAATTTTAATTGGAATAACCTTGTTATCTGATTGGCATGATGTCATGTTATCAACCTTAGTTTGGATTGATATTAATTTTAGGATACATGTTTTTTAGCGCAATATGTGAATAAAGATTCTTTATTGAAACCGAACCGAAACCTAATTTTTGGCCCTGGAAAGATGGTTTTCCTGCCTCCGAACACGACCGAACTGCTCGGTCGTTCAAGAGTTCGGTTTGGAACATCCAAACCGCGTTCGCCCATTCCTACTCCTTGTTCCCACTGCCCTGGAGAGTGTGTCCACCTTTGCAGCAATACAATTAACCTGTGGAACTCCTTGCTAGAGGACAGTGTGGGGGCTAACTTGGGGGAAGGGTGGGGTATCAATTTGAATAAGTAAATAATGGTGTTCAGCGGAGCTTGGCTAAGTTCTTAGTGAAAAGACACACATGACTTTTTGATCAAATTGGACAGCAGCTGTGACCTGTGACGGTCGGGCACTGCCAACAAGTTCGGGTTGCCATCTAGGCACATTTTTAAGGAACACTTGTGAAAAATACATGTTGTGGGCCCTGTAACATGTATTTTTCAACATTTGCATAGGTGGCAACCCCAGGCCAAATAGCTCAGTCCGTTATGACCTGTTGGGCCTGTCTCTGAAGTAATTAAAGTTAGTCAGGATGCGGGGCTCGATGGAGCACTAGTCCTCCCCCCCCTGTCTGACACTTACGTACTAATAAACACAAAGGTTCGTGCTAGAGAGTCATCTTAAGAATCCCTGACTCTGTGTCTCACCTGTGTCTATTCTCACCTGTTCTGTCAGCATGATAAACCTTCTGCAAGCAGCCAATCCTGCTGATTGATTTATTTTAATACAACGTGGTTTATCGTTATTTTCCCAGAAGCCGCTTATACATCTGGGGTTTTAAATCTCCCGTCTTGTATGGAAAGGGGGGGGAGGGAAGACCCGTCCCTTGGTTGGAAACTCATTTGCCTGATTGCCTAAGCCGGAGTTTTTATTTAAGAAAGACCCTGCCCTAGTTTTTTTCCTGCTAATTGTTCTTGACGCCCTTTAATGAAAATCGCCGAGCCGAGGCCCCCTAAGTGGCATTAGGAGCCTTGCTAAGAAAGACGACTTGGCTGTTTAATCCCAAGAGATAAGCCGCCTCAATCTCATAGCGGCCTTGAAAAATAGGAAGCTTATGACACAAATTAATCTCTTAACATTGGTGATGCCCTTTGCTTGGTGGGTGCCAAGGAAATGCATCTTGGCCTGTGGGTCAAACTTAAATGTAGTTTGGTGCCCAGACTAAAAGGTCGGAAGAGGCTGTCAATTAGGCTTTTGGGTGCCAAGTGGGACAGCTCCTTGCTAAGACCCTCTCTTTGTCTGTGAAGCCAGCGTTGGAGCAGGATGGCAGGAGAAAGTCATAGAATGGGAGGCTTGGATGGGACTTCAAGGGCTACTCTGGTCTGGATGTCTTCAGCTACCAGCGTCGCAGACAGATGCTTTGCCCAACCAGGGTTCGAAAACCTCCACGCAGGGAGATGCCACAACTTCCATGGGCAGCTTATTCCATTTCCTGATAGTTCTTCCAATTGGGAACTTTTCCCTCAATGGGGACGGTGCAGTCTGGGTTTCAGTAAAACACAAAGCGTCTTCTCGCCTTTCCTATCTTCAGCACAAATACTAGGGGCTGTGCATTCTGGGGTTTAGTAAAATTCAAATAATAATAATCACCTTTATTTTTATATTGTGCTCCCCTGCCCTGGCACTCAGAGTGCTTGACATACAACAATTTAACATCACTTTTAATCCTCACAACAACCCTGTGAGGTAGGTTAGGCTGAGAGAATATTATGAAATAACATATACTCCGCTGCCAAGGTCATTCACTCTGCCCGTTGCTTCGACCATGTGCAGCCTCTCCTCTTCTCTCTCCGCTGGCTCCCCCTTCCTGAACGTATCCTGTTTAAACTCCTGGTATTCACGTTCAAATTGCTCCACGACCAAGCGCCCCCTTACCTCTCGGACCTAATCTCCCTACGCACTCCTGCACGCGCTCTCCGCTCTTCCTCGTTTCTCCTGCTCACCTAATCGCCGTCGACCCTTCTCCCTCGCTGCCCCCCATGCCTGGAATGCCCTCCCTGCCCACATCTGCCTTGCCCCCTCCCTCCACTCCTTCAAATCCCTCCTCAAGACCCACCTGTTCCTCGCTGCCTTTCCCAATCCCTGCTAGATGTTCCCATATACCTACTGTCTGCCCGTCTCTGCAGACTGCTGCAACCTGACTGTAACCAAGCCAAGCACACGTACCTGAGTCTTCGCACCTGCTTGAATGTTTGTCTGTCTTCTCCCCTGTCTCTCCCACTGTCCCCTCTCCCTGTCTCCCCCTCCTTGTCTTTTAGATTGTAAACCACAGGCAGGGACCGCGTCTATTTCTATGTTCTGTACAGCACCAGGTCACACAACTGGCGATATATAAATGATGATAATAATAATCTGACTGGCCCAAGGTCATCCAGCAACACAAATAAAATAAAATAAAATAAACACAAAGGGCCTTCTCGACTTCCACATATGAAGTACAGATACCAGGGCTATGCATTTGGGTTCTGAGCATAACATTTTCCGAAAACCTTGGAACCTAAGTCTCAAACTGGACCCTCCCGAAACCCGTAACACCTCTCCGCTTTGTAGCTGCTCCACGAAAGATAAAAGAAGATCGTGTTTTTAACTTTCTTATTAAATTGTTGGCAGCAGAGGAGGTAACAGCCGTGGTAACTCTTGTTGGCTTGGCCTCAAAAGGAGGAAACTTATACAACTGCAAATCAAAAGTCGCTGTCATTATGAATGATAGTCTCTCTGATAATTGAAGTGCGAAAATACTGGAACAATCCTCCTCGGTTATTTGTAGGGCTGTACATGAACTGCTGCAGATCGTATTTCATGGCTTTTGTGTCAAATTTGGAAATCCCATACTACTTCACTTTACGAGTTGAATTTGTTTGTAAAATTTAGTGTTCTATTTGTTTGTGATTTTTCTGTTTGTGGGCTCTGGCGAAAGCTAATGCCGTCAATCAATTCAATTGAACTGTAGCTGGTCTGCACTCTGGCTGCTTTCTTTATAGGTCTGTGAAAATGGCAGAGCCCTGACTGCACCCAAATAACCCCTAGGCAGGGCCCTGCGTGTTCACTGCGTTTTCCACCTTGGGGGCGATGGGGGAAATGCGACGAACACGGGTAAAGATACAAAGACAATTAAATCCAAATACTTAAACTACAAATACAGCTACTTGGCCCCTGTGCACAGCCCTCTCCAAAATCAGCATCGCTGCAACTTGAGCCCGTTCTTCCTCGGTTTGGATTCTGTGACACCGGAGGACAAATCATCATCATCATCATCGTTTCTGAGGCGTCCATTAAAATATTCTTTAAAACTCCGCTCACGGCCACAGACCCAATTCTCTCCGCCTTCCCTCCTACGGCTTTTCCGCCAGTCCCTTAGCATCCTACTTAATCACCTCTGAAATTTCTCCAATCCATCAACCTTTTTCTTGAAGCGCGGGGCCCCGAACGGAACACCCTATTCCAGGCGAGGTCTTGCCGCCACCTCCTGAGCCCAGGAAGTCAATTGGCTGCCTATGCTGCGGTGGAATTGGGGACTACCGACCTTGCCTTGGGAAGAAAGAGTGAACACAGGGGAAGGGACTGGGGAGGATGCTTAAGGTTTGTGCTTAGGACGGGCTGGGAGAAGGAAGAGGAGAGACCAGATCATGGATCCATTCCCTGTCCTGACCCTCAACCCCTGCTTGCTCTTTTCAGTGCTTGAGGGCAGGGACTGGAGCCGGGGCCCAAGTCCAATAAGAAGTTGGATTTGGGGCCCCTGGGCCGAGCCAGAGTTTCTCCACCCACGGCGTAGACTTATGATCTGGACCCTCCCCCCCTCCGCCTGCCTCCGACTCCCTGGGGAGCTTGGCCTCACAATGTCCCACGGGAGGGAAAAGGTTCCTCGCTCTGGATATCGCTGCTGTCAGGGCGGGCCGGCAAGCCGCCCAGGCCTGCTCTTTGCAGGGGGCCCCCACAGTGGGCTGGCTTCACCGGGGCAGGGCATGGGAGCCCCACTCTCTCCCAGCGGGGCCCCCAAATAAATACGACCGCCCTTAGGGCTCCATGGAGGGTGGCCC